>CM031592.1:17873273-18473273 GCA_018467065.1 Ephestia elutella | reverse complement strand
TTGCGTTTGGTCAGGTTCGGCCCGGGGTGGCACGCTTGCAAACCTAGTGTTACAAAGTTCATATTCAAACGTCAACATAAGAGTTTATATATAGTAACGGCTCTCAGCACAAACTTAATTGAAAAGTAACTTGTAGTTTGGTGAAAACTTAATTAGTTATTAGCTGATCAAAACTTTTGACTGGTATACTTGATATACAAATCAACATTTAGATAAAATACCAATATGTTTTTATCTCATTTATTAAACCCGCAAAAATACAAAATAATATAAGAAACACCAGAAATAATTTAAGGTAAAAAAGAGATTTTAGCACGTCGCCGCGAGGCAAGGTTCCCTAGAGGCTGGCAACATTACACCTTTGCTATATGGCGACTCTCTGTGCAGTATTGTTCGTATTAATTTTACACGTTTTCTTCGTGACATTTAAAGCCGCCACACACCGAAAGCGGAGGCGGTGCGGTACCGGAGGCGTGCCTTTTGTATTATTTGAGTATGTAAGAAACGCTTCACACACGATCCGGAGCGGAGACGGTGCGGTGCGGTACCGGGGCGGACCGCTCCGGCAACACAAACAGGCCGCGCGGTAAGCGGGCCGGGGGCGTGGCGGTACCGGAGCGGCGCCGGGATGAAGGCGGTATGAACGTTGTATGTCAGTTAGTATAAAGCTAGACTTCACACTGAGCGTATGCGGTCCGGAGGCGGTCCGGGGGCGTGCCACTAGCGGGAATGCGAGTTGTATATTTTACAAAACTCTTAGCGTATTTCAAGTGTAAAGTGAGAAAAAATCTCAAAGGACGTTAAAAGAAGCAATTCTTTATCACTCTCGCTAGACATTATTGTACGCAGTCAATTATTTAAAGGTATCTCAAAGTCTCTGAATTATTTTATGAATTTCGGCGTTGCCAGTAACGCTTGCACTACACACACAAACCGCCACCGCCACGCACCGCCTGCAATGTGAAGCCTCCGGACCGCGCCCGCCACGCCTAGCCCGGCCAGGTACCGCACCCGCTCCGCCTCCGCAATAGGTGTGTGGAGGCTTTCTGTTTCGTCTGGTGACGGTTGCAACTTTATTGAAACGTCAAGTTAACACACAAAAAGTTCGTGCTAAGCCCCGTTACTATACTTAATGAAATGTTTAAAGCGCGAAAATTGAAAAAAGACAGGTGAAATGGTAATGGAGATGGTAAATCATATTTAAAAAGCGTTTGGGTATTTGAAATGTGAAGTTTTATTATATAAATTGCAGATAATCCGTTTGCAAAAATAATGGAGAAATTAGTTATTTGTTGTTCGTTTCTACAACGGAACTTTAGCGTGGCGTCCTAAAATAAATTTAATTAATAGAATACAAAGACAGTAATTATAATTTTGTTCTTGTCAATGTTTAGACCTTACAACTTTTTTAAGACTTTTTTATATTTCTATGACTTTTTTGAACTTACTTTCTGTCCAAAAATATAGTCCGAAGAGATATTATTACATTTGTTAGTTTTCAAATAAATTGTTTAACTAGACATTACTAAAAGTATTAGTCATATTAACAGTTTTTCGTGCAAAATCTCATCCCTATTTCAACACATTGAAGGTTCATTTACGAAAAATAGTAACCTATGTTTGATCTAATCGTTACAACTAGCCCCATATCAAATTTTATAAAATAGATTGAGTCGTAATGGACAGACAGATATAAGTAACGATTTAAATGAGGGCGCCACTAGACAAAATGATACTTTAGAATCATGAACAAGATAGGTATACATGAGACACAATAAACGTAAACATCTAATAAACAAGATGACATCAATATGTAAAAAATAAAGTGTGTTTTGAATCAATCTGAAGATGGGTGAGCCATGGCGGAGGTAGCGAAAAAAAACGTCTATGTGTGACGTCACATCCGGTCTCGCGACCTTACCTGAATGGCTTCCTGTTAGCCAAACAAACAACATAACTGTAAGCCCTAGGTTAAATATACTTTACATCTATACATATATTAAGCTTAAGTACACACAATTATTAATAGAAAGTTTAAGTTCTATGTATAGTTAAATACATATGAATATGTAAATAAAAATACAAGATCCATTCTAGAATATTACATACTTATGAATAGTATATCTTGTGATTTGCTTCGATGTCGAAAACCTACAAGAATGTCACCATTTTCTACCTTCGAATGATATGACATTTTTCATCATCTTTTGTCCCTTTCCTTCCCTCGTATATGGTTATTAATAAAATGTTTATATCCTACTCTTTTCACTTTGTCTTTTCCACCCAAAGGTCAGCTGGAAAATTGCGTTTTTTGTATTTCTTTTGTTCCAACCTATGTATTTTTTCTGTAATTGAACGATAACGAATTAATCTATCTTATACAACAAAGTACTCACGGTGCAAAAAGCAGTCGTATTTGAAGCACCGTCGGCAAAACAGGGTGTGGAAGGAATGCATGGTCTGTTCCCGGGACACTGATTCTGCTAACGGTCCGTCGATGTTGGGGGTACATTCTGGGGGTAACGCGTGGGGGTCACGGAGCGATGTCAATTCGATGTACCTGTTTAATTTACCATCATAATCATAATATTGAAGAGTCGTAAGACTCGAAGGCCACGCTTAGCTGAATATACACTTAGCTGTATTCAGCTGTGTATATTCAGCTAAACGTGGTCTTCGAGTCTCACGACTCTTGGCTCTGTCTACCCCGTAAGGGATAAAGACGTGATGCTATGTATGTATGTAGTCTTGGAGTCTTACGACTCTTGGCCCTGTCTACCCCGTAAGACGTGATTCTGTATTATCATCATCTCAAGTTTAAATGGCAAATTAGATTTTTTTTACCATATTTGGCCACTTCACATGGCCACTAGTTATTAAAAAAACCGGCCAAGTGCGAGTCAAACTCGCGCACCGAGGGTTCCGAACATGCAAAGCATCTCACATTATAGCTCTAACTAAAAGACGCACTAGTTATAAAAACAAACTTAACTTTGCAGTTCCATCCCTAAGATTCATACTGCATTGAAAGCAAAAATAAGTTTGTAACACTTTTTTTTAGACTTCCAACCACATATTTACAATTTTCGGATTTCTTCGGGTATAAGTACTGCTTGACCTTGCATTTAGCCAAATTTCAATGCCAATGTTAGGTCAACGGGAAGTACCCCATAGGTTTTGATTGCTGCCTGAAATCGCAAAATATGCGAAAATTCACAACATTTACAGTAGTATAATTTTGATTATATTTTTGCTGAAAGAGACCGTAGATCCGTGAATTTGATATTAATTTCAACTTGATACCTTTAAGTGTTCCTGAGAAAAAAAAGTTGGACAGATAGACAACAAAGTGATCTTATAAGGGTTCCGTTTTTGCCTATTGAGGTACGGAACCCTAAAAAAATAAAAAAAAATATGCTAGTAGCTACTGACTTCTCCCGCAGCTCGCTTGGAGTGCCCTTGTCCGGGAACTGCGAGCTGATGGCCTGGAAGATGGTGAACACGGGGAACTGCTTCTCCGGGGGACACGGGGACTTCTCCTCCTTATCCTTGTCTTTTGCTTCCTTGCTGGCTTCCTTGTCTTTCTGTAATCAATTATTACAGAAAGTTTAAAATTTAATAATGTAAAGACTTTTGTAAACAGATAAATTTATTTTTTCAAAATCCAAATTTTTAAATGTTCAAAATTTTTGTACCAATTTTTTTTTTTATAGAATAGTAGGCATACGAGCATGCGGGTTGCCTGATGGTAAGCAATCACTGCAGTCCATAGGGACTGCGGTGATTGCTTACCGTCAGGCAACCTATACACCAACACCTAAAAAGGCCAGAGTGCAGAAATGTAAGTATATATTTTGTTAGTCTAAGCGGTCACGGGAATTTTCGTAACGATCAGGGAAACGGATAGACTTGCTTTTATGGGTTGTAGAGTAGTCCCCTAATGTGAATGATGTCGGTCTGCCGGCTCTCAGTGGTAGCTTCTTCGAGCTATAGGGCCTGGAAGGTGCTTCATTGTTGCGAAAAAAAAACGATTTGAGAAATGGTTAGTTTTAGTACATATTCAAAGTATGGCATCTCCGCATGTGAAACAAGTTGGTCTGCCGGCTGTCAGTGGTTGCATTTCAGAGCTATGAGGCGCGCAAGTCACTGCATAGTTACAAAAAAAAAACGATAAGAGAAATGGTTAGTTTTAGTACCAATTGGAAGAATGGTGTATCCACAGATGAAACGAGTTGGTCTGCCGGCTGTCAGTGGTTGTATTTCAGAGCTATCATCGTTCACGTAAGTCGCTTATTTAAGGAAAAAGTCTAAAAAAACATTAAAAAGCGGGAAAATAGGCGAATTTTTCTAGTTCATGCCAGCCGCTGTCGTATCTGCGTATGTTTGACCCAACCTCAAACTTGCGCCGCGCACCACCGCACTGTGGGGAAAAAATCGCCTCTAGAGAAAAAAAGGTTTTCTTCAGAAAATCTACGTCGATTTTAGTAAAAACTGATTATGTATTTCATTTTTGATCTTAATAAGAAGACTTTTTATTAATACTATTTTTGCTAACATTGCATTCTTTTAATAGGTACTAAAACTGACCATTTCTCTTACCGTTACCGTTTTTTTTTCGTAACTAAGCAGTGACTTTCGCGCCTCATGGCTCTGAAATGCAACCACTGACAGCCGGCAGACCAACTTGTTTAACATGCGGAGATGCCATACTATGAATATGTACTAAAACTAACCATTCCTCAGATCGTTTTCTATTTTTTGCAACAATAAAGCTCATTCTAGCCTTAATAGCTCAAAGTGGCAACCACTGATAGCCGGCAGACCAACTTGTTTCACATGAGGAGATGCCATATTTTGAATATGTACTAAAACTAAACATTTCTCTGATATTTTTTTTTTCAACAATGAAGCCCCTTCTAGGCCCTAGGTATAGCTCGAAGTGGCAACCACTGAAGGCCGGCAGACCTATTTGTTTCACCTGTGGAGACACCATTCTTTCAATAAGAACTAAAACTGACCATTTCTTTTACCGTTTTATTTCGTAACTAAGCAGTGACTTTCGCGCCTCATAGCTCTGAAATGCAACCACTGACAGCCGGCAGACCAACTTGTTTCACATGCGGAGATGCCATACTTTGAATATGTACTAAAACTAACGATTCCCCAGATCGTTTTCTATTTTTTGCAACAATGAAGCTCCTTCTAGCCTTAATAGCTCAAAGTGGCAACCACTGATAGCCGGCAGACCAACTTGTTTCACATGAGGAGATGCCATACTTTGAATATGTACTAAAACTAACCATTTCTCTGATATTTTTTTTTTTCAACAATGAAGCCCCTTTCCAGGCCCTAGGTATAGCTCGAAGTGGCAACCACTGAAGGCTGGCAGACCAACTTGTTTCACCTGTGGAGACACCATTCTTTCAATAAGAGCTAAAATTGACCATTTCTTTTACCGTTTTATTTCGTAACTATGCAGTGACTTTCGCGCCTCATAGCTCTGAAATGCAACCACTGACAGCCGGCAGACCAACTCGTTTCACATGCGGAGATACCATACTTTGAATATGTACTAAAACTAACCATTCCTCGGATCGTTTTCTATTTTTTGCAACAATGAAGCTCCTTCTAGCCTTTATAGTTCCAAGTGGCAACCACTGACAGCCGGCAGACCTACTTGTTTCACATACGGAGATGCCATACTTTGAATATGTACTAACTAACCATTTCTCTAAGCATTTTTTTTCGCAACAATGAAGGCCCTAGGTATAGCTCGAAGTGGCAACCACTGAAGGCCGGCAGACCAACTTGTTTCACCTGTGGAGACACCATTCTTTCAATAAGTACTAAAACTGACCATTTCTTTTACCGTTTTTTTTCGTAACTATGCAGTGACTTTCGCGCCTCATAGCTCTGAAATGCAACCACTGACAGCCGGCAGACCAACTTGTTTCACATGCGGAGATACTTTGAATATGTACTAAAACTAACCATTCCTCAGATCGTTTTCTATTTTTTGCAACAATGAAGCTCCTTCCAGGCCCTAGGTATAGCTCAAAGTGGCAACCACTGACAGCCGGCGGACCAACTTGTTTCACATGCGGAGATACCATATTTTGAATATATACTAAAACTAACCATTTATCTGATAATTTTTTTTCGCAACAATAAAGCCCCTTCCAAGCCCTAGGTATAAGCTGAAGTGGCAACCACTGAAGAGCCGGCAGACCAACTTGTTTCACCTGTGGAGACACCATTCTTTCAATAGGTACTAAAACTGACCATTTCTCTTACCGTTTTTTTTTTTCGTAACTATGCAGTGACTTTCTCGCCTCATAGCTCTGAAATGCAACCACTGACAGCCAGCAGACCAACTTGTTTCACATGCGGAGATGCCATACTTTGAATATATACTAAAACTAACCATTTCTCTATCGTTTTTTTTTCGCAACAATGAAGCCCCTTCTAGCCCCTATAGCTCAAAGTGGCAACCACTAACAAAGTGGCAACTACTAACAGCCGGCAAACCAACTCGTTTCACATGCGGAGATGCCATACTTTGAATAAGTAAAGGTGAAACGAGTTGGTCTGCCGGCTCTCAGTGGTTGCCACTTCGACCATGTTGCGAAAAAAAAAATGATCAGAGAAATTGTTAGATTTATTACATGTTCAAAGTATGGCATCTCCGCATGTGAAACAAGTTGCTCTGCCGGCTGTCAGTGGTCGCATTTCAGAGCGATGATGCGCGAAAGTCACTGCATATAGTTACGAAATAAAACGGTAAAAGAAATGGTCAGTTTTAGTACCTATTGAAAGAATGGTGTCTCCACAGGTGAAACAAGTTGGTCTGCCGGCCTTCAGTGTTTGCCACTTCGAGCTATACCTAGGGCCTAGAAAATTGCCTTGAGGAAATGGCCTTCATTGTTGCAAAAAAAAAAATATCAGAGAAATGGTTAGTTTTAGTACATATTCAAACTATGGCATCTCCGCATGTGAATCAATTTGGTCTGCCGGCTGTCAGTGGTTGCATTTCAGAGCGATGATGCGCGAAAATCACTGCGTATTTACGAAAAAAAACGGTTAGAGAAATGGTCAGTTTTAGTATCTATTGAATAAATGGTGTCTCCACAGGTGAAACAAGTTGGTCTGCCAGCCTTCAGTGTTTGCCACTTCGAGCTATACTTCGAAAAAAAAAAAACGATCAGAGAAATGGTTAGTTTTAGTATATATTCAAAGTATGGCATCTCCGTATGTGAAAAAAGTTGGTCTGCCGGTTGTCAGTGGTTGCCACTTTGAGCTATAAAGTCTAGAAGGAGCTTCATTGTTGCAAAAAATAGAAAACGATCCGAGGAATGCTTAGTTTTAGTATATATTCAAAGTATGGCATCTCCGTATGTGAAACAAGTTGGTCTGCCGGCTGTCAGTAGTTGCCACTTTGAGCTATAAAGGCTAGAAGGAGCATCATTGTTGCAAAAAATAGAAAACGATCCGAGAAATGGTTGGTTTTAATATATATTCAAAGTATGGCATCTCCGTATGTGAAACAAGTTAGTGTGCCGGCTGTCAGCGGTTGCCACTTTGAGCTATAAAGGCTAGAAGAAGATTAATTGTTGCAAAAAATAGAAAACGATCCGAGGAATGGTTAGTTTTAGTCTTCGAGCAACAAGGACTTCCGCGCGCGGCCCGGAAGGGAGGCGCCATAGATGTCTTTCCCCTCTGGCAAAGCTTAGGCCCAGGTGGACTTGAGCATTTATAAAAACTGTTTGCATTCGGACTTTTCGCTAGACAGAATCCATCAGTCAGTGTGAATGACACATAGGCCGCAATACAAAAAAATCCGAATTGTTCAATTTTGTGCTGCAAAAAGAGGTCTGGGACATCTATTTTACAGAAAGATGGTGTTACATTTCTCTAGTAAGTAAATTCTTATCATATGATTATAAATTAAACAAACATTCATACATTTTATTATAATGTCATTGTTGGATTTGTTTACCAACATCAGTCCAGTCGCCTATAGAAACACGGATTTGTCGAGTGATAATTCCGTACAACATCTAGATTTAGTGATGTTACTTTGCTTACATTGTGTGTTGTAGTCCTGTATCGATAAACTGCGATAGGTATAGTTTTAAATTGTTGTATGTTGTAACGTGTATTTTCTTATTATTTTACAGCTTTCCTAAAAATACCTACTTAGTGTGTGTATGGAAAAACTAGTGCAACAACTAGCAAACCTGGGATGCCAAAAAGACAAGTCCCGTTTGTTTAGCTCATTATAAGGCATCTGATTTCCACGAATGGTGTTAGTCAGCTCGGATGAACAAGACTAAATTGAACAAGAGAAAATTATTAGAAATAGTTAAGTTATATTTAGATAATTTAAATTTTATAAGTATTCCTTTCTTGTCTTTGTGGTACTTAACTAATAAACGTGATAACTTTGCAACTGTGATTTTATTTATTACTAGCTTTCGCCCGCGGCTTCTCCCGCGTGGATTTCCCACGGGAACAGTGCTTTTTTCCGGGATGAAAGATACCCTATGTCCTTTTCCGTATTTCCAGCTATGTGTATGCGCAAATTCAAGAAGATTGTTCCAGTAGATAAAGTGTCAAAAGGAACAAACAAACAAACTCACTTTCGCATTTATAATATATAGTTAGGATTATGCTAATTCTGTGAAGTGCACACTCTGCGAAGTGCACCAATTGCGAAAACCACCTTTTGTTCGAGTGTACGTTTTGCGAAGTGCATATTCTACGTCAGACCTACAGATAGAATCACTAGTATATAAAAAAATGCAAATTACTGCAAGAGCCCCGGGTATGTCATTCATAAGAACGTATCCATATTTCCATACCTCCTTAGCAATAAATATTATAAATGCGAAGTAATACTGTTATACTCACGGCTAAACCACTCCACAGATTTTATTAAAGCTATTGATTTTAACAAATAAATATTTCTATTTCTATTGATTATATAGTTTAAGGCCCGAGAAATTCGATAATTTATAATTCATCGATAATGCAGAATTACATTTTTGCCATTCACTATTGAAAACAAAGTCAAAAATATGTTAATGTGTGTTCTGTCTTATATTCGTACACAAAAATCTGACGGGTGGTGACAGATTTGTCAATGTATTGTTTTATTTTTCATATGTGGTGTCGTAATTTGTCGTAATTACAGATTTTCATTATGCATGTGTGTACCGAACAGCGCTTGCGTGAATTTTCCTCCCCCCGCAAAAAATGCCAGAAAGATTTGAATTTAAACATGTCGCTATGGCTTCTCCCTCCGTAAGGAGTCCGTGTTGCTCTATGGTTTTAGTATATATATTCAAAGTATGGCATCTCCTCATGTGAAACAAGTTGGTCTGCCGGCTGTCAGTGGTTGTCACTTTGAGCTATAGGGGCTGAAACGGGCTTCATTGTAGCGAAAAAAAAAACGATCAGAGAAATGTTTAGTTTTAGTATATATTCAAAGTATGTTATCTCCGCATGTGAAACAAGTTGGTCTGCCGGCTGTCAGTGGTTGCATTTCAGAGCTATAAGGCGCGAAAGTCACTGCATAGTTACGAAATAAAACGGTAAAAGAAATGGTCAGTTTTAGTTCCTATTGAAAGAATGGTGTCTCCACAGGTGAAACAAGTAGGTCTGCCGGCCTTCAGTGGTTGCCACTTCGAGCTATACCTAGGGCCTGGAAGGGGCTTCATTGTTAAAAAAAAAATATCAGAGAAATGGTTAGTTTTAGTACATATTCAAAATATGGCATCTCCTCATGTGAAACAAGTTGGTCTGCCGGCTATCAGTGGTTGCCACTTTGAGCTATTAAGGCTAGAATGAGCTTTATTGTTGCAAAAAATAGAAAACGATCTGAGGAATGGTTAGTTTTAGTACATATTCATAGTATGGCATCTCCGCATGTGAAACAAGTTGGTCTGCCGGCTGTCAGTGGTTGCATTTCAGAGCTATGAGGCGCGAAAAAAAAACGGTAAGAGAAATGGTCAGTTTTAGTACCTATTAAAAGAATGCAATGTTAGCAAAAATAGTATTAATAAAAAGTCTTCTTATTAAGATCAAAAATGAAATACATAATCAGTTTTTACCAAAATCGACGTAGATTTTCTGAAGAAAACCTTTTTTTCTCTAGAGGCGATTTTTTTCCCCACAGTGCGGTGGTGCGCAGCGCAAGTTTGAGGTTGGGTCAAACATACGCAGATACGACAGCGGCTGGCATGAACTAGAAAAATTCGCCTATTTTCCCGCTTTTTAATGTTTTTTTAGACTTTTTCCTTAAATAAGCGACTTACATGAACGATGATAGCTCTGAAATACAACTACTGACAGCCGGCAGACCAACTCGTTTCATCTGTGGATACACCATTCTTCCAATTGGTACTAAAACTAACCATTTCTCTTATCGTTTTTTTTTTGTAACTATGCAGTGACTTGCGCGCCTCATAGCTCTGAAATGCAACCACTGACAGCCGGCAGACCAACTTGTTTCACATGCGGAGATGCCATACTTTGAATATGTACTAAAACTAACCATTTCTCAGATCGTTTTTTTTTCGCAACAATGAAGCACCTTCCAGGCCCTATAACTCGAAGAAGCTACCACTGAGAGCCGGCAGACCGACATCATTCACATTAGGGGACTACTCTACAACCCATAAAAGCAAGTCTATCCGTTTCCCTTATCGTTACGAAAATTCCCGTGACCTCTCGGTCTATGTGTGCATGTTGTGTTCACATCAAGAAGATTTGATACTTTACATGTTATTGTTATGTGTTCAGCTCACATTAGTTTTGTGGACCAAATAAAAAAAAAAATGTGTGATACAAAAAATCACTTACTAACGCCCCGCCCCTGCTTCGCATGTGAGGTACACACATAAATTGTAGCCTATGTCACTTAGGCCCTACAAACTCAAAAACACTTCCTCTTTATAATATTAGTATGAAGTATGAATTACGTTAGTATGATTTAGTTTCATCATCAGTCATTTTAATGTCCTCACTGGTGGGGCACTGGCATTCCTTATGGATGTATAAGGAGAATGGGCCATGACCCACAGAAGCCCAACGCGGATTGGTGGAATTTCACGACTACGAACAGAAGCATGGTGGATCTCTATCGCCCTGCTCTGGAAGGCCATCAGCGCAGCACCAGGTCACAGCTGGTCTCTGACCCTAGACAGAGATATAGCGGCCTTACATCTCTCTCGTCCCTGGAGTGCCTGGCCTCCCGCTCGTCCGCCACCTCGTCCTTGCTCTGGAAGGCCATCAGCGCAGCACCAGGTCACAGCTGGTCTCTGACCCTAGACAGAGATATAGCGGCCTTACATCTCTCTCGTCCCTGGAGTGCCTGGCCTCCCGCTCGTCCGCCACCTCGTCCTTGCTCTGGAAGGCCATCAGCGCAGCACCAGGTCACAGCTGGTCTCTGACCCTAGACAGAGATATAGCGGCCTTACATCTCTCTCGTCCCTGGAGTGCCTGGCCTCCCGCTCGTCCGCCACCTCGTCCTTGCTCTGGAAGGCCATCAGCGCAGCACCAGGTCACAGCTGGTCTCTGACCCTAGACAGAGATATAGCGGCCTTACATCTCTCTCGTCCCTGGAGTGCCTGGCCTCCCGCTCGTCCGCCACCGGCCTTACATCTCTCTCGTCCCTGGAGTGCCTGGCCTCCCGCTCGTCCGCCACCTCGTCCTTGCTCTGGAAGGCCATCAGCGCCTGCACCAGATCCACGAACAGCTGGTCGTCTATGAACCCGCCTTCCTTGTCACCTGCGCAACACAATACATTATGAAATTATTCATTTCATCATTGAATGTACAACATCGCTTATTATTTTACTTATAGCTAAGTTCACAACCGCCTCCGAAGCGCAAGTGAAGACGAAGCGGCGCATCTAACTTCACCGCAGCCTTTTTTTTCTGAATGCTGTCAACAGATTGCTGGCTAGCATTCAAAAAGTCACCTATACAAAGTCTGTTTTGAGAGAAGACATGCCTTTTAGATTGCATGGACTGTGACAAATAATGTGTTGATTGCTCCCTAAAGCAATGACTTATGCGTGCGTGTTGCGACGCAGTATTTCTTGGGTTCATAGTTGAAAATTGATAATTCAATGAAAAGACACATATTTTTGATAAAACTTTGCCAATGAGTAAGAACTTACTTCAAAAATGTTTATTAAAGTGTTCATTTTTTTGTCATCAATTGCTATTACATAAGTACACATCACCATTAGTATTGCTATAGTGTTTGTTACACACAAAAAGCACTGATGATCAGAGAAAAGCACAAATGAAGTGCATGGCTGTGATGGTGCTGATAGAAATCAAAAACTCAGATTGAAATCAATTTGAACAAATAAATGGTTGATAAATTTAATAAGTAGATGAAGAAGAAACTTTCTTCTTTTATGAAAAGAAGATAAACATATTTTTTGTACTGATAAACCAGTCCATCTTTTCCTTTAGTAGGAAAAAATCTTTCAGAATGATATATGATTCTAATAGTCAGCGTGAATTTCATTTTTCACCCATTTAACCAGATTAGATAAAGATATATTTATTTGCCAGGATTATTAGGATATATTAGGAATGGAAATGTTTTCGAAATTCTTTCCTTAGTGTTATCTTTTTTTAGTGTCAGTCACACTACAGTATAAATCTGCAAAATTTAAGTGTCTATATAACGCTTTCATCTCTGTGTATTATTAATAAATCAAATAATCAATTTTAATATAAATAGGGAATTTACATAGGTTGTTATATGAATTATGAAGTGAAATGAAGAAAAAAAATGGATCAGTGCACACACACCAATGTAAATTAATTTTTGTGATAATGTGAAAGCCTGCGGACGGAGCCCATGTTGCCCACTTTCATGAAACAGACAACAAAGTGATCCCATAAGGGTTCCATTTTCTCCTTTACAGAACCCTAAAAATGAAGATTATACTCTTTTTGTATCAATTTTGTCAGTATATGGATAGTAGTACTAGAGTAGTATACTTACTATCCAAAGTGTTGCAAAAAGTATGGAAAATATATTTGTTCAACATGACTTATCCAATTTTTGTTTGGTGTATTTTCCAAAAGTTATCAATAGATAACATGTGGAACTAACTGTACTAACTAGAGACATTTCAAATATCATAGGAATAATATAAAAGAGAATTACTTTATATTGATCTAAATGTTTTGACCCAAACCATACAAAACATTATAACCAATATCTTGACCACCATTTTTGCTAAAATTTCTATATATCAGAAATTTCACAAAAAGAGAGTATTATTACAGAGTAAAGTTATTAATTATTCCCTCAATTAATAACTTACTCCAAAAAGTTAAAAACATGACAACCCACTTGCCAAAAAGGCTCATGCAACAAGGCCCTGTCCACAAACAAAATAGAATGATGTGAAGCCGATGTACCATGCACTTTCCCGTCGTAGTTCTTTATGAGCTCCTCGATGAATGTACCGTCCTGGTCCAGGACTTCGTCGCCCATGTAAGGGATGTTGTGCAGGACCGTCTCATCCTCCACCATAAAGTTCTTCTGAGTGGGCGCCCATGTGTACATCGTTGGGATCGGGTTAACAGAGTTGATTATGCGGATTGGTACTTGTTGGGTCGTAACTACACCCGATGCTGAAAATAATAAAATATCAAGATTTAAAAAGGTCTGAAATTGTACAGTAGAACCAACCATGAAAAGTAAAATGAATCTTAAAAAACTGGTTTGATATTGATTGTATGTATACTTTTAGGCTAGCTACGATTTTAAATCCCACTTACAATCAGTATAGGAAACCTCGGCACGTTTCATCAGGCTCTCATGGTTGGGAGCAGGCGCCGGCGGCGGCCAAAACGGCCGGCGTCCCCTCTCGCTAGTCTCCGTCTCCCGACTTTCGATAGCCTCTGACATAATACGTAAATTTCGAGCCCACGCCACCTTCACTTCGTCTGCACGCTTGAAACGCTACAAAACGAATAACATGCTAATTTATTTGATTTTCTTGACGAAGTAAGATTATAAGATAGCGGAGGAGGGTGTCACTTGCCTTCAATTGCCGGAGCCTCATGTACTCCGATTTCACTCTCTTCTTCCATTCTGCTGAGACTTTAGACTTACTCATATGCGAGAAAATTCAAAAATATGTACTTCCTTTTGGAAATTATTTGTATCACTTTTTTCAGTTTTTACACAAAGAAAATAGCGCGCGACTCACGGTGCTCCGCTCACTTGCTTTTTCGCTTGTCTAAGTTGTCATTTTTGTGACATTGACATAACATAATTGACAAGAAAGACTTTTGGAAAGACCACAAACTATAGGGCTCGTGCAGCGTGCCGGCAATGTCGCGCGACTTCGGTAGCACCGACTCGCGGCGACTCGATTGAAAGTGTGTAACTAATGGCGCAGTGCGTGCAGCGTGCCCGCGACTTGTATCGCGCGACATCGCGTCGCGGGCACGCTGCACTGCGCCATTTAGCTACCGAAGTCGCGCGACATCGCCGGCACGTTGCACGAGCCCATAATCGGGCCGAACCTAAACTTCCGTATGACAGGTATCATCAGGGTCAAGCCCATGAAGTTCCGAATTTTTTGATTTTTAAATCTATGCGCGAAAATGTAGTATTTGAACTTCCGGCTTGCCCGTTTGGAGAGTGACTTCCAAAAGCCCCGGCGGGTCGGGTCCAGCATGGAAGCAAAAAAAAATTACACGATGTAGCATAGGTACCGTGATTTTTTATATTTTCACTATCGATTTATCGTAGCCGGATGCAATGGAACTCTCTAAACGGAGTGACTTCCAACGGCCCCGGCGGGCCCGGATTTTGCATTGACGGGGCCGTTGGAAAAATAATTACCAACGGCCCCGGCGGGTTTTTTAAATGTGTTTTTTAATAGTGTACTACTATATACAACAGTAATTTATGCTCCACAGTATGTACACAAGATAGCAGTCAGGGGGGGGTTCACGTGCCCCCTTGCTCACACCATTTTATCCGCTACTGCTTTCAATAATGTTGCAATATAAAACCGTATAAAACGCATAAGTGCTGCCTCTAATTCTGGGTTTTTATAAAAAAAAAATATTTCTGTGGTTTTTATATTCCTGGTCAGGCTATAAAAAATATTTTGGAAATGACAAAAACATTTTTCGACCGAAAAATCGTGTGTTTTCACAGAACATTCCCGATATCTCGAAAATAAAAAAAATATATATTTCTGTGATAAAAAAGCACCTTGGTATTGAACCAAGGAACATTTTAGGTTATTACACATTTTTCTGATAAATTGGTTGCATATTTGTGAGAAATTATCGGTAATGGGAAATAAAAATATATTACAAACATGATCTTTATTTTTTTTAATAATCTATAATAGGTAGATTCATTTTCAATGCCCTTTCAAGTCATGTAGAGCACGAGATCTGTGAATTTTTCATTCAGTAATAATTTACGTAGTCATTATCTTCCCCAGAATCCCTCTCTATTCAGTAGCCACGATAAAACGCAAAGATTTAACCCACTGTTTCTATTTAACACGTTTTTTTTTTGCAGTTAGAGCTATTATTATAGCAAAACAAGCTTTTTTAGATTGTCCATTTTTTGGTTGGCGTGTTATCGGACGGCGTTTTTAGCGGTGACTGATGGATATCTAGACTGAGCGTGTAATATCGTCCGACGAAAGTCAATGGGGCATGTTGCATTGTCAATAATATTACGATACCGTGGTAATATTGATGGTGTAATAGGCTATATCGCAGTATCGTGATAATATCACAAATTATTCAAAAATCTTAAAATCCGCGATACTCAGGGGCGTGGCTTCAATATTATTGAAGTGTAAGCGCATCGAGATATTTTTTCTGCCAGTATTCGATCGCAGCCATGTCGGAACAACGTCAGAGTTTAAGTTTAATAAAGTTATATAAAATTATTATTAATAAAAGATGAGTTTAATGTTTTTTCAACACACTTGCTCGTAAAGTGGGTCTTATTACATCGAATTTAGGCCCACAATGCCATATATTACGAAGGTATTACGAATATATTATGGAGGTGTTTGGAAATAAAAATTACCATACTGCGCTATACAAAAGATAGAAAACTAATGCGTGTAATGTAGGGATGGCCGTTGAATAAACGGACTAGTTGAATCAACGGTTAACGTAGAATCAACGTTTCGACGGTCGACGGTCCATGCGTTAACTAGTAGCATTATTTTTATTAGACGGCTGAATTAAGTGAGCACAGCAACGCGACGAACGTCGCGTCGATCGACCGTACGGGAAGACGACGCATGCATGTAGTCGGTTAATATTTGGTAGACGAGTGTCTGTGTGAGTTTAGTAAACATTGAGACGCGTGATTTGGGATTTTAGGATTCTGTAAATAAAAACAAAATTTTGAAAAAATAATAAAAATATAAAAATATATAAAAAGTATAAAAAAAATATAAAAACATAAAAAATATGAAAAATAAAATGATTATGTACATAAAATCAGTTGATCTTTTAAAATGCGCCTGAATCATGAATATAAATTAATTAATATTCATGTTCAGCCAGTCCTAAGCCTGGTAAAGTATGAAGGGAAGATCAAAGATTTAACTATAGTAAATAAATCTTTGAGAATATACAGAAGCACAGAAAAGTTGCGTTCAACGATAGTCCTTTAACTACTCTTAGCCTCGTAGAAATCGTTGTCAAACAAAGTTTAAACGCGTATTTATCGAAAACGTGACGTCGACTAGTTGACGAATTCAACTAGTTAAACGACTAGTCGATAAACATAAATGGACGGTTTCGTTTCGTTAACGAAAAATGCGTCAACGACCCATCCCTAGTGTAATGAATTCCACAAAGCATTTTTAATTTAGCCGCATAATACATAAAAGATCAAATAGGGAAAATAACAACAGTTTTTAAATAAGCAAAAATAATGATTTTTATACAGCCAAGCACTGGCTGTATGGCGATATATCATCCGCAGCGTGCACCGCGCGCTCCCTGAGCACGGCGCGGGGCGGCGGGCGGCGGCGGCACGCGAATAAAAAACAAGACTATATTTTATTATGTTGTGTTTGTTAGGTACATTTTCCGATTTTCGCCGTGTTAGCATAGCATATTAAATATTTAATAAAATGGCGACTAGTATGGAAGAATATGTAAATTTAACTCCACCTGAAATCATTAACGAGGCGCTTAATGCAAGTAATAGTTTATTGCCTCCAAAATCAAACGTAAGTATTTGGCGGCATACGAATGTTTTATAAAGTGGATGAATGACAAAATGGCACAATCGTTTTTCAATAATTAGATGTTAGGACCACATTATTTTTTTTTACTCACAAGTGTGTTGAAAAACGTCGTACGATACACGTGTGCATTTGGTCATTACGCACACTCGGTTTTATTAGCGCGCTCGCCTTCGGCTCGCGCGCCAATATCGCCTCATGTGCATAATGACCAACTTTGCACACTTGTTTCGTAATGTACTATTAAGCACTTGAAGCTTCTACCAGTTGCTAAGTAGCGTAATGTTACGGCAAGTTTTTCTCTCGGCGTTATAGTCTTTCTCATTTGTGTGTCTTGTTTTGTAATGTACGGCAAAACCAAATTTAAAAGCTTCTCAAACCAGTCTTCACTCTTCACTCATTCTAAAATAATTGCTGTAATCGTCTAAATCGTCGCCCAAGATCATTTCTTGCGCAATATTTAAAGTGTATATTGATTTCGTTTCGAAATCCAGTCTTTTACCCAACACATCCTCTTTTTCCGTTTAGTTTTTATCGTGCATGCGAGTATTATTGCTATAGCAGCTTTTTTCTAGAGTCCATGATTTTTTTTTTATTTATCTTGTACGAAACACTACTTACTCCAGTATTTTCAAATGAGTACTGATGATGATATTATTGATAATGTAATAGCCCAATTTCAATATTTGTGATATCGCGATATTAGGATCATGATTATATTGACAATGTAATATGCCCCATTAGTTTCCCATCAGTCTATACGTGACCAGACTGACGGACCAGACTGACACCAGACTGTGCGTGTAATATCTTCTCTATTGTCTAAGGTAATATCCGTCTAAGGGTCCGGGACAAGCCCAAAGAGTATAAAGCAAAAAACTTATTATTTGTAATAGAGTATAGAAGTGAAACATTTTTGTTCTGTTTTTATTTGAAACGTTTCCTCTCGAAATATTTTGTAATTTTTATAACTAGTCGTTCGCTGCGAACGTAGACCTCGCGACTATTAAAATACAATATTTATTTTCACAAAAAATTAAATATCTCAAAAACGGCTGGACCGATTTTGATGCCCAACGAACTTGAAAATTCTATTAAGCATCCCTACATATATTCCAACTTTCATCAAAATCGGAACAACGGTTCGAGAGTTATCGCGGAACAAACATACATACATACATACATACATACAAACAATGTGTTTTTCGCTCCAACTTGAATTATAGCCCTCGCTCGCTTGGTCAAAAATCACTCACTACGTTTTAGACAAGTCTTGGTATCTACTGGCTTTGTGATAGAGCAGTCTATGCCAGGATTTTAAACAGTTCGCTGCTCTTGCTCTCTATATTGTCTGTGATAACACGTCTTGTTTGTCTATTTTGCTTGCTGTGAAAGAAGCGATTGTTTCGCTGCCATTTTCTTGAAATTTTTACCAGAAAAGTCTAATTTGAGAAAAGGTGAGCATAAGAAGAGAGGTATTATTTTGTTTTATTTGTATGTTGTTTTACGCTTAACAAATATGGCATGTTCAGTCGATATGTTTTTAGCGTTTACGGCTGCGGATTACGTAATTTGTAGATCCTCGTCACAAAATTATTTACGAACGAAACATGAAAAAAATCATACGTAAAAAGTGTCTCTCCGACGGTGATCGTTAAGAGTTGCTGTCTACACCGAAAAGTTATTCTGTTTGTAGGTGTGTGCCTACCTACATACTGCTGCAGGTTATGCGAGGAGGCTCATATAAGTATGTCCTCGTATCCGGGTGGAAATGCTGCGGGCAGCGCGTGGGACGGCGGGCCGCCCGGGGCAGAGGCCGAGTACGCCCCGCCCCCGCCGCCCTACGCCGCGCCCCCGCGAGCGCTGCCCAGCACTGACCCCTGGACCGGCGTCAGCTACAGCCAGTACGCGGCGCCCTCCTACGACTACCCGGCCTACAGTGCGCCGGCCGCCTACCCCAGTTACAGCTATGACTCGAGCTACTACCCGCGGCCTGACGCTGGGTACTACGACGCCCGCGCGTATCCCCCGCCACCGCCGCATGCTACAGGCTACAAGTACCCGCCACGGGATGGCTCTCACTCTCCCCCTTCTCGCAGTTACGCCCGATCGAGGTCCTACAAGTCTAAATCGCGGAGCGTTTCCCCATATGAGAGAAAAACACGAGCTTATTCAAGTAACAGAGAAAGCAGCTATGAAGAAGGCAGGCGGCGAAGGTCTAGAAGTCGGTCTGCAAAGTCAAAACACGCAAAGTATTCCTCGAGTGACAGATCCAGTTCTAGATCTCGCTCTTATTCACGATTTTCAAAGAAAACAAAGAAGAGATCATATTCCTCAGATTCTTCAGAATCTGATGAGTCTTATAAGAAAGAGAGCAGGAAAGATAGAAGTCGAGATATTTCTATGACTCCACCACTGAAAAGTAAAAAAAGCATTTCACGTTCACACAGTCGTTCCAGGACTCGCCGTTCCAGAACACCGAAAGTAAGAAGATCACTAAGTAAACCTAGATCTCCCACACCTAAAGCTAAAAGAAAGAGATCGAGTAGAGAGAGAAAATCATATGCTAAAGATTTGAAAACTAAAGAGCGTAAGATTGACAGTCCCCCACCCAAGAAACGCAATGAAAAATCGATTGCTTCTAAAGTCCGAATTAAGACTGAAAGAGTGTCCATTACGCCACCACCTAAAAGTCGTAAAAAAGAAAACTCTGTTACTCCACCAAAAAGTTATAAATATAAAGACCGTGAGTCTGACACTCCGCCTAGAAAAGTAAGAGAAAAGAATAGAGATAATTCATTGACTCCGCCAAAAAGCTACGCACGTGCTCACTCATCTACCTCCAAATCTCATTCTCGGTCTTTGACGCCGCGATCGCCGAAACGCAAGCGTTCCGCGACTCTGAGAAACGGCGCAGTCGTTCGACGTCGTCAAGTCACTCGTCAACACCTTCAGTAAAATCAAAGTCTAAATCAAAGCGGCGTGTGAAGAAATCTAGATCAAAGAGTCGTTCGAAAAGCAAGTCACGCCGCGTATCCAAATCTCGAGCGAAAAGGAAAACGATCCGTCTCTCCCAAGAATTCCCGATCACCATCGGGTAGTTCCCGGTCCCGTAGCCATTCAGGCTCTGGCAGCGAGGACGAGCGCCGCGGTCAGTTCACAGTCGCTGACAGAAAGAGATTTTGGAAACTGCACAGAAACAGGCAGGAAGAGAGAGATAGGGATAAGAGTCCAGTTAAAGAAGTCAAACCTCCACCAGGGGCTGTTGAAACAACTACTGCTGATGATATTGAATATGGAGATCCCCCAGAAGTGGAAGGCCCCAACTTTGCCGAACTCCTGCCTTCTGCTGAGCAAGTCATGCAGGCAGCTTCTTCATCAAAGTCCAAAGGTGTATTGCCTATTAAAAATGATGGAAGCTTCTTAGAAATGTTTAAAAAGATGCAAGAAGCAAACAAGCCTGTTGAAGAAAAGAAGCCTGATATCAAAAAGCCTGCTTTGCCTTTTATTGGAAAGAGAAGAGGTGGCCGGGTGTTGAAAACCGGGATGGTCAAGAAAGCAAAGGCCATTGATGAGCAAACGGCCGACAATGCTCCTAAAGATGCCTGGTCACTCTATATGCAGGAAGTTAAAAAATATAGAGAGACGTCTTGTGAAGAAGAGAGAAAGACCAGGCCGTTGGTCAAATGAATATTGCTTTTAGGATTAAGATTTTTATCGTGACCTCTGTATTAATATTGAAAAGTTATTTTATATGTTGATTATAACCTTTGTTTGTATCAATGTCTAGACTCCCTTATTTTATTTTGTACTGTGGAACAGACTGCAATAAAGGATTACGAGAATGAATGTGGTGTTGGTTTGTTTGCAGCAAAATGCCTGAGATGATCAAATCGCCCGCCGACATCAAAACCGCACCTTTCGACCCGCGGTTCCCTAACACAAACCAGACAAGGTAATGCTGATATTTTTTACTCCAGCCACTCGGAGACATTATTGCATAGCTGCGACCCGGGGTTTCATTCACGTCTATGGTTAAGTTCATACTAACTTTATAAATGCGAAAGTCTGTCTGTTACACTGTTACTACTAAAACGCTGCTGGACTGATTTTGATGAAATTTAATATGGTCACAGTTGGAGGACATCCGAGGTCAAATATAGGATTTTTTCTCCCGAAGGGGCTGCAAAGGGATGCATTTGTATGAAAAACGTAGCTTATGACATCCAACCTCACAAACTTTACTAGTGTCTCTTCCTGCGTTGAAAATCGCATCAAAGTCAGTTGATTGGTTTGGAAGTTAGGGTTACGTGTTTGGGGGAAAGCGAATGCTCTGTGTGTGTATGTAAGTATGTGTGAGTCTGTCTCGACTTCCACTGGTTTCGAGATCAGACAAGCAAAGGGGCATGGTCGAAGTTTTATCTAAAAAAATCGTGAGCAATCACTAAGTTTAGCAACAGTGAAAATACCACTAATACAATGGCACACATACATAGGTACAAGTCGCCAACTTTATCACAAGGCTGTGCTTGTTATTAATTTGTCCTCAATAAAGAAAAATATTTTGCAATACATGGTCCATTTTGCTAACAAGTACTTATTACCTACATTGCTGCAGTAGGTAGGTACTCAGGGAAAAATAACATTTTCACTTCTCATGCTCTGAAAGTGCTTATTTGTGCAGGATATAGGCTGCACAAAATCGAATTTTGTGCACAAGGGCATTAAAGTATCTACTCATAAATGTATCTATATTAAGGCAAAGAAAATGAGCTATACAGCCAAACACAATAAGAAGTTCATAGATAAAATTTGTTGTTTTATAAATATTTACTTTAATTTATTTGCCTTATGTGTTTTTTAAGACTTAAAAGATATTTAAAATTAAATTCAAGTACGGTAGGTTACTTAATAATTTAAGAAAATTATGATTACAAAATTAATTTAATTGTAGGCTGTATAAGTCTGCGGCCCAAGCCTAATATCAATGTCGTAAGATTTAAGAAAAATAAAGCAGCGGAAAACAGCTCTTCTTTTTTCATGCGTTTACAGTTTTATTTGGTTTTATTTCCTCGCAATCGAAGTGAAAAGCAGAGTTTATAACTCGTCCACAAAACGATTTTTATCCTCGACATTACTATCAGCCCTCGCCTTCGGCTCGGGCTGCTAAAAGTCTCGGATAAAAATGGTTCGTTTTGTGCACTTGTTGTAAAATCTACTATTTCTATCAAATGAAAAAGTCGCAAATGAAATCTTTTCTAAAGAAGAATATGAAAGAGAATTCGACTGTAGGAAGTTCCTACACTAATTTACCATATTTAGGGTTCCTCAGCTCAGGAAACCGCTAGGCTCCTACAGTAAGTTTTTTATTTTTTTATTCTGCATCTACAGTAGAGTTGATGTTGGTGTATGAAGTGCAGAGCCAAGAACAGCCAGTTTCTATACTTACCATATTTTGTGAAAATCTTGAAATCGTATCTTCTACACAAGTTATCCGACTTTCGGGATCCGACCTGGATATAAGATATCCGATTGAAACATGTTTAAGATCAAGTAGCAGGAAATCGTTTCTTTTCAGTTATTTATGCGCACATCAACCTACCCCCATACAGGGACAGGGTAACTCGTGTACTACATATTTATCGAGCTATACTTACACGAGTCCTTTCCCCACCCGCAGGCATTGTTACCAGAGCTACCTGGACTTCCACCGGTGCCAGAAGGTGCGCGGCGAGAAGTTCGAGGCTTGCCAGTACTTCAAGCGAGCGTACAAGTCGCTCTGCCCCAACGAGTGGGTAGACAAATGGGACACCCAGCGGTCCGAGGGTACCTTCCCGGGAAGAATTTAAATATTCCAGATATAATTTATTTCAAATTTTATGTTAATTAGGTCTGTGAGTGATATAGGCAAATAAATGAAGTTGATTTAATTTTTTTGGTTTCATTCTTCAAAATATTTTTCTAGTTTGTGGCAACTTGGCTCCTACACAGGAACTGTTGCTTAGAGATCCGTTCTCAGCTAGATTTTTTAGGATAACAAATCTTACAGATCAACTCTTCTCCATGTTTTGAAAACTAATCCTTACTAATGTTAGAAATGCGACTGTGAATTTGTTTATTACCTCTTCACGCTCTATCTACTGAAACAATAATTCTGAAATTTCGTGACCGTCAATATGGAGGGATCAAGCCTGGGATCTGTGCCATATATATATAAACTAGCTTTTGCCCGCGGCTTCGCCTGCGTGAATTTCCCACGGGAACAGTGCTTTTTCCCGGGATAAAAAGTAGCCTATGTGCTATTCCAGGTCATTATCTACCTCTGTACCAAATTTCATCGAAATCCGTCCAGTAGATTTTGCGTGATTGAGTAACAAACATCCTCACAAATTCACAAACTCACATCCAAACTTTCGCATTTATAATATTAGTATGGATGATTACTACCTACCATTAAATCTACTCTTTACTACCTTAAAATCAAATAATAATTATTAAGGTAGAGTAAAGGTAGAATAACACCAGCTAGGTGGAACATTCCAGGAGGAAGAAGTCTATCAGCCACAGTCAGGTTGGTCCCTCCATCTTGATATCATAATGGAGGGACCAAATATGTTGTTAAGGAATTTTCCGAAATAAGGAGGTAGCTAAATGTTTACCTAAGGTAGTAAATAGTAGATTAATGGTAGTAATAATTTATATATATATGGCACAGATCCCAGGCTTGATCCCTCCATATTGACGGTCACGAAATTTCGCATACACATAGAAGTAGGTACTGAGACGGACATAGGCTACCTTTCATCACGGGAAAGAGTACTATTCCCGTGGAAATTTCAACGCGTGCATAGCCGCGGGCAAAAGCTAGTTTATAATAAACCAATGGATTAGAGTGGATCACATGAATCACCCGCTTCAGACCCGGCCAACCCACCTTCGGACCACTGAAGCCCTTCAGCTAGTGGTCAGCTTCAGAATCACATTATCAAGTTACAATAAGTATCTTGACCTGGTATAATATATCATCACCGCGGGAATGATTACAATGACCATTCGTTCCCTTTGTTCTACTCTGATCCATTAAACAAATCCATCAATGGAGTGAATGTGCAAATCCGCCACAGCTTAGAATAGGATCGAGAAACGGTCGCATCGCACCCATAGATGTCGCACCTAAAATAAGTAGGTAGAAATAATCAAAGGTAGGTAGTTCGGTAATTGTTTTTTTAAGTATTCAGGTGTAAGAAAGGCCACACTACTGCTACAATCAAAAGCATGTGAATCTTTTGCACTTTATTCAAACCAAGCCTTCGACATGACAACACAATCAGATGGGTCCAGGGAAGGCGCCTTTATCACGGAGCTCGTCCCAGTGCGAGATCCACGCGTTTGGGCAAATGGTCTCGAAGTATCTCTTGAAGATCTTGCAATCGTCCACCTGGGAAGAGAAATACCAAGATTTTGACATTTAGGACCTGGTGTTGACCTGTAAGGATAGGATAACCAAGCGAAGCGGTGGTGGCCGAGTGGTAGGGCGCCCGCCTGTGGCTGCAAAAGTCCAGGTTCGATTCCTGCCCGTGCTGCATGAATTTGTATATTAATCTGACTCATGTACCTATGTTAGTTTTCATAGACCACCACTTACTTCCGGTGAAAGAAAACATCGTGAGGAAACCTGCACTCTAGTTGATGATTATCAGCTACTTTTCGGGAGCAATTTGATCGTTGGAATGGCATCGACACGCCAAGAAGATGCTAGCGTGTGAAATGGAGAAGGCAATGGCAAACCACTCCATTAACATTGCCAAGAGAGTCGTTGTGTTCATTCATTCCATATAATGACCACGACCCCCAGTCATGAGGAAATATGACTAAAGTGGGTCAATTTGATTGCAAAACAGACAGAGAGGGACAAGTGAAACTAAATAAAAGCTAAAGACTAATATAAAATAATAGTTTACCATTCCTAGGAGACGTGTGCACTTGTAGTAGTCACAGTAGTTGTCATAACATGCCCTGGGACAGGAAACAGAAGAAAATTTAGGTTCAATACGAATTGCGAAAGTTTGGAACCCCTGATGATGTAGTGCACTACCCGTTGGTCAAATAAGTGCTTCAGAAGCAATAACTCAAGTAACTTTGTACTGTAGAAGAATATCTAAATAGGTAGGTACCTACCTAAATAGGTATAATTTAAAGTTTGGACCAGTCAGAATCAATGAATATCAGAAATGAAAAAATAATTAAAAAAAACAAAAAAAAAGCTGGTAGGAAACCATAATAAAAGTGCATAACATATAACGACTCTCTGTCGCCTCTATGAAGTGTAAAAAATCAATACTAAGCGCCAGCCAAGAGAAGAATTAAGTAGTAAGAGATATTGATTCCTAGGCTGCTAGGTCTTGTCCGCGGCTTCGCCCACGTGAAAATGGCTTCATTAGCAACCATGTTGTTTTCGCATACGTTTGATGGTCATAGCATAGGAAACATTCCCGATTCTTTATTTATGTAATGTAAAGTTGAATCCACATACATATATCGTAAACGCATTACACCTCACAACTAGGTAGGTATATCGGTAGGTAGGTACCTATACAAAAAAACGAGAATTCGACGGACTTCTTGGAGGCGCTTTTAAACTATGGAAACTTTAATATACTTACTTCGTCTGATTTGTAAATGGGTATCGCGGATCGATCCGCAACGTTCTAAATTCCTGGTCACACATTTTGCTACAAAACAAATAAAATAATTCTTACAAATTAAAATGCACTACCAAAACCGGCATTGCCAACTAAATGTCTAAATGACAATAAAACAAATGAATTGCTTGTACTTTTTATTTTCTATTTCAGACTTCTTACTTGAGCAAGAAGTATTCAACTGGTGAATAAAGTTTTATCATGGAAGTAATAAGTACTGTTGTACGTAATGACTTATTACTTCCATGAGTTTTATGACCAAGAAACTTCGAGCAACAAGGAGTCCGTGTTGCTCTATGCCAAGAAATCATGACTGAACCCTGGCCCTGGAGATCTACTGTTTTTTTTTATTTTTTTTTTATTAAATATTGGTTTGGTCTTGACCACAATCTTGCCCGAGGACAGAGATGAGGTCTACGATGAAGCGAGCTTACCCAGAAGCAGCCTATTCACTCTGGTTTTGAAGAGAGTCAGGTTGTATGTGCTCGGAAACACAGACGCAGGTAGGGAGTTCCAGTGCTTTGCTGTGCGCATCAAGAATGATGACGAAAAGCGCTTGGTGCGTGCGGGGGGAATATTAACCAAAAAGGGATGATAGCCCGCAGTGCGTCTGGTTGTCCGGTTGAAGAAAGGGGCGGGCGGTATGAGCTCATGCAGCTCATGAGCACACTCTCCGAAGTACAATCGGTAGAAAACCGACAAGCAGGCAACTTTTCGACGATGAGCTAGGCTGTGGAGCTTAGCGTTCGTTAGTTTTTCATCGCCGATTATTCTTTTGGCTCTGCGTTCCACCGAATCCAAAGTGGCCAGTTGGTACTTCGCCGAGCCGTCCCAAAGGTGACTGCAGTATTCCATGCAAGAACGGACTTGAGCTTTGTAAAGAGTAAGAAGCTGTCCAGGTGTGAAGTATCGCTTCACCCTATTGAGAATGCCCAGCTTCTTGGCAGCTGATTGGGCTTTGGATTCGATGGTGGTGCCGAAGTTGAGGTTTTTTGTCAACTCCATGCCAAGGAGTTCAAGCTTGGCGGTTATAGGAACCGATGTACCCCGAAAAGTAGGAGCCAGGATGAAAGGGCTCCTTTTTGCGGTAAATAGACACGCCTGTGTCAATTAAAGCGTTAAAAGTGAAGTAAAGTTTAAAGCTTGGAAGCGTTAAAAGTGACCAGATTACTCTCTCCCCACTGGGATACGTAGTCTAACGTCTGGTCAGTTCGCTCAACCATGGCCTTTCTCTCAAGTTTTAACTGATCCCCGCTAATCCCTGCACCGGACAAGTACCTCTCCACAACAGTACTATCATCTGCATACCCCACAATACCGGGTGTAAGAAGGTCATTGATGTGCAGCAGGAAAAGAGTTGCAGAAAGGACCGACCCCTGAGGAACACCGGCGTCAATAGCCATTGGATCAGACGAGCAGCCATCAATGACCACTTTGATCGATCGTTCACTCAGGAAGTCAGCTATCCAGCTACAGAGGCCAGCGGGGATGCCGTAAGCTGGAAGCTTGCTCAGCAGACTAGCGTGCCAAACCCTGTCGAAAGCCTTCGAGATGTCAAGAGAAACACCAAGTGCTTCACCATGTTTCTCAATGGCCTCGCTCCAACAATGTGTCACGTACACAAGAAGATCCCCAGTAGATCGTCCCTGGCGGAAACCATATTGATGATCACTGAGGAGATCATTTTCTTCTAGGTACGCGAGCAGCTTTTTGTTGAGAACCCTTTCCATGACTTTGCACAGTAGGGAGGTGATAGCGATGGGTCGATAATTAAGGGGGTCGGCGCGATTTCCCTTTTTGGGTACTGGTTGTACATTGGCAAGATTACTACTTGTACTATTATGTATTCTGTGCTTCTACAACTACTGAATCTAGCTAGATCTTATTTATTCCATGAGCTTGATAGACTTCCTCTAAATATATATTACACAGACTAGCTGTCGCCCGCGGCTTCGCCCGCGTGAGTTTCGCTTAGATGAAAAATCTTTTTGTGTTTCAAACTATTTCAGATGTTTCGGATTTTCGATTTTTACACGTCTACAGAAAATGTTTATCAGATTAATCAAGTTTTGCTAAGGCGCCATAGTGTAGCTGGTCTCTTGGAGCTTTTCATCAGATGTTCCAGATCTTCAATTTTTATACGTCAGCAGAAAATGCTCATCAGGTTGAACGACTTTTGTTAAGGCACCATTTCCATATTTCTTATAGTTTAGCTGTTCTGTTTTGGTTCTTCATCAGGTGTTCCAGTTTTCAAAATCAATTATAGCCTAAATGTTGCCTAGGCTTAATAGCTACACAACAAAAAAAGACAGACAAGAAATTCCAAAAAAAATTTTTCCTTTCTATTATTCTTTTTAATTGTCCCTCTATCCATTTCAGTCAAAAATACTAAGTGTAACTGTACAGACAACATATTTTTACTGTTTTATTATATGTATAGATTAAATCAAAGAGTATATAATCACTACGTTTATTAAATCTGCAGTGACAGACAGCGTTGAATGGTTGAATTTTTAAAAGTAATTTTAGCTGTTGTACATATTATTTGGACGTAGGAAAAAAGGACATTTTCTTTTTCCTTTCCCTTTATATCTCCACCTAGTTCTATCGCTCGCCAGTTGATCAACTTAACATGGAAGCAATAATAAATAAATTGAATTGAATTAAATTGTTTCAAGCCTTATATTCATCATTATTACAGAATAAATTATTATTATTATTCAGCCGTTTAGATCCCACTGCTGGGCAAAGGCCTAATTTACAGAATAAATAATATTAAAAATATTTTCACATTATTTAATAAAACCTGGAAACTTTCGATAACATGCCCTTATACCTCGAACTATAAATAAGTACATACTAGCTACTTAGGTATACTTTAATATATTACATGCAAAATATTTAAAAATCAGAGATCATTATTTGTTTAAGAAATTTATTCACGCCAACATTATTTATAAACAGAATGTGGTAGCGTTTTATGTGTGACTTAAAATGTAAAACTGTAATTTAAATCAGGCATGTCATATGGGAATTTGGGTTAGTAGGAGGCATCTCGACTCGACCCACGGTCGCGGTTGGTCGCGGTATAACAGCCACAAAAACTAGGTACTAATAGCAAGCATCGTGAAGGGTTCAATACCACTCGGCGGGAATCGACACACACGAGTCCCTACTCTATTTGTTTATGGTTTGGCAGTCTGTAGGGAGTTCCCGTGAACTATACATACGTTTATATTTATAAGGTCATGAATATAGTCTTCTCATCTCTAAGGACTTTCTATCTAACAGTACCTAGGTTAGAGATCCGAGCCTTCATTTGACACATCTTGAGAATGCATTCGAAGTATACCTATACCCAAACCCCAAAATAACAATTGTAGCGGCACACCAGCGCTCTCCTAGGAACACGCGATAGTGAACGATGGTAGCCTTTATTTGTATGTACCTACCTATCGAAGCAGTAGCGGATTTAGCAGGGACTGCAGACGGCCCCAGACGGCGTGACGACCAGAAACGTGCCTCCCCAGACTGTTTTTGTGTACCTACTGTGGAGAGAAAATTCCATAACAGTGCATATCAAATAAAGAAATAACAGAATTTGTCAGCAGCAGCAACAGCATCAGCACGGATGTCGATTAGTTGCACCCCCCCCCCCCCCAACATGCATAGTCCGCCACGGTCCTTGTCCGCCCCAGAAAAAAATCTGGTGCTGGTGACGGTTCGTAAGCCAAACCGGGTCACGTGGTGGCTACTACAGCGCTACCACAGATTCAGAAGTTGGATGGCCCTATTCCACACGTGGAAATTCACTATTTAGAATATTCTTATATTGGAAGGACTATCGTGGTCGAAGGTCGCGACAAAGATGCAGGAAACAGCCGGCATGTTCTGGCGCGCATATGCCTCGCTGTCAAGCCTAGCATATATCAATATGTACGGTACTCCAAGACGGCGGATGAGGCTTGGAAAAACTTATCAGAAGTTTTTGAAGATAAAGGTCTTTATAAACGGGTTTTATTGCTGAGACGACTGCATAGAATACAACAATATGACGTGATTCTTTTGGGAATAAAAGAAGAAAACATTTCAAACCAAACAAGGACTTTATTTTTGCATTCTTAGTGTTGATACTATTGCCTGCTTGACAAAACAACAGCACTAGAAGATCAGAGGATTCAGAGGGCCTCATTGCGTTAGAAATGTCGACATCAGACTCCAAGATGAACAACGTCATTGAAAAGTTAACTGGCATATAAAATTTCTCCACTTGGAAATTCGCGGTGATGATGTTTTTGAAACTGGAAGATTTGTGGGAATCTGTCCTAGGAACTGACACGGCAGCCAGACATGAAGGACGCAAACGCAAGGCGCTGGCGCGGATTTGCCTGTCTATTTCGCCGCCGTTATATCAATACGTTCGCGATTGTGCCCCCGCTAAGGAGGCTTGGTAAAAATTGTCAGATGTCTTCGAAGATCGGGGCCTTTATCGCCGCGTGCTTCTATTGAGAAAATTGCATCGTGTCGAGTTCACACAGTACAAAGATATGACTGAGTATATTGATGCGACCATGCAATTGGTACAGCAGCTTGCAGACATAGGCAAGAACATTGAAAATTGCGTGGTCGCGGAAATTCTCCTGTCGGGTCTGCAAAGAGTTCGTTCCTTCCTTTCCACGCTACGCCACTAGCGACCTCATCTGCTCATCAATTCCCACCACCGCTGCCATTGTCTGCTTGACAGGTTAGATAGCCCAGAACAACAGCACTAGAAGATCAGACGATTCAGAGGGCCTCATTGCGTTAGAAATGTCGACATCAGACTCCAAGATGAACAATGTCATTGAAAAGTTAACTGGCATATAAAATTTCTCCACGTGGAAATTCGCGATGATGATGTCTTTGAAACTGGAAGATTTGCGGGAATCTGTCCTAGGAACTGACACGGCAGCCAGACATGAAGGACGCGAACGCAAGGCGCTGGCGCGGATTTGCCTGTCTATTTCGCCGCCGTTATATCAATACGTTCGCGATTGTGCCACCGCTAAGGAGGCTTAGTAAAAATTGTCAGATGTCTTCGAAGATCGGGGCCTTTATCGCCGCGTGCTTCTATTGAGAAAATTGCATCGTGTCGAGTTCACACAGTACAAAGATATGACTGAGTATATTGATGCGACCATGCAATTGGTACAGCAGCTTGCAGACATAGGCAAGAACATTGAAAATTGCGGGGTCGCGGAAATTCTCCTGTCGGGTCTGCAAAGAGTTCGTTCCTTTCCACGCTACGCCACTAGCGACCTCATCTGCTCATCAATTCCCACCACCGCTGCCATTGTCTGCTTGACAGGTTAGATAGCCCAGAACAACAGCACTAGAAGATCAGACGATTCAGAGGGCCTCATTGCGTTAGAAATGTCGACATCAGACTCCAAGATGAACAATGTCATTGAAAAGTTAACTGGCATATAAAATTTCTCCACGTGGAAATTCGCGATGATGATGTCTTTGAAACTGGAAGATTTGCGGGAATCTGTCCTAGGAACTGACACGGCAGCCAGACATGAAGGACGCGAAGGCAAGGCGCTAGCGCGGATTTGCCTGTCTATCTAGCCGCCGTTATACCAATACGTTCGTGATTGTGCCACTACTAAGGAGGATTGTCAAAAATTGTCAGATTTCTTCGAAGATCGGGGCCTTTATCGCCGCATGCTTCTATTGAGAAAATTGAATCGTGTCGAGTTCACCCAATACAAAGATATGACTGAGTATATTGATGCAACCATGCAATTGATACAGCAGCTTGCAGACGTAGGCAGGAACATTGAAGATTGCGAGGTCGCGGAAAATCTCCAGTCGGGTCTGCCGCAGCAATAAGTACGATGTCGTCGTGTCTAGTTTGGAAACAGCTGGGCTCGCCTCTCTAGTGAGATGGTTCGAGCTCGCTTACTGCAGGAAGATCACCGATTGTCCAGCGCTGGCCAGGCCACAGCATACGTTGCTAACAATAGTGGAAAGTAGAAGGTACATGCTCCTACTGTAAAAAGACTGACGCCAAGCGATGATGCTTCAAACGGCAGCGAGAAGAAAAAGAAAACAAGAAGCAGGAGCATACGCTCTTTAGCATATTCTGCGACAACTTCACCGGAATTCATTATTGACAGTGGTGCAACGTCACATATGTATATGGACTCTGTTACGCCCTAGTTTCCGAACGTCTGATACGAATACTGCATAGATTATCACTGATCGGTTTGATCTACATCTTCCGCATTTTCGGTTCTCTGTTAATAATTATATACCGCTGAATAAACTTACATACTGTTCGCGCCAACCTGTCTAGCGCGGACGAGGGCCTGCCCCCCACCAGGCTCCCCACCAGACATCCCCACCGCGAGGACCATATATATACGCCCGCGGGTGGGCTCCTCCAGCCGAGACAAGATTACCAAACAAGCAAATACTAGTCCTTTGATATCGTATATTTTTCCCAAAGTACAAGTTTAAAATACGCAACGAGTTTCATTTAAAATACCGATGCTAGGATACCTAGGCTCCAACATCGAGTAGCTGGCGACCGAAGAAAGGACCCGTGCCTGTGGCGTGGTCGAAAACGTGGCAGTACCTTCTAGACGTCTCGGCGGTGCTAAATCAGTAGATTCCAGAAATTCCAGGCAGCGAGATAAGCCGAAGAAGACGATTAGACGAAGATATTGCTAAAATTTGATAAACAAAGCGAGAAGATATCCACCGCCGCCGCCGTAAAGGTCAAAGAGGTCAAAGGACAATACAGCGGCGCAGCGCATCGTGGGAATTCCAAGGAACGTGAGCCCAATCCTTCATTTCCTATTTCTAATCTCCATCTCTTCTTGTGCAAATTAGTCAATTTTCCTCATTCCGTGAAGTGATTGTCATATATTTTTTGTCCTAGTTATTGCCCGGCATAGTTTAGTGGTAAAATATTTCGCTGAGTTTATGCCTTCGTCTCAATTCAAGCCCGAGATATAGGTAGTTACCTGATTCATCAAGTTAACATTCCATTGCGTGCGAAAGTGATAAACTTATGCAACTGATGCATGCTAATGAGCAGTAGGCACATCAGGTCAAGTGACAAGGCCGCCGCCGGCCGACTTAGTGCATATCGCTAGACGCCAGCCTATGCATGCATCTCAATCTTATGTAACAGATAGATTTTTTACTTACGCAGTGATTTACTCGATAAAATCATTTAGTTTTTATATGTTTTATGGCTTCAGGCAAAATGAGTGAATCCAATAGTGATAGTGAGACTAAAAAACCTTCAGCAATTGATTATAAAGCGCCGGTCAATTAAAGGTAGGACAACCAAATTCAATAACTATTTAAAATTCGCTTCCGCCGGTCGATGTACCGTTAACCATTCACGAGTATAGCAAGTTATGCACGCAATTCGGAGAACTTTTTGAAAAATGTTTGAAGTTTTTGACGAGTTACAATCTGACATAGAAATTTTAAATCCGGATAAGCTTGATGAGGAGTTGGATGAACGGGATAGGATCGAATCAAGTTTTTCACGAAAACATTGCAATCGCAAAGTGTAGGTTAGGTACCAATGCCCAGCCCCCGGCCTAGCAACGCCGGTACCGGCAACATTGATGAGAATGCTGCGTCTACTTGCTCACACAATTGTGAAGGTACCAGTTCAGGTTTTCGTCTTCCATTAATTAAGATACCCAATTTTGATGGTTCCTATTTTAAGTGGCTTAGTTTTCACGATACTTTTGAATCTTTAGTTCACCAAAATGAAAAAATCAAGCCTATTCATAAGTTCCACTACTTATGCTCGTATCTTGAAGGCGAAGCCGCTCGTGTGATTGCAAATCTAGAAATTTCCGACAAGAATTATCATGAAGCCTGGTCTTTACTATGCGAGAGGTACAGTAACAAGCGTCAGTTAATTAATAATCATTTAAATTCACTTGTTAAGATTGATCCCATAGCTCGTGAATCGGACAAGTCACTCAGGTTTCTAGTGGACCACGTTACCAAAAATTTACGTGCGTTACAAAACCTAGGCCAACCCACGGATAAATGGGATACTTTAATTATTCATTTAATGTCATCTAAGCTCGATACGAATACAAGTTTAAAATGGGAAGAGCATCGTAACAGTCTACCTAGTAGTGAAATACCTACCTTAGATGAGTTTCACAATTTTCTCAAGGGGCGAGCAGACGTCTTAGAAGCTGTTCACCGACAAAAACAAGACAAATCTAGCTCTAGTTATGTACCTACTGGTGCGCCTAGCTCGAACAAACAGGTTCAAAAATATAACAAGCAATTTAATGTCCTTTCAGCTATGCCTCAGCGAACGAACCAAGAGTGCTTCGTATGCAACGGCAGTCATAGGATATACGACTGTCCCTCGTTCACTGCTATGGACATTGATGAAAGGATCAAGCAGGCATCTGTGCTCAAGCTGTGTCTCAACTGCCTTCGGAGTGGACATAATACAAGTTCGTGCAAGTTAAGTAGTTGTCGTTATTGCCAGAAGCGTCACAACACAATGTTACATAAACAAGATACACAAACACATACAATCATTTCGAGTTCTCCCGCTAGTGATAACAACACAAACAATTCCAGTTCTAGTAATACAAGCATTAATAATCTAACTTCTCTTTCAAGTTCTAGCATACCAGCGAGTCCTAGCAATCAAGTTCTGCTTTCTACAGCACTAGTTAATGTTGTAAATCCAGTTAATAAGCGCATCGAAACTGTCAAGGCCCTTCTAGACTGTGGCAGCACAGCCTCATTTATCACTAGCAATTTAAAACAACGTTTGGGGTTAGAAACTCAACCCATAGATATCGCTATAGTAGGGATAGGTAAGTCAGCCATTCAGGCAACACCAGAGACCTGCACGATCACTTTGCAGTCGAGATGCAATCCGTTCAGTGTCATGTTGTCATGTTTAGTCCTACCAGAGCTCACTGACACTATACCTAAATATCCCATTAATAGAAGCAAGTAAAAATTCCAGAAAATGTCACTCTAGCGGATCCAAGCTTTTACATCCCTAGCGAAATACATATGCTCATTGGAGCCGACTTGTTTTGGGATTTAATCAACCCACAACAACAGTCACTAGGTCGAAATTTGCCTATTTTACGTAACTCCAAGTTAGGCTGGTTTTTAGCCGGTCCTCTAGGTCACAATCAAACAAACCCTAAGGCAAACACTAATACGCATATTACTTGCAACTTTTCAGTGCTCGAACGAGTCGACGACCAAATGAGTAAGTTTTGGGAGCTCGAATCGTTACCGGAGCAGCAGGATTGCTCGCGAGGCAGACTGCATGCGGAGAATCCATGTGAGAAACATTTCATGTCCCACACTGTTCGCCTTGACGACGGCAGATTCTCTGTTCGTCTACCATTGATTGACACCCCAGACGCTTTAGGGGATTCTTACTACACAGCTAAGAAACGCTTTTTTCACCTCGAAAAACGCTTCGAGCGGCAGCCATTGTTAAAACAAATGTACTGCAATTTTATGCAAGAATACGAAGACCTAGGGCACATGGCCGAGGCTAAAATACAAGGGCCTGCTCTGTCTTATTTCATTCCGCATCACGCTGTCTTGCGTGAAAAATCAGTGTCCACTAAGCTTCGCGTAGTATTTGATGCATCTTGTCGTACAAGCTCAGGGCTGTCAATCAACGATCTTCAAATGATAGGGCCTAACATTCAAGATTCACTTTTTAATATTTTAATTCGATTCAGACAGTACAAGTACGTGCTCACAGGTGACATCGAAAAAATGTATCGTCAAATTCAAGTTAACGAATTAGATAGAGATTTGCAATTGATACTGTGGCGTAACGATACATCAAGTCCATTAAAAACGTATAGGTTAAATACAGTCACCTACGGCTTTGCCAGCGCTAGCTATTTAAGTACCAGATGCATTTGGCAGCTGGGCGAAGAGTGTGATGATGAGCAAATTAAGAATATTTTACAAAATGATTTTTATGTAGATGATCTGATCACAGGTTGTTCATCAGAATCTGGTCTACTTCAAATTCAGGAAGCTGTGTCCAACAAGTTGGCCGCAGGCTGTATTATTTTGCGAAAAGTTTAGATCAAACTCAATTTATTTACTAGAAAAAACTGTAACTAAGTCACAAGATAATCTAGCTATTAGTCAATCGTGTGACACTCTTGGCCTTAACTGGAATCCAAATGCAGACATTTTACAGTTTCCAATTTCCATACAAGCTAATAATGACGCTCTTGTAACCAAGCGGTCCATTCTTTCCCAAACCTTCAAGATTTTTGATCCCCTTGGACTGTTAAGTCCGTGTACAATTAAACCCAAAATTCTCATGCAAAGGCTTTGGGCACTAAAGGTCGATTGGGACGCTATTGTTCCAGTTGACATTCAACAAACTTGGAAACGGTTTATAAATAATCTAGAATATCTCTGTAACATATCTATACCTAGAAATGTGATCAGGGACTTACCTGTTTCAGTCGAACTTCATGCTTTCAGCGACGCGTCACCAAGCTGCGTACGCTGCTTGTGTTTACGTAAAGTCCGTCGATCAAGCTGGAAACGTAAGCGTGCACCTTTATTGCGCCAAGGCCAGAGTTTCACCATCCAAGCCAGCCTTGACTATTCCCCGTCTAGAACTTTGCGGTGCCCTGCTAGCTGCTAAGCTCATGTCCACCGTGAGCGGCGCTCTCCGTAGACCGATAAATAATTATCACTACTGGACAGATTCAAGTATTGTTCTTGGCTGGCTAGCCACAGAACCTTCTAGGCTCAAGCAATGGGTATGTAATAGGGTGTCTCAGGTCAATGAACTAACCAATAGTTCATTGTGGCGGCATGTCCCCACTGCGCAAAATCCAGCCGACTTGGCCTCTCGTGGCATAGACCCAAACCAGATTCAAGACTGTCGACTATGGTTTTCTGGTCCTCCATTTCTCATCAAACCCGAAGCGCAGTGGCCGTCTTTACAATCCCAGAAAATTGACCCACTACCAGAGGTCAAGGTTCATGCTTCCTCAGCTGTTAATACTGACGTCACCTCCCCCTGCATTGACATTAGCAAATATTCAAGTTTAAAACATTTGCAACGAGTCACGGCTTATATGTTCCGTTTTATTCATAATTGTAAAGTCCCAAAAGATAAATATTCTGGACCACTGCAGGTTGAAGAGCTAAATATTGCATTTAATTATTTAGTTAAATGTTCCCAACAAGAATCATTCTCCCATGAACTCAATACACTGAAAAAACAAATTCAGCTGAAACCTAAGTCTCACATTGTCTCACTTAGTCCATTCCTCGACTCCCAAGGCTTGCTCAGGGTTGGTGGTAGGATTAGTAATTCTCATTACAATTTTGACAAGAAGCATCCCTTACTTTTGAGTGCTAAGAATTATTTTACTAAATTATTATTTGAACAAGAACACATTAGGTTACTACACGCTGGTCCACAACTCTTACTCAGCACAATACGTGACCGCTTCTGGCCCGTCGGCGGTAGAGATTTAGCTTGTCGCACATCTCGCAGTTGTATCAAGTGTAGGCGTCTAGGTGCACGAGCCATGCAGAACATCATGGGTAACCTGCCTGCGGATCGCATTTCCGGACCGGATTTCCCTTTCCACACTGTCGCTGTCGATTTCGCGGGTCCATTTATGATCACCGATAGGAAAGGCAGAGGCTGTAAAATAACTAAGGCATATTTATGCCTATTCATATGTTTCAGATCAAAGTGTGTACATTTAGAGGCGGTGAGTGAGTTGTCCAAAGATGCCTTTATTATGACATTACGCAGGTTTATCGCTCGCAGAGGCAAGCCCAGGCGGATATTCTGTGATAATGGCCGGAACTTCGTAGCGGCCGCCAAAGAGTTAAGTAGTTTTTTAATCGAAAATTCTAGTTACATTGTCGATAACGCTAGTGATCAAAATATTGAATTTAAATTCTCTCCAGCATACGCTCCGAATTTTAATGGCCTAGTAGAGGCGGGAATAAAATCAGCTAAGCATCATTTAAAGAGAATTTTAGGTGAGAGTCATTTTACGTTTGAGGAATTGTCGACTATTTTTGCACAAGTAGAGGCTATCCTAAATAGCCGACCACTAAGTCCCCTTTCTTCTTCTCCCAATGATTTCACCCCCCTTACCCCGGGCCACTTCCTAATAGGAAGACCACTTACTTCGCTGCCTACGCCGTCTCTAGAAGATAGAAATCTGTAACTGTTGGTTAGTTACGAGTGCGTGTTGGGTGACGTAGAATGATACTCGTTATGCGTTGGTAAAAAGAATCTATTTATTTTAAAATGTACTACATTTTATAGCTAAAATTACATGAGTCAGACGTTCGTATGACGCACGTGATTTACAATACCCTACAAATACTCTCCCCTTTATGAAAAAAAATTAAATACATTATAAAAAAAAAAAAAAAAATAATTGTAAAAAATAGTAAAACATTAAAAAATAATAAAACAGTGTAAAATAATGAATACAAAAAAAAAACTAGACATTTTAGGAATGCGTATGCTGGTTGTCCTTGTCCTGGGGAGGCTGGGGTGGTCCTCGGGTAACGGGTGAGCTCCTGGAAGCTTCTGTTACAGCGATTTTATAGTTGTGCTTAGACAGCAAATCTGACCACGGGTTTCACCACGCGGCCGTATCGCGTGACTATTTGGTTCGTTGACACCGGTTCACATTCGTTTGCTGAATCGCTGTTATTTTCTGTTGGAACAAATGCAGGTTTTAATCTGTCGATTGACACCGTAGTAGTTCTTCCTGGCAGTTGTATTGTGTAACATTTATCATCCCGATGAATTATTTTGTAAGGACCTTCGTATGGCGCTGTCAGTGCCTTTTTGATCATGTCTCTTCTTAGGAAAACATAATCGCATTTTCTTAACTCCTTGTGGATGAAACATTTTCTATTTGTTTTCGTGGTTGAATTTTCTGATATATTATTCATGTTGTTCATAGCTGCCGATAATTGAGTTACGTAATCAATGTCAGTAACCGAGTCGGTTTTGTTTACATTGAAGAAATCAGCTGGCAGTCGTAGCGTAGTGCCGTATGTCATTTGAGCTGCGCTGACGCCGCAATCTTCCTTTATCGCTGTGCGTAGTCCTAGCATTACTAATGGCAATTCCTTGACCCAATTTTCGCTATTACATGTAGCGATTAATGAGGTTTTCAGACATCTATGCCATCTTTCCACCTGGCCATTGGCTTGTGGGTGGTACGGCGTTGTATGGATTTTATTTATTCCAAGTCTCTTCGCTAGTTTAGTAAACAGATTGGACTCGAACTGCCGACCCTGATCAGTAGTTATTGTAACTGGACAACCGAAGCGCGATATCCATCCGGTGACCAATGCATTGCATACATTTTCTGCTGTCATTTGCGTTATGGGGTACGCTTCCGGCCACTTGGTCTTCCTGTCTATCATTGTAACGCAGTATTTAAATTCTTGTGACAGTGGTAGTGGTCCCACGATGTCTATATGAACATGCTCGAACCTCTCTGATTTTGGAAACGAGCTCAAGGGTGATACCGTGTGTCTGTGTGTTTTGGCTTGCTGACACGGAATGCATGATCTTGCCCACGATGTCACATCTTTGTTTATGGACGGCCAGAAGAACCTGTCTGTCATCATTTTCCTGGTGGCACGCGTTCCGGGGTGGCTAAGTCCGTGGACAGCGTTGAAAGCTGTTTGACGGTACTGGGTAGGTAAATAGGGTCTCGGCTCCTTGTTAGTTGTTTCGCATAATATTTCTTGTTCCGATCCAGGGAATTGATATCGCTTGAACAACAAATTTCCCTTTTCCATGAGAATTTTGATTTCTTCATCCTTTTCTTGATCTTTTGCTAACTGTTCATAATCGATACAACTCGGGAAAGATATTGTCTCTATTCTTGAGAGAGCATCGGCAACACAGTTTTCTGAGCCAGATATATGTTTGATTTCTGTACAAAATTGTGAAATGAAATCTAGATGACGTAAGCGACGTGGCGTATCATTGTTAGAGCTCGATTTCGTCATTGCGAATATCAACGGCTTATGATCGGTGTAAACGATCAATTCTTTGCCTTCAATTTGATGTCGGAAATGTTTTATTGACATGTAAATCGCTAAAAGCTCTCTGTCGTATGTGCTGTATTTTTGTTGAGCCGGACTCAGAGCTTTAGAGAAAAATCCAAGTGGTTGCCATGTGCCTTCGATATTCTGTTGTAATACACCGCCGGCGCATGTCGCTGAACTGTCCGTCATAAGGGCAAGCGGTGACGTCAGAGATGGATGGTGAAGCGTAACGGCGCGTTTTATGCTTTCCTTACACTCTTCAAATGCTTTTTCTGACGTTTCAGTCCATGGGATCTTCCTTCTGTCGTTTTTCTTCGAGTCGTGAAGAAAATTATTTAGCTCCCTTTGATATTCGGCTGCTTGCGGAAGACAGGATCGGTAGAAATTAATTATTCCAAGGAATCGACGTAGCTCTCGGATTGTCTCGGGTTTAGGATAGTTTCCTATAACATCAATTTTCTCTTTTAGAGGTTGGATACCTTCTTGGTTTATGTGGTACCCGAGAAAATCTAATTTATCTTTGCCGAATTCGCATTTAGATAAATTAATTTTGATTCCATATTTTTTTAGTCGTTCCAGGACTTTTGCCAAATGCTGTTTATGCTGAGATTCGCAGGTACTGCTGATCAATAAATCATCACAATAGCAATAAACGAAATCAAGGCCATTTAGTACCAAATTCATGAAACGTTGAAAGGTTTGACCAGCGTTTCGCAAACCAAACGTCATTTTCATAAATTCGAATAATCCGAAGGGTGTTATGATGGCTGTCTTCGGAATGTCTTCTTCAGCTATTCTAATGGAATGGAAGGCCTTTTCGATGTCTAATTTTGAAAATATCTTTTTATCCTTCAGCGTATATGTGAAATCTTGCAGTCTTGGAAGTGGATAGCGATCCGGGATTGTCACCGCGTTTAATCGCCTGAAATCTCCACAGGGCCTGATTTCTCCATTTTTCTTAATCACTATGTGAAGTGGGGATGCCCAAGGACTGCTTGAAGGTCTGCATATTCCATTCTCGACCATTTTCTGGAACTCCCGCTTGGCCGCTTTGTAGCGTTCAGGGTTCAAAGGACGCACCTTTTCATGTGTAGGGGGTCCTGAAGTGTAGATATGATGTTCAATATTATACGCTGGGATTTCTGTTTGCATAGGCATCGACGGGTTAACGACATCAGTGTATTTCTTTAAAATATCGTAGTAACAATTATTTTTGTCGATGGTGCAAATTGATGGCTCCGTTGTATATGATATTTGAGCAATCGTACTTAGGTCGGTGACTTCATCGCGTAATCGTTTGGAATGTAGGTCGACTAGCAACTTATTTTTCGTAAGAAAGTCGGCTCCTATTATGGAATTTCGGACATCTGCTACAATAAACGTCCACTTGAAGTCTCTGACGAAGTCCTAGGTTAAGACTCAGATTTTTCGTTCCATATGTCTTGATAGGCGTTCCATTTGCAGCGAATAAATTCGAGTCGCTTGGTGTTAGTAATTGTTTATTTTTGACTGCCAAAACTGACACTTCGGCTCCTGTGTCTATCAAAAACCGTGTACCACTGTTTAAGTCGGTAACACAGAGACGGCAGGTTTTAATTTCATTGACACCGAGAACTGCCTTTTTCGGAGTCAATTCTAGTTTTCCGATTTCTTTTCTTGAAAATTGCAGTGTCGGCTATCCTTGCATTTCGTAGCTGCTTGACCAAACTTCTTATGAAAGTAGCGAATCCATGGAGGTGTACGTGACTTCGACCTTGACCGCGATCTATTACGCCCCGGGAATGGCGATCGACCTCTGTCATGTTTATTTCTTATTTCAGCTACTTCATGGAATAGTTGTTCGACTTTTTGTGTCAATAAGGCGATTTCTGGATGACTAATTTGTGCTATTTCCGTCCTCGGCCGAATATTTTCCGTAACTGTATCTGCAATCTGCGCTAATTTGTCCAGATCTTTGACATCGCTTATGCTCAATACAGCTCGAACCGCTGGTGGAAGGTGCCCAGTCCACATTATCTGAAGGGTTTCGTCGGGAACTTTCTTTTTCGCCAAGTCACGCATTTTGCGTAGTAATTGCGATGGCTTTTGATCGCCCAATTCCATTTCGCTTACTAATTTCTGAAATTGTCTGGACTCCGACTCTTCAAAAACGCCGATTAATCTGCTCTTCAACGCATTGTACTTATTTTCAGCAGGGGGGTCAGTTAAGAGGTCGCTCACTTGCTGCAATGCCTCCAGACCGAGTTTGGCGATAACAAAATGGAATTTGTCTTCATCGCCTTTCTTCTGAGGTCGCATTACAGACTCGAATTGCGCAAACCAAAGTCGCGGGTGCGCTGTCCAAAAATCGGGAACCTTGGTTGTTAAGGACATAGCTTCGATAGTGCTATGTGATGAAGACTGGTAGGACTCCGAAACCGGGGGTTGCGAACTGTAATTTGGAGGTCTCGCAACTGGTGTAGGCGGCGCCCTGTTGAAATCTTCTCGTGGTTCGGAAAATGGCATGTTCCTCAGCTTCCCCAAACCGTAAGTAGTGATATCTGCCTCTTGAAATTCCGGACGGTGGGACCCGCTTGTGGGAGGCCGCCCGAAATTGTACAGTCACTACGTACAATTTTCTGGATTCTTAAATCACGTCGGGGTCACCAATGTAACTGTTGGTTAGTTACGAGTGCGTGTTGGGTGACGTAGAATGATACTCGTTATGCGTTGGTAAAAAGAATCTATTTATTTTAAAATGTACTACATTTTATAGCTAAAATTACATGAGTCAGACGTTCGTATGACGCACGTGATTTACAATACCCTACAAATCCTTTACGGCTGAACCGCTACGAACGGATCGAACAAGCACGGCAGCATTTCTGGCGGCGCTGGCAGTACGAGTATATCTCCGAGCTGCAACACAAAATTAAATGGCGCGTTCGTTGCAGTGACCTCCAGCCTGGGGACGTCGTGCTACTCAAGGAAGACCACACGTCTCCGCTCCAGTGGCGCTTGGGGCGCGTGGAGCGCCTGTTCCCCGGCGCGGACGGTGTCCCGCGCGTGGCCGACATACGCACGGCCAGGGGCGTCGTGCGGCGAGCTCTATCGAAGATATGCCTGTTGCAAGCAGAAGCTTCCAACCGGGGGCAGGATGTTCGCGCCAACCTGTCTAGCGCGGACGAGGGCCTGCCCCCCACCAGGCTCCCCACCAGACATCCCCACCGCGAGGACCATATATATACGCCCGCGGGTGGGCTCCTCCAGCCGAGACAAGATTACCAAACAAGCAAATACTAGTCCTTTGATATCGTATATTTTTCCTAAAGTACAAGTTTAAAATACGCAACGAGTTTCATTTAAAATACCGATGCTAGGATACCTAGGCTCCAACACATACATTACATGTGTCTGTTGTTATTATTACATACATAACAGACGGGAGACGATGGACGGTTTTTAGTGAAAAAAGTGAAGTGAGAAAACGAAGTGAAATAACCTTACTTACAGTGAGTGAAGGAAAAATTCCCACGTGTTTCTATAAAACCTTTTTATTCCTTTGGTTTCAAGGGTTCCTATTTACCTGTGATGATAACCCGCTACACACCATCCTTTTTTCCCTCATTTACATTATTTACATCCAAATTACAATGGAATCGCAACTAGGAGAGGTTCTGACACAAATGTTACAACTACAAGAGGCATTGAAAAAAAATTAAAAACCTATAAGCGGTATAACACTACAAGCATATGACGAAAATAATGAAAGTTTATCGTCCTACATACAAAGATTACAAAACTACATAACATTGAAAGGGGTCACAAATCCCTCAGTTAAAATACAAATATTCCTTAATTGTAATATTTAAAAAAATATTACAGCACCAGATGCAACCGAATCTAAACCACATGACGAACTGGTCAATTTGTTAAAAAAACATATTGCCCTAGAGCCTGGGGAAGTGGCCAAACAACACAAATTTTGTCTAAGGCTACAAAATGAATGTGAAAGTATTGCCAATTATGTGGCTGGCCTGAAGGAATTAGGAGGAAAATGCAACTTCATTTGTACAAACCGTAAACACACAACCTTTGAAACTCATCTACGAGTACAATTCATAAGAGGCCTACGCAATTCTGAAATTAAGGAAAGATTACTCTAAGAATCATCGTCTACAAAATTCGATGAGTTGATTAAGATTGTATTGGCCAATTTGGCCATAGAGACTTCAAAGGCTGAAACAAAAGAAATGGCACCTGATACTCAAAACAATATAAATAAAATTTCTATAAAAAAGAACCAAAATACATACAATCAGAATACAAATACTTACAAACAGAATACAAGTCTCTAACAATGAAAGACAATTTAGATCAGAAAAAATGCAACGATTTTTAATGGAAAATGGAATTCAAGCAAAATTTATAGCTCCATTTCATCTCGCCACAAATGGCTTAGCTGAAAGATATGTCCAAACTGTGAAAAATAAGCTCAAAGCAATGATTAATGAAGAGGGATATGTCCAAGAGAAACTACAAAAATTTCTAATGATGTATAGAAAAGCATCCAATAATACTACAGAGTTAAGTCCAGGAGAAATGATGTTTAAGCTAATTTACAGAACAAGAATTGATTTAGTAATAAGAAGTAAAGCAATAAATAAAAAAAATTCCCAAAAAAAATGAACCGACCTCCATTATAAAACTTAAAATCATAAAATAACATATAGGCAGATTTATCAAAAAGAAAAATGTATTGGCATGCTACCTACTGAACGAGGTGAAGTCGGGAACGAATATCCGGGCGGATACGAATACTGCATAGATTATCTGTGATCGGTTTAATCTACATCTTCTGCATTTTCCGCTATGTTATTTAGATTTTGGTTCTCATACCGCTGAATAAACTTACATACATTACATGTGTCTGTTGTTATTATTACATACATAACAGACTCTCTCTAGTATGATGATTGATTCTACACAATGTAATCACACTGAATCTGTGGCAACGGTCAAGAGCTTAAAAGTACCAAAGCTGGTAAGATACCTTTGTGTACTAATGTAAATCTGAATAATGTTTTAGTTGTGCCTAATTTGATTGGAATGGAACAGGGCTCGCAAAAAACGAATTATTTGTGGCTATTGTCAAAATTGTCAGAAGGTGATTTAACCGGAAAAGTTGAAATCGAAATGATATACTCCCTCTTAGATATCCAGATAAAGACGACGATAGAGAGAGAATCAATAGATAGCTTCAGCGATTTCCTACGGCGAGCACGAAGTAACGAAGATACGATCGAATGTTCCAAATCAGTCTAGGCACCATCTCCGCTTTGAGAGGTGCCGGTGATTTTTGCAACAGCCAAGATATCCTGAAGACAAGAAAAGATTTAACTATCTTGCTGCGAATCTTAAAATGCTTCTTCTCGAGTATAAAAACCAATGCACCGAAAATCACCCAATGAACACATGAGTTGTTAAAAGGGTAATGAACCTGGATTCTAAAGCTTGCTCTGATTATTCACTTTGGAAAGGCATAAGAAAATTAAAGCAGCCTAAAACGTACCAGCCTCCTAAATACTGCATTAATCCATGCTAACCGACGTCACAGTACTTGCCTGCGTCCAGCCGCGGGGTGTGACCCCGCGCGCCTTAATTACTTTGTTCACTTCGTGACACACTGGTGTTCGTATATGAATTGAACACGGATCAAGACGAAACAGTAAGCAGTTTTAAATACTATGCCGAAAGAAGGTAGAACACTCGATGACGCCGCCGCGGCCATGCCAGATCCGGAAAAAGGATCGTTTACACCTCACGATCTTTACCGTGTCGGAATTAGACTTCCTCCGTTTTGGCCCGAAGAGCCCGCGGTGTCGTTCGCGCAGATTGAAGGCAGTTTCGCTTTATCGAAGATTAAGGATGATCATTACGTCAGCGCACAGTTAGAACACCGATACGCGGCGAAAGTTAAAGATATTCTCGTCAATCCACCGGCTACTCATTAGTACGAAACTCTCAAAGCGGAACACATCAAGAGATTATCGGCATCTAGGGAGAAAGATGTGACTCAGCTCATAATGCACGAAGAACTCGGGGAAAGACGAACATCGCAGTTTCTTCGCCACCTAGCAGCTGCGTCACCTAGCAGGCAAATATATAGGTACTAGACGATTTTATCCGCACAATCTGGACCAGTCGATTGATATCCAGCCTGCAGACAGTCATTGCATCGCAGTGCTGCGTTAAAACGACGACGACGAATTTGCGGTCATACGGTCAACGAAGCAACGTGTACGACGACTATTCTACGACGAAGATATACCTAAAGACGATAAGAAGGTTCGACGCCGGAGCCGTCAGGGAGATTTCGAGGACTCTGGGCCGTCGATGTCGACTTCACGCTCCGCTGATAATAGCAGTATGGTTTAGAGATAAATTGGAAGAAAGCTTAGTTGATTTCCAGGGAATTTGAATATCTGGGACATTTAATTAAAGGAGGTGAGGTGAGACCAACAGCAGAAAAGACAGATGCCGTGTTGAGGTTTCCCAGCCCCACCAATGCAAGGCAAGTTCGTAGTTTTCTTGGTCTAACATCTTACTTTAGAAAGTACATAAAAGATAATGCTGTCATAGCAAAATCACTCTCCGATCTGCTCAAGAAAGATGTCATATTCAGATTTGGAGAACAGGAAAACTTTGCATTAAATGATTTAAATACTAATAATAAAAATCCCACAGAAGTACATACAGATGCATTTTCTATTGCATATTCTGCTATACTATTACAGTTACATCAAGATGGCGTAGCATAGAACAAGTAAGACGTGTGAGATTTGTAAAAAAAGTGAAAATAAATAGGTGAAGTGCCCGTTCCTGGTTCTAATCAGTTCCCCCGTCCTACATTACTATGAATGAAAATGAAATTGTAGGTGCACCAACACCCAGCTAAGTAACAAATGTAAACGAAATTAACATCTCCTTGATTTTCGATGCTTTCACAACTGAAGCGGAGCCTATCATTCCAGCTGCTTCAGAGGAGATGGTGACAAAGGGTAGCAGTTGCCAACGCCTTTCCAACTCCTGAGAGAACCTACGCTACAGAGAGGCAGAAAAATCCCTCCGGATCCGGAACTCTGACCTCCACAGCCCTAAAAGTCAGTAAGTTGTGCAGCTCGAAAATACTGCAAAAATTTTACCACACTAAGGGAGTCCAAACAAAGACCAAAAAAGGCTATTAAAAAAAGCCCTAAAAGGAATTTAAAAAAATAAAAAAATGAAAGATAAAATCATAAAATCCAAAGTAAAAAAAAAAGACCCAAAAGAAAGGCCGTAAAAAGCCTTTCAAAAGACTGACTTCAGATGCACATCGGATCAGACTCTCCATTTCGTATTTCTTAAATATTGAAAAATTAATTAATTTAATTGTTAATTTTTCAATATTTAGGAAATGGGGAATGGATCATAATCTGAATTGTCAAAGTAGCCTTTTTAGACCCCCTGACATCATTTCTGCTGAGAGCTACCTTATCCTCCCCAAATATTGGACTAGATTCCATTCTGCAGAGCATCGCACCGTCGAACACAATTATACGACGAGGAGAAATTAAACGAAGTATAACAACATGGAAGTTATTTTACGGCCAAAAATTCCAAAAGAGGCAATTTGAGCAATCAATGGAAAAGTCAAACAATACCAAAAATTTCGACCGCAACAGCAACAACTTCGTCGCAACCAAAAGACAAGTAAGGAAGGAGCAACCAAAAAAACGGACACATCACTCACCCAACATGAAAAGGAGAGGTACAAGAAGGATTAGTACCCCTTTCAAGCAATAAAATTGCGTCGGAAGGTATAAAACGCAGACAAATCCTTAACAAGAAATTGAATAAAAATTTATTAAAAAAAAACAAAAAAGGGTTTCAGGATCCCCGTCTTAAAAAACCTCCACAAATGGTCTCCGAAAGACCAAAGATAGAGATACGTGAAGGAAGTTAGGGGAGGCTTTTGCACAGCAGTGGGACAAAAATGGCTAAGAAAAAAAAATGGTCCCCGCCCTGGCCACAAAATCACAAAAAAGCCAGTCCGGAAATGGAAAAAGAAATAGAGGACCTGCAAAAAATTGGAGCCATCGAACAAGTCACTGCTTGTATGAGGTTCCTGTCCCCTGTCTTTAGAAAAAAAAGCATTCCTTCTGAAAAATCTTGTACCTGAAATCCCAAAAAAAAAAAACCTTAAAACCGAAGAAATTCCGGTCAATCAATGAACAAAGAGTTCAAAACTTTTTGCAACCAGGTATAACATACCCTACTCAAAAATTCGATTGCATTCTCAAGGTGGGTGAAGCTTCGGCTGAACCCGAAATATCCGTTTTTACACTTCAGGAGGAAAACGGTGATAGAATGTTGAAAATAAAGAATTTTATTTCACCTATATTAATTTCTCATCCCAATCGACGGGCGAGAATACTATTGGAATGAAAAATTGAGTTGAGACAATAATTGTTTTGTATAAATTATCGATAAGATAGCGTAATTTTCGTCGTCGTGTAGAAATTACTACATAACATAACATTTTAGATTAATGTTCCGGGTTAATAAATAAAAGTTACCTTATGCGAAAGTAACCTTTAGCGAAGGTGACCTTTTGCGAAAGTGACTATTTGGAAAAGTGACCTTATGCGAATGTGACCTTTTGCGAAAATGAACTACCTATTGCTAAAGTGACCTTTTGCGATAAAGTGAGTTACAAATTAGTTAAATTAAGCCGTTTAGGGATGTGGTCTTTCGGGGGAAATGAACGTTCAAACCCTAATTCCTTTCCAATAGTTATTTCGCCTGTCGTCAATCGGGTCACGAAATCAGTAGGAATGTAGGAAGGTTTTGAGTGTCGACTCAGCCGCGGTCGAGATGCCTACTAACCCGGAAAATGGAAACCTTTAACTAAAAACATGGTTCTTTCTATTTTAAATACCTATATTGTAATTTTAGAACAAATAGTTGCATAGCATTTATACATCTCACATAAATAACTAATCAAAATAGTATATTTGCTATCTTGGGATCTCATATTTACAAGCATGCATTCTCAGATATCAAGATTCTAATAAACTGCGTTTTTTTCTCTGGAAGAAATAATTTCCGTACAATATGTACACAACATTCCTAATTAGAATTTAAACTTGATATACAGTGAAATAAGGATCATTTGTCCCGAGGTAGGAAACCAAACTAATTTTTAAGCTATTAAAAATTATTAACAACGTCGCTGGCTCCCTCAATTACGTGATAAATGATCCTTATTGCACTGTACACAATAGCGTTGCAGGACTATCGATATGTGACTACTCATGTCAAGGTCACAATACTATTGACAATACTATCAATAGTCAATATTATTGCTGCAACACTAGTACACAACGTGGCTGTCATTATACAAGAAGATAATCCCTCCATACAGAGAGGAAGCTCTGTCGTTTGTCCTCTAAAAGCCGGTGCAAACCAGTTTGTACTCTAGCGACGCGTACGTGAACAGTCTATGAGAGCTCACGCACACATCACAGCGCGCTGTGTGAGTGTACAGTCGGAGGCCGATAAAAACCAATAGAATATTCGCTTTTTAATTGGAAATAAAAATTAACCGAATATATTCGGCAACAAAGACGAATATTTCGGCCGATGACGAATAGTGGAAAAGATGTCGAATACGCCGAATACCGAACACCAAACGAATATTCGGCGCATCTCTAAGAATCCTATTTCAGGGGGTCAGTATTATCTGCCCCCGACAGTACCTTCCTCTCTGTTGGAAGGATTATCTACTCATGTGGCTGGCATAGTGAACCACGTGACGGAGGCCTCGAAAAAAAAGTTTATAAATTTTAATATCGTCACGGTCCTTCAGTGGTCGTGGTCTTTGCCTGCCAGTGCGGTGGCGTACTGCTGCTGGCGATGCAGGATGCCCAGGCACTGCAGCAGGACCTGCATGCTGGCCGCCGATGTTGCCTGATCGAGAAAAAAGTTTTTTTTTTTGGTTGGAAAAAAAAAATTTCTTGGGAAGAAATATTTTTTTTTTGGGAGATCGTCGCTAAGTTGGCTTTAGCCAGTCAGAAAAACCTAATATTCTTTCCAGTTCTTATCGAGACCTTTCAAATCATCTGACCAACTTTTTGGTCTTCCTCTCTTCTTATATCTGTCGGGTTTTCTAGTGAGTTACATTTTGGGTGCATACAGCAGACGTGGCCTGCTAATCTCACTTACTTACAATTGATAAAGAATATTTTTTAAAGACTAACCTTTAAAAGTAACAAATCGGGATCTGTATGAGGGAATGGCGAGTCTGCAGATTCTATGCATCGGGCAAGAGCTGCGTCACTGAAATTAAAAAAAAATTAACAATATCATCATTACTTTTTGTTATGTACAAACTAAAAAAACTATCAATTGGTTGAAAATTGTGTCTATAGTTGAAGATGAGAGTGACCTGCATTAAAATACCTGGATTCTCTGAGAAGGCCAAAGGCAAGAGTTAGATTTACAATTATTTGCACTACATAACTCTAACTGCTGACAACTGGCGAGAGCTGCCCAAGTAACACAGACATGCTGAATAAAGTTTGAGTAATAGCAATTCGCAAATGTTTACAGCTATATGCTTCATAACGAATTAGTAAAGGCTATTGAAATAGCCAAATTCTGAATAATATTCTTTTTCGGCCTTTATAACTATTCAGGCTTAGTAACAGTTGTGTTAAGTTGACTGTCTTTCTTAAAGCTTAATAATACCTTCTATACCGCACATTAAACAAATCTTATTAAGCCTAAAGCATTAGAGATGACATTAATATGTAAAAGAGTGGCTGGGACAGCAGTTATCTGTATAATAGTTCAAGTAGCTGATTAAACGTAGTTATATATACTATTGTACAAACTTTACTCAGCTTATTGCTTATGACACCACTATATGCTGTAAAATAGGGTCCTCGGCAGCTATCTTCTGAATAATGGTGTAGTTAATTTCTGTTAGAAATCTTGATTTTTAATAACCGCTTTTGTTTTATCTTCAAGTGAAATAAGGTTCCACATTTTATCAATTATTCAGCTACTGTATAAAAGTGTTTTTTGGTCTCTTTGAGAGCTTAATTCGGTATAATGGAAGTACAAGTCATAGTTTATAGCTAAGTAATACAAATGCTAGCTGAATGATGTATTCTTATTTCGCAAATACTTGTAAAAGTACCGTTTCTAAACAAGTTATAAAGATTTTTTCTGGGTAGTACTTGAATTAGCGGGACTTTTAAAACATTATTTCACTGTCGTTGCGTAATAGTATCACGGGTTTGTTGTAAACAGTTTAAAAAATGGAAACTAAGTCATGGAAATCTAAGAGAAGAACTGGAGGAATTCGTCGTAAATGTATGAAAGAGTATAATATACATAAAGAATACAGTTTTAGAGACAAATACGAATACACAAGCGAATCAAATATGTATTAAGAACCAGGTTAGTCATAATTTGAATCAAGTCCAAGCAGATTCAGTTGAAGAGAGTTCCGTAGCTTCAAATTATGTTGATATAGATGTTATACGGAATTCAGAAGACAATGGCTCCGCATCTAGGGAAGATGAATCCGATGTGAATATAATTGCATTTAAAAATATTATTTTTAGCTGTAAAATTAAAGAATGGGCTCTCGGTAGAAATATCCCACAAGTCGCATTGAAAGAATTGATGGCAATTGTCAATGAGAGGATTCCCGGAATCTTACCGACAGATCCTAGAACCTTACTACAAACTCCCCGAAATGTCACTTTAAAAACAATTGAAGGTGGGAAGTACTGGCATAACGGTCTTAGTGCACCATTAAAAAATGTTTTTAATGCTTTGGAGGAAGTACCAAATACTGTATATTTAAATTTGAATTTTGATGGTTCACCAATATTTGAAAGTACGAAAAAAGAATTTTGGCCAATACTATGTAATTTATACGGAAAACCGGAGATAGAACCTTTTATTGTAGAAATTTATCATGTACCTGGAAAACCTAAAAACTTAAATGAATATTTAGAAGATTTTGTTTGTGAAATTGATTTTATTCTTAAAAATGCGATTCAAATATCCAAACAAGATGATGATGAGAATGATTATTCATTGAAAAAAAAAGGATTCACGTATATAATTTATTATTTTTTTTTTTTTGTTAAAAACCGACAACCCATGACTGGTCAGTTTACTGCAGCTAATTAAAAGTTAGATGAATAGAAGGTAGTTAATTACAAGAAATAAAACTGTATAAGATTATCTCAAATTCTTTTATTTCTTAAATTTCAAGTACTTGACTTAACATAGTAACTAATGGCTCTCGATTACGTTGCGATCTTCCAACTGTACAGAGAATTCTGAATTTTTTTTTTATTATTTTTTCTTGGTTGTCAAGGATAGCTTTTAGTTCCACAAAAATATTTTCGGTTTGCTGTAGTAATGGGCCTCCATTGCTAGCAAGTGGCTGTGTTTGTCCATTTTCTATTATTTGACTTGATCCTTCTTCACTATTTGTAACTATTTCATAAAATACACCATAAGAGTCAGTAATCACAGAACTCTAATTTTGTTCATACGTTTCATTATCCGCAGTTACAACTGAAGAATCAATCTGCAAAAAATTTAAAAGCAAATTAAAAAGGGAAAAAAATGAGTGTATGTGTACCTATGTGTGCGCATAAGGTAAATAAAGTAGGAATAAAAATGATTAAGTAATTCAAAGTTCAAAATACTAAGTTAAATAAAAACAATTATTTATTATACAGTTGGATTTTTTGGCACACGTACGTACTCAAAATACTAAATTATTGTTCCTTAATCTGTGGGTCGATCGCATTTTATTTTGAACCCTAATTAGCTATATAATCGATCTCACTCAGTAACATTATTCAAGTATTATTCAAATATTTGTACTGTTTAGGTCACTATTTCTCAAATAAAAGCTTAATAACTCGAAAGGCGTGGCTTTTTATTCAAAATTATGCTGTACAATAGCTGCGTGCAGAGTTTTTATCCAAGTTATAATGAATCGCCATTAAAAAATATTTTTAAGTAAATTATTGAATTTTTATGTATACAAATGCCTAATTTTAGTAATTAATTACAGATACAAACACAATTTATAATTTATTTAATGACTTTTGAATGATAAGCATTAAATGTTTTATCCTAAGTACTTTTGTCACTTTTATAAGTCTTTATTTATGTCTTATTTACTATCACTAAACTTGATTATTTATGAGGCGCGTGAAAAATATTGAGATAATTTATATGCTATTCACGATAAAACGACTTGCGCAGTAATAATTAACACGTATCATTGATAGTAATAATATTTACTTACCGACTCTCAATTTCACCGTGCACTTTCTTTATTATTTAGTACAACTATGAAGTGTCAGAATATAAAGCACTCATTTTAAGATTAAACAATTAACTTATATTATTGTTTGAAAAGTATTACGCAAATGAACTTAATTCTGAATATTTTCTAAATAACAATATCCATATGCATTTGTCTGAATAAATGTGAATTAACACCTGTATAAAAGAGACATCAGCTTTTTTTCAAATGCTACTAAGCTAAGTGGGTCATTACTAAGCTATTTCACAGACTTTACATAGCTGTTATACAGACTAAAGCATTTAAAAATGTGCCCAAATTGCTTGAATAACAACTGAGTAGACGTTTACTCAGACATTATCAAGAAAATAGTTTCAGCTTATAGTTTCGCGGATCGCTATTACTCAAACTTTATTCGGCATGACTGTGTTACTTGGGTGGTGCAAGACCGCCAAAAATGGCGTCATCTCGTGACAGAGGCTATATAGTAACTACATCCTCCTCCTTAGTCGTATTTCTCTAAAATAAGGGTCGTAGCCATTATATGGAATGAAACACACACAATGATTATCTTGGCAATGGTAATGGAGTAGTTTGCCATTCCTGCACACACTAGCTGATAATCATTAACAAGAGTGCAGGTTTCCTCACAATGTTTTCCTTCACCAGATGCAAGTGGTGGTTGATGAAAACTACCATACATGAATCAGATTGGTATACAAACTCATGTAGCACAGGCAGGATTTGAACCTGGGTCCTTTGCAGCCACAGGCAGGCGCCCTACCACTCAGCCACTACTGCTTCAAGTAAGTACAAAATTCCATATAAATGATTAGAATCATTACCTGAGCTCAGTAGCCTGCAACTGTTGTCGGGCGGAGGCCATGGCGTCGTGAACCGCCAACTGCTCCCGCGGCTGCAGCGGAGGGTTCGCTCCCATTGCCTGGAAAACATCAATTCTTATAGACCAGACCAGGTAGCGGGTTCAAGTCCTGCTCACATGGAATTTTTTTGCCATAACTAATTTCTATATGAGAGTACTTTAGTACTTTTGCATCTGAGGTGCACAAAATCCAAAAAAGTAACTCTTATAGAGTTTCCAATCAATACTTGAAAATCATCCAAACCAGCTAGCCTCACAATTCAATATCTCAGACAGCATTAACAGATTGAAGAGCCATAGAGTCCTAGAACTATGGAGCTTGGATTAAGCTCCAACTAGAAGAAAAAGTTATTCCTACTGGGGAATAACTTACACACTCTGGCAATCACACAACACATCTGCTCATAGCCAGACAGGCTGATCGCAAGATTCAACATCCTAATATTATAAAAGTGAAGTTTGTTTGTTTGTTACCTCTTCATGTTTTATCTTCTGAACCATTCTTCCTGAAATTTTGCATACACATAGTTAGAAGTATAGAGAAGGACATAGGCACCTTTCATCCTGGGAAATAGCATTGTTCCTGTAGGAAATTCACGCAGACGAAGACGTGGGTAAAAGCTAGTAGAAAATAAAAAAAACTTAACAAAGGATTACTTTAGTATTAGAATATAGGGTTACTTTAGTGTGTATTTCAGCAATAGCCCGGAGCCCGTTAACCCATTCCTGTCGTGCCCTGGCATCTGTAGCTCGTAACTTGAGCATGTCACCTGAGGCACAGTTGATGGTGAAGGTACGTGAGTCTTCATCGCTGGGGCAGATCACTGCCGCTGCTAAATGTGCCTGGAAAGGATATCATTAAAATACATTTTATCTACCTATTATATGGAATGTCAGTATGTTTTAGCAAAGGATTTCCCTGACCTCTCCTCTAGCAGGCTGTCCCGGCTGTATCGTGTCTCCAGGACCATCGTAAAGATAATAAGATAGGACTCCAGTCTCTGCGTCCACTGCGAACCATCGGTGCTGCCAGCCTTTAACAACATTTGTGTATTTGTATAGCTGGCCAGATAAAGGCCTGTGCGACTGGGACCCTAAACCCGATGATTTTAGCATTTTGTTACTGTTTATACTGAAATGAAAAATATTCAAAATAAAATACTTTCAACATTCAATCGCACACAAAAAAAAAGGTTTTTGACTTTTGTTAATTTTTTTTAAGGTCTGTCATCTTCTGTCTGTCACTCTGTCAGTTCATTGTTTACTTTTTCATGACCAAAGTTTTCATATCCAATACAGATACATACAGCCAATTTGGTCTTTTACTTCTTTCGATCCTAGGTTAAAAAATTAATAAAATGTCACCGTGTTGTCCCGATGACATTGACACGGTTTGAATAACCGTTTTGTTTGTGCGCGTTCTTTCGTTCGCAAAAAATCGCAATTTCGCATTTTCTTTCACTCTATTTATGTGTTTTTATTTGACGAAAATAAAAGTGGAAAATTGGAAATTGTGATCGTACCTTCTTATTTCTGTAAAACAGTCGATACAATATCATTGGAATGGGTTTCAAACTACTACGAGTTGATGTTCCTGATACCTGCAAAATTCAGTTGGATGTAGGGAAACACTTGATCGGAAGAGGGAAATTTTTACACGTGAGTTTGTTGTTGTTATCATAGATCAAAGAAAGATGCTTTTTTACACCAGTGGCGGTATAGTAAGTGGATTCTGCAATATTATATCTTATCTCGATCGGTTCAATGTATGACGTCATTTATCTATGAATCAACTGGCTTGTCCGATACGATAAATCTACCTGTATTTGTTATTAAATTGCCAATTACCAGCGACTATTGCACTGTTGATGATTGTTACTATTGAAATGTATTTTGTTTCAGTGTGAGGACAAAAGAATATCAAGGAGCCATGGGGAACTAGAAGTTACAGAAAACTCTGTTAATCTTAAAGCAGTAAGTTATCTAGCTGCCAAATCCTCACTATTCATACAAATTCCTTATATAAAAGATTGATAAATTAGTCTAATCAAGTCCAAAGTCCAAGTATGCAAGTCCCAAAGGATTTTTACCAACGAACTAATATACCATAGAACTCTAACAACGCCAAAAAAATGGTTCCACGAAATATGCACCTCTGTGGGCGGGGCGTAAAATACACACCTCACTTCGCCTCAGTTCGCCGTGGCGCTGCGAGTTCAATGGTTGTACTTGTACCTAACACATAAGTGTCAATTGTACGTCTTCTTCTTCTTCCTCAGCGTATAACTGCCCATCGTTGAGCATACACCTCTCCAATGTTTCTCCATTCTCTCCTGTTGTTGGTCTTTCGCATCCATGAAGAGCTGGCGGTGGTCCTGATGTCGTCGGACCATCTGGCTGGTGGTTTGCCGACACTTCTCTTTCCCAGACGTGGTCTCCACTCCAGAACGCGCTTGCACCATCTCTCGTCCGCACGGCGACACATGTGTCCGGCCCACGCCCATTTGAGTTTCGCGGCTCGGTAGCCGACATCCACTACATTTGTGCGGGTCCTTATGACCGCATTGCGGATCCTATCACGGAGAGATATTCCTAGCATCGCCCGTTCCATGCTGCGTTGAGTTATTCTCAGCTTGTGTAACAGCGTGTCCGTCAAGGTCCATGTCTCGCATGCATACGTCATAGCCGGCAGTACACACTGATTAAACGCTTTCGTCTTCAGAGACTGCGGTAAGGATCTTGATTTAAAAACGTTTTTCAGTTTTCCAAAGGTCGCCCATCCCATTCGGACTCTTCTATCCATTTCCGCAGACATAGAGTCTCGTCCCAGTTTAATCAGTTGTCCGAGATATACATAGCTGTTCACCTGTTCGAGGGGCTTATCATCCAGTAGAATTGGGTTGGAGGAAAGGTCGTTTGTTGCCATGACCTTGGTCCAATTGTACGTATCATCGAGTAATTTCGCAAGTTTAATTAGAAAAAATATGCCATCGTGTGTCGTAAAGTGGTGTAGAAATCACACAGATATGAAGAACAGCGGAATTACCTTTCTTTCCTTTGCCGAGACTACGTAGTACTTATATTAATTCTGTGCCGAGTCTGAGACTTCAAACGCGAAGCGGCTGAGCCGTTTGTTTGAGCGGTAGCCGGCTGCCGCGGTGTGTTGACCCCGCCCCATGACCTTGACGCGCCCAATCGTGTACTAGCTTTTTCTATGAGAATGTGTGAGTGTCTTGTTGTATTTAAGTACATTTGTTTGCGTAAATGGAACCAAGATTAGAGCGTTCGTTGTATGACAATTACACTTCCATATTTATTTATAATTCAATGATTTTTACATTATAAGTGAGATAATAGCAATTATTGTATCAAATAGTAGTTATTATTGTAAGAAAATAAATAATAAATCTTTATTTTTCTCCACACTTCGAATCTTGTTCTACAAGACCCCAGGCCGACCTCTTGGAAAGGTACAATAAGCTGGAGGAAACTAGTAGTTTGACAAAATATTTATAACTAGCTGCCCCTGTAAGAATGTATGTATTAAAAGTACCATATGTCCTATTCAAAGTCTTATTCTACCCATGTAAATCAAATGTAATCTAAACTCCATTTATTCTTACCAGTCCTATCATGTAAGCAATCTTACCATGTCTTTTTATGATTTTACAACAATATAAATTAAAATGGACTTTTTAGGAAATTACTTTCGTGGTTAATAAATTTTTTACTTTAGAATGTTTAGATTTGAACTAATATTTGATTTATTTTCAACAAAATTCATCAAAAAGTACTGTGAAGATTGTTTACATGATAGGACTGGTAAGAATAAATGGAGTTTAGTTGTTTTGCATGAAAGAGTAACAAACAATTTATCCAATCAAGTAGGATCTATAAATGTCTATTTATCCATAATTGTCCTATTATGTACACAATCTTACCATGTCTTTTTATGTTTTTACAACAATATAAATTAAAATAGACTTTTTAGGAAATCACATTTGTGGTTAAAAAATGTTTTACTTTAGAATGTTTAGGTTTGAACTAATATTTGATTTGATTTCAACAAAATTCAATAAAAAGTACTGTGAAGATTGTTTACATAATAGGACAATTAAGAAAAAATGGAGTTCAAACTCATTCATCTACTTGAATGTCTGCCTTCCATTCTGATGTGTTAAAAATAAAAATGTTTAATGTTTCAGCTGCACACAAATCCATGCTTTTACGTTAGAAAAGATACAGACAGCAGAGAGATAATAAAACAAAATGACAGCATAGAGCTCGGAAACGGTGACAAGTTTGGTTTGCTGCCAGTGGACTGCTGGTACGAGATTCTGTATACAACTGATGATGAAGAAATAGCCCAGAAATCTTTAAAGAAAGAAAATCAAGACCAAAATGGAAGAATAAGTGAAACAAATAGAACAATAATGATGGATAGTACAGAAGTTGACAATGGTTTTTCTGATAGGATGGACTCTACTTTGATGTTAGGTAAAATACCACTTAATATTTTGACTGGAGAAATCTTTATTGTGATAAAATGTTAAGGTGCATAATGTCTTAAATTGTTGCCTTACATTTTTTTTTACAAATACTACTTCAATTAAAGTGCATCTGAGTGTTACAGCAAAATTTTATGTAATGTATGACATTTTGTAACTGCAGGGAACACCTTTAACAAGCATAACACATTTGATGTTTCTTGTAACAAAATCTCAAAAATTCCAAATTATTATTATAGTTTTTGTGACTGTCAAAGTCAAAATTTTTTATTGAAACTTGGCCTTCAAAGAAGGCTCTTTTTCACGTCGATAACTAATTATTTAATCATAATATATTATGTCTCAAAGCTACAAACTACTAGCATTTCGGAACGACCACTGCTGAGAAGAAATGCCGAAAGAAACTCATGAAACAGTCTTGGTCGCCTAATATGCCAGAGGGGCTATTTATTAACTTTATACATACACTAGATTGTGTAAAGTCAAAAATAAAATATAAGAAAAAAATAATAATATAATAAAACATGTTATGTTTGTGATCAGGTAACCACAATAAATTGGTTAAGAACAAAAAATAAAAATAAAATTCGAATCAGGATCGAAGCAGGATCCCCCTGGCAACACCCGTTCACGAGTTGACGCGAGGGTCAGCCATCGCAAAGCTCAACCATAATAGAGGAAACCTTACGACCCGGCCCACGACGCCGTCAACAGCTTGAACATTTTAGAAAAATAAATACTTTCAGTCACTTGAAGATCACAATACACGTACATGTTTAACAATTAAATGTCAATGTGTAATGTGACTGGCTGTAATGGGAATCAATATTTTTTTCTTTTCTAGCACCACAATCTTCCAATGATAAAGTCAGTGATCCATCACAAACTGATAATGAACCACCTCATAGTCCAAATGAGAGTGACATGTCACAATCTCTTATTCAAGACCTTCATTTACCAGAGCCATTACAAAGTATAAGTGATCCACCTGAAAATCCTGAGGATTTGTCTCAAAATCCCTCGGCTGAAAATCCGCCTGTTACAATAAAGACTGAGCCGGTGGATAGAGGTTCAGTGGCCCAACAAAGTCCACTGAAAAGACCACTTCCCAGTTCCTCAAATGTAAAACAGGAGGCTGGAGACAATGAGGTCAAGAAGGTCAAAACGGACCCTGATGATGCTATGGCTGGAACCAGTACTGGACATGATGCAGTAAGTTTTATTTTATTGTTGTTTTAGTTTTATAGGAGGTACTTGATGCAGCGCCACCAGGCCTCTACTACTGTAGGTATTAATTAAGGCTTGAAAAGTACCTATATGTATGTTGATCGAGGTTCTTGTGTCGAAATTTCATCAAAATACTCAGCAGTTAAGGCATCCTTCCTTCCAACGAGGACATTTTTCCGCAATTAGGCCTCCAGTTTGGGCCCTTTTTTGTGTGAGGAGGATGGGCGCAGTTAAGGCATGTTTGAATCCATACTATCCATACTAATATTATAAATGCGAAAGTTTGGATGTGAGTTTGTGAATTTGTGAGTTTGTGAGGATGTTTGTTACTCAATCACGCAAAATCTACTGGACGGATTTCGATGAAATTTGGTACAGAGGTAGATAATGACCTGGAATAGCACATAGGCTACTTTTTATCCCGGGAAAAAGCACTGTTCCCGTGGGAAATTCACGCGGGCGAAGCCGCGGGCAAAAGCTAGTATAAAATAATACTTTTCATTACTCATACTCTGAAAGTAAGTCTGAAGTTGCCTGAGGAGCGTGGAGAAAGTAATACTTTTCAGCCCTAGGGAGAATCGTTTTCAACTGACAGCTGTCAAATTATTTAAAAAAAACTAGTTCTATTTTTACGTTATTCTATTGAACCATATTCCAACTTCCTATACAGCCATTCAACATATTATGTAAAATTGAACATGAATAAATTGCTAACATGAAGTTAAAGAATATATTTTTATTATAATTTTTTATAATGTAGATTTTTTATAATTTTTTCAATGATGGAACCAAATGAAAAGAATCTAATATCTAAATAGTTGGTCGGCCACAGAAAAAAAAAATATGCTGGAAGCTAAAGCCCTAATCAAATCATTGTTTTTTTTTCAAGTTTAGAGTTTTGTTTATGCTTCCGTATAATTCACTCATCATTTCTTTAGCTAATTCATGTTTTTATTTTTACGTTCCTTGTATTCGTAATGAAAACAGTGTTTACCTCGGGTGAAAGACTTTTTTAAGTCCCTCGAACTATTAAAAAGTTACTTTCACCCACTCGTTAACAATGTACTATTTCGTATCTGTGTATAACATTTCTTAGTTTAGTATTTACTTGACGTGTCGCCTCACTGTAGTTGATATGTAGAGGTGCATTTAAAATCAAGCAAAGTGTCAAATTGCGCCAATTGGTTACTTCTTTCTTTTGGCATGGAGTTTATGCATTGTTTTTTAAAACAAATATACAATACAATACAAAAATTCTTTATTTGCACACAAGTAATACAAATATTGCGATTTTTAAAAACCAAAATGAATTTTAACTGTTGTTAGTCACCTCTTGACCCTCCTTTATTTTTTTATATAAATTAGCTTTTTCCTTTCTACTCTTTCTTCGAAATTACAATTAGAAACATTAAAAATAATGTGTTGTGTGCGGGCGGGGTAGGTGCAAGGGGCAACAAAAGCTAATTTTATTCAATTTAATGGAATTTATCGAATTATAGTGATTACATAAATAAAAATTATTAGTTACTATAGTTATTTAGTGTGCATCTGTGAATCCCAAGTGGTCAGATTGGAACCAAACGCGGTCCGTAAGTACTTACCTATAATGGGCTTATTTAAGAAATAATATAATGCAATTTAATAATAACTTTACGCATAGAAATAACTTTGTAAGTGTTGCTTTTTGTGTTTTGTTTATGCCTCGTTTCAGGAGGGGGAAGAGGGGGCAAACACATGTTTCATCTATTTCATTTAGTCATTATTGGTTACTTGTTTGCACTACCAATCACGTGAACTTTCTAAGGAATTTCACACACAAATATCACAAAATTAATTCTCATTTCATTTTTTCCCTATAAGACACCCACATGCACATACGCTTTTGCACATGCTCTTGATAAAAATATAGAGAGTAGAGCACTCTCATACGCTTGCGTATTGTGCAGGAAGCGAAAAAGTAATTTATTATTTCATAAAAAAAAACAAATTAATTATTTATTATCTTTTTAGGTGGCAAGATCGTGGTCCCGAGTGCAGTCAACAGAATCTATGAAATCTCGCTTAACGGATGAAGTTCTTGAGAAAATCAGTGTCCATCTCTCCCAGCCCACAGCAATGGACCGTTGGGACCACGTCGCCAAAGCGTGGGCAGCATCCATGAGAGATTTGGCGAAAACACAACAGATATTTGCAGAGAAATTGATCAATGATGTGCTATTCGAGGCACAGTTTAATTCGCTCTGTCGCCAAAGTCGCGTTAACGTAGCTTCACCAGCAATGACTATCGATCTGACTAATTTTAGTAATATCTAATTAAAAGGACTTTGTTCAAAGTGTACGGGGGCTTGGCTTACTGCGGACAGTTCATTCAATAAATAATAGTATAATCATTCATCATAATTAATGTCAAATAGATTTTCTGAATATATATTGGAGTATGAATATCTATAATTAAAATATACCATTTAGTAAGTATTTTTTGCGTTTCCGATACTCGAATCAAAGATGTCGGCTTTTACGTGTGTTCTGGGATGCCATTATCTAAAATAATATTACATTTAAGTAGTATATTGTTTATTCTTTGATGAAAGATTGGATTAATTAGGTATTTTTTTTACCAAAATACATTATTTTTATTTATTAAGTACACTCATATCACTTCATATTTATATTGTAGAATGAAGAATGATGTATTAATTTAATTTTTACTTAAATAATTCAATGTTGGTAACACTCGATTCTTGGGCGCGGCTTGATTTTGACGTTGACAGATGTTGACAAGTATCCATGTGTCAATGTCGACCGACGACAACCGGTCAACGTCAATATCAAGCTACGCTGAAGAGTCGAGTGTTACCAGGTAATGAAAACGCAATATTGAATTATTTAAGTAAAAATTAAAATACATACATAATTCTTCATTAAAAAATATAAATATGAAATGATATGAATGTACTTAATACATAAAACTAATATATTATGCTAAAAAATTACCTAATTAATCCAATCCTTCATCAAAGAATAAAAATATACAACTTAAATGTAATATTATTTTAGATAATGGCATCCCAGAACACACGTGAAGGCCGACATCTTTGATTTGAGTATCGGAAACGCAAAAAATACTTACTAAATGGTATATTTTAATTATAGATATTCATACTCCAATATATATTCAGAAAATTTATTTGACATTAATTATGATGAATGATAATACTATTATTTATTGAACGAACTGTCCGCAGTAAGCCGGCGATGAACAATGTCTTTTCAATTTATTGTTAAAAACAACGTGCCTTCATGTTACATCCATTAAATATAAATTTTAAACAAGTCTATGTAATGGTTTAGATTAAATTTTTAATCGTTTGCTTAATTAAGAAGTTTTTTAAATTTTAAGTTTTGATTTACCAGTGAAAAATTGTGATAATTGACCAATCTCAAAGCCATCTAGCTGAATAGATGAGAGAATAATGTTAAGTTTTTATCTTAATATTGTTATAATGTATAATTAATAAATGATGAAGAATTATTTTTAATTAGTTTTACTTAAAATTTAGGCATATAAGAAATTACTTATTCACACTAACATTATATTAAAAGTAAGAAAGTTTGCATGCAATGAGTCTGTGAGTTTGTATTTTTTATACTCAGTCACGCACAATATATTGGACAGATTTCGATGAAATTTGGTATACGGGTAGATAAATACCGGGAATAGCACATAGGTTGCTTTAAATCTCCACGGGAGTTAAGCCCCAGGGCGCAACTAGTTCAAATTCTATAGGAGCAATGACATTCTTTAGAATGCACACATACGTGCAATACATGTCTGCTTAGCAGTGGAACCCATAGAGTTGTCACATACAAGTATTTAGCTAATTATAAAATACATTTATATTATCGTCAGTATAATGTTTTCACTGCTATGGTACTTTACAAATATATTTTAGGCTTAACTTTCTAGGTGTTTGTTTTTGATGAAATCTTGTAAAATTAGCAACTTTTTTTTTTCTTTTTACACGACTGACCAAAAAAGGAGTTATGTCTTCAAGGTTCATTTATGTATGTATGTAAGTTTCTTTATTCCATCACAAGTCCTGAACAGCTTAACAGATTTTGGTGTGTGAGGTATTTTGATTTGTTCCCCACGAGTCATACCATGATTTGTAACACTGAGACACAAAGGGAAAAACGAATCGATGAGTCACAGTATTACTCATTGCAACTGATGTTTTTCCCAATTAGTCACACTGTTACACATCAGCACTCTGTATTCCCGTTGGGTAATACTGTTACTAAACGAAATTCTGTATTCCCGTTTAGTATCAGAAATCAAAAATAAAACATACTTTTTTCCCTTTTATGTATCAGTGTTACAAATCTTGGTATGACTCATCGGGAACGTTTGTTCCCGATGATGATGTCGTTACCCATTTGGGTATATTTTTAGATTACTTGCATTCCTCTGAGTGAGATAGGCTATGTGAGTTCTCAGTCGTATTTTTTTACTTGTTTAATAATTAGCTTGTTAAAGTGGAATATGAACACATGGGGTGCTGCGAAAAGGCCCTTTGGAAAATTTCTTCTATTTTATAATTGTTTCCGAAACACATTCAACCGGGCTGAAATAAAGATGTATTCTAGCAGAATCCAGTAGCGCAACCCGGAGTAGCAGCGCCGGGCGGGCCGCCCGCGCCGCCCAACCCTCGTCCGCGAGAACGATGCATGTACGGCGCCAATTGCTACAGGTACATTATGTATTTATTCTTACATCTATCATTACAGGCAACATTAAAAAAAAATGCTAAGTCGTGGTAGTCAGAGGTTGAGATCTCCGCCAGTGGTCGAAAGGTGTCAGAATCTAGTGGGAAGATCTTCCCTTTGTGTGAGCATTAAGCGCACTACACACCAAAGCCGCCGACCCGCCGACACAGCCCGCCGAAACAACCCGGCGGCCTATATGAATAGAATTATATCGGCAACACAAACAAAAAAAAAAAGTTGCCGGCGGGTCGGCGACTTTGGTGTGTAGTGCGCTTTACACCTCGCTCCGCTACAATAGGTACCAATCTGACTCATATGGTAGTTTTCATCACCAATTGCTTCCGATGAAGGAAAACATCCTGAGGGAACCTGCGCTATAATTTGTCAGGTCGTCAATAAGTTTAGACTATAAAGCTACATTTCGAACGATAACAAACTTCGGGCCAAAATATTTCCCTTGCAGAAAAAACCCCATTCACAAGCAAGAGTTCAGCCACCCTCGTGACCCGGACTGGGGCTCCGGGCCGCTGGGCGAGTGTCCGTACGGCGCGCGCTGCGTGCGGCGCCACCCGCAGCACTGGGCGCTCCACACGCACCCGCCCGGCACGCTGCCGCCCGCACAGAGACCACAAGGTCAGACCACACATTACAGTGCGGCGCCACCCGCAGCACTGGGCGCTCCACACGCACCCGCCCGGCACGCTGCCGCCCGCACAGAGACCACAAGGTCAGACCACACATTACAGTGCGGCGCCACCCGCAGCACTGGGCGCTCCACACGCACCCGCCCGGCACGCTGCCGCCCGCACAGAGACCACAAGGTCAGACCACACATTACAGTGCGGCGCCACCCGCAGCACTGGGCGCTCCACACGCACCCGCCCGGCACGCTGCCGCCCGCACAGAGACCACAAGGTCAGACCACACATTACAGTGCGGCGCCACCCGCAGCACTGGGCGCTCCACACGCACCCGCCCGGCACGCTGCCGCCCGCACAGAGACCACAAGGTCAGACCACACATTACAGTGCGGCGCCACCCGCAGCACTGGGCGCTCCACACGCACCCGCCCGGCACGCTGCCGCCCGCACAGAGACCACAAGGTCAGACCACACATTACAGTGCGGCGCCACCCGCAGCACTGGGCGCTCCACACGCACCCGCCCGGCACGCTGCCGCCCGCACAGAGACCACAAGGTCAGACCACACATTACAGTGCGGCGCCACCCGCAGCACTGGGCGCTCCACACGCACCCGCCCGGCACGCTGCCGCCCGCACAGAGACCACAAGGTCAGACCACACATTACAGTGCGGCGCCACCCGCAGCACTGGGCGCTCCACACGCACCCGCCCGGCACGCTGCCGCCCGCACAGAGACCACAAGGTCAGACCACACATTACAGTGCGGCGCCACCCGCAGCACTGGGCGCTCCACACGCACCCGCCCGGCACGCTGCCGCCCGCACAGAGACCACAAGGTCAGACCACACATTACAGTGCGGCGCCACCCGCAGCACTGGGCGCTCCACACGCACCCGCCCGGCACGCTGCCGCCCGCACAGAGACCACAAGGTCAGACCACACATTACAGTGCGGCGCCACCCGCAGCACTGGGCGCTCCACACGCACCCGCCCGGCACGCTGCCGCCCGCACAGAGACCACAAGGTCAGACCACACATTACAGTGCGGCGCCACCCGCAGCACTGGGCGCTCCACACGCACCCGCCCGGCACGCTGCCGCCCGCACAGAGACCACAAGGTCAGACCACACATTACAGTGCGGCGCCACCCGCAGCACTGGGCGCTCCACACGCACCCGCCCGGCACGCTGCCGCCCGCACAGAGACCACAAGGTCAGACCACACATTACAGTGCGGCGCCACCCGCAGCACTGGGCGCTCCACACGCACCCGCCCGGCACGCTGCCGCCCGCACAGAGACCACAAGGTCAGACCACACATTACAGTGCGGCGCCACCCGCAGCACTGGGCGCTCCACACGCACCCGCCCGGCACGCTGCCGCCCGCACAGAGACCACAAGGTCAGACCACACATTACAGTGCGGCGCCACCCGCAGCACTGGGCGCTCCACACGCACCCGCCCGGCACGCTGCCGCCCGCACAGAGACCACAAGGTCAGACCACACATTACAGTGCGGCGCCACCCGCAGCACTGGGCGCTCCACACGCACCCGCCCGGCACGCTGCCGCCCGCACAGAGACCACAAGGTCAGACCACACATTACAGTGCGGCGCCACCCGCAGCACTGGGCGCTCCACACGCACCCGCCCGGCACGCTGCCGCCCGCACAGAGACCACAAGGTCAGACCACACATTACAGTGCGGCGCCACCCGCAGCACTGGGCGCTCCACACGCACCCGCCCGGCACGCTGCCGCCCGCACAGAGACCACAAGGTCAGACCACACATTACAGTGCGGCGCCACCCGCAGCACTGGGCGCTCCACACGCACCCGCCCGGCACGCTGCCGCCCGCACAGAGACCACAAGGTCAGACCACACATTACAGTGCGGCGCCACCCGCAGCACTGGGCGCTCCACACGCACCCGCCCGGCACGCTGCCGCCCGCACAGAGACCACAAGGTCAGACCACACATTACAGTGCGGCGCCACCCGCAGCACTGGGCGCTCCACACGCACCCGCCCGGCACGCTGCCGCCCGCACAGAGACCACAAGGTCAGACCACACATTACAGTGCGGCGCCACCCGCAGCACTGGGCGCTCCACACGCACCCGCCCGGCACGCTGCCGCCCGCACAGAGACCACAAGGTCAGACCACACATTACAGTGCGGCGCCACCCGCAGCACTGGGCGCTCCACACGCACCCGCCCGGCACGCTGCCGCCCGCACAGAGACCACAAGGTCAGACCACACATTACAGTGCGGCGCCACCCGCAGCACTGGGCGCTCCACACGCACCCGCCCGGCACGCTGCCGCCCGCACAGAGACCACAAGGTCAGACCACACATTACAGTGCGGCGCCACCCGCAGCACTGGGCGCTCCACACGCACCCGCCCGGCACGCTGCCGCCCGCACAGAGACCACAAGGTCAGACCACACATTACAGTGCGGCGCCACCCGCAGCACTGGGCGCTCCACACGCACCCGCCCGGCACGCTGCCGCCCGCACAGAGACCACAAGGTCAGACCACACATTACAGTGCGGCGCCACCCGCAGCACTGGGCGCTCCACACGCACCCGCCCGGCACGCTGCCGCCCGCACTGAGACCACAGGTCAGCACCCACCCACTTCGTTGTAGACATCACTGACACTTGAACGAGCGCTGACATGTATCGGCGCACTTTTCCGTTTGTTCCCCATGAGTCACAGTGTTACTCATTGCAACTGATGTTTTTCGCAATAAGTCACACTGTTACACATCGGCTTTCTGTATTCCCGTTGTGTAACACTGTTACGGTCATCGGGAATAAACCCACTTTTCGCGCCATTTTGATTGAACCACGACACGCATGCAGCCCTACTAAATTCGCCAAACGTCATTTGTCTATGTAGTAGTAAATTTGCGAGCGTTGTATGGAGTGTCCATGGTGACCTTTATCGACCGAGCGAGCGCAGCGAGCGAAGCGTCTCAGTTTCCACTAGCCGAAAATTCTTTTGTCTGTCCGGATGTTATCGCCTACAGGTCGCATTTCTGAACCGATTCTTATGAAATTTTGTGAGCAGGTTCGGTAATTTTATAGAATTTTTTAGTCGAGCCAGTTTTTCGAAATTTTATAAAATGGCGATAATATATAAAAAAAACCTTATATCTCAGCTATTTATTTATTTTCAAAAATGTCATTAGACATTATTGTTATCCTTATTAAGACGCAACTTTTTTGTATGAACAACATAGTGAAATTCAATAAAACCGCTATAAATCCATATATTAAATTCTTATACGATAGTTCACAAAAAAATCAATAGATGGCGCAGCAAAGCTTTTAATACTCGCAAATTAATTTAAGAGTGACTTGATTTATTGATTAAAATGAGATTGTTTGAATTGCGTGTATTTTTTTTTTAAACTGAGTGCGTTTGACCTCTATCTTGCCTGATGAGAAGCATAGATGAGATCTAGGGTGGTACACGCAAACTGACAAAAAAAACTCAAGTATTTATTTGGTTAATGTATTGTGGATTGCTTTGCTTGGTGGAATTATCTTGTTTGTAATATATTGGGTAAAACTAAACGCGGGCGTTTCGCATTGCTGCCGCCAGAGGGCGTTCGGGGTTTTCACACTGCTAGCGCGAATGGCTCGCGGACGGTCGCCATTGCATTGCCCTATGCGATATCGGTTTGATTTTTAATACGCGAGAGGTTCCGCGTTCTTTGATTGCTAATTAGCTTGAGTTGTGTTTGTGAATTTCCTGTTTGTTAAATAACTATTGAACTTTGTGTTTGTGTACCCGTCATGGTGACTTTTTCTTGTGAGAGGTGAAACGTGGCTGGCGGTTCACATCTGGCTGTTCCCGAGTGAAACTACGGGAAGAAATCTATTTATTTGTCCTGGGGAATTGAGATCTCAAGGGTTAGGTAGGGTGATTAGGAATTCCCCCTTCCCGAAGATACTCAAGTTTGGATCCGAAGAGAAAGAAGATTTAGCTTGGTAAGTGTTTTTTAAGTGTAATTAATTTATAGGTTAGGTTATCATATAGGGCCCTGTAGCTCCCTTCATAAGCTACGGTGGTAGCAGACTGCGTTAAGTTATTTAGGTTTTAGTCGGGCAAACGTGGTGCCGCGTGGAGATTTCTTCCTGGTACTTATTTTTTACCGGTGGTTTTTTCCCGGTGAAGTTCCGGTACAGAATTCTTCCCGCCGCTTCGTTTGTCCGGATTCGCTCTGCGCACATTTTCTGGCAGCAGAGCGTAGTTGCTCTGCACATTTTCTGGTAGCAGAGCGTAGTTTATCTACCCTCTATTTGTTCGTTTGTAAAAAATAATTAATTGTTTGTAAAAATTATTAGATTTTTCTTAGTTTGTTTGTATAAGAATATTTGTAACCTTTTTTGTATTTGTTTGCGGTTTGTACCGTGCGTTCCGGGTTTGTGCCATTCTCATACCTACCGCGGTTCTTCGTGTAGTTGCTTGATTTTGTTGTTTTTTATTTACCTTTTGTTATTTTTTTGTTTGTGACTTGACGCGATGGCGAGGGCCTCCAATGCTAGGGCGACACTCGCCAACGAATTGAGATGGTTTGTGACGGCCGGAGGACTCCTGTCCCGGAAGGACAGGGAGGGCGCCATACTGCTAAGAGCGGATCACCTCCACTCACGATTGATTAGCGCGGAAGCGGCCATGGCGGCGCTTACCGAAGCCGATCTTACCCCGGAGGCCTACGCAGGTCACATGGCGGACATGGACCAGATCCTGAGTCTGCACGATGATATCGCGGAGGCGGTGACCGCAATAAGGGCGAGACAGGCTGGCGGACCAGCCACTCGCACACCTGTTAGACAGGAAGGACCAGCGGTTACTGGTCGGCTCCCCACCCTTCAGCTGTCCCACTTTGGGGGTAGGATGGAGGAGTGGGTAGCATATAAAAATATGTTTGAGTCCCTGGTCGTAGCCCGACAGGATTTGTCGAAGGCCCAGAAGATGGCCTACCTCCTCTCCACTCTTGAGGATGAAGCGCGGTCGCTCATCCAGCACCTCCGGGTGGAGGACGACCAGTACGATACGGCTTGGGAGTTATTGAACTCCCGCTACCAAAACTTACGTTTGTTAGCGGATGCGCACGCCGCACAGTTGATGGCCCTGCCCAAGGTGGCCAACAGGGCACAGTTGCGCCTGCAGTTGCTCACGCCCGTTACAGTGGCCTGTAACGCGCTCCGCACACTGGGGCTGCCGGTGGACCAATGGTCTTTTTTGTTGGTGCACATTGTATTGGGCAAATTGCCCAATGACATCCGCTCGCGATTTGAGCGCGAGAATGCGGAACGGGATAGCACCACCCTACCAACATTCACTGACTTGGTGAAGTTTTTGGAGTTTGAGGCACGGGCGGCTGAGAATACCATGACGGACTCAGCGCCATCCAGAGCGCCTGAACGTAGGCCCCAACAGGGACGGCAACCGCCACCGCGTGGAGCTGGTGTGCGGGTTGCGCACACGGCAGCAGTCGCGAGGGACGCGGACTGCCTGCAATGTGGCCGGATGGGCCACAGCCTGCTACAATGCAGGGACTGGCAGAGACTGCCAGTACAAGATCGGCGCCGCATGGCAAAGCGGCATGAACTTTGCTTTTATTGTTTGGGCGGTCACTATGCACGTGACTGTCCCAATGCCATACCATGCAGTGCATGCCGTGGGCTGCACCACGTGATGCTCTGCATGAACCGAAACGGGGATGGCCCCCGGTGGTTGAGGCAGGGGTCCCCTATGGGCGGGGGCGCTCCTGCGCGAAGCCCTCCACCATCCGAAGGAGGACGCGGCTTCGCTCGTCGCACCCCCTCGGGAGGGGGTCGCGTACCGGCGCGGGTCTTGGCGGACCGGGACCACGCGCCCCAAGGTCGTGGCCAGTATGTGACTGGCCAGGCCCCGGATAGGGCCCCCATGGGCGGGGGCCCTAGATCGGACGTGAGAGTGGGGACACCCCTCCACGCGGGTTACCAATGCCCAACACATGCAGCCGCAGCGGTTTTCTCCACCGCTGCACGAGTACCCACGGCTGGAGTACCACCCGCCGTACCATAGGTATGGCCGGGCCGCGGGTTATGCCCCCTCAGATGGGGATGTGCACTCGCCCGCCATATTATCCGGGTCAGTGGCGCGCCCCTGGTTTGGAGAGTGGGGAGCCCGTAACTAGCTTGCTCCCTTGCTGGGACAGAGCCGCGGACGGTTCTGCTCCCTACCGCGGTGGTCCGCGTATGGGGTCGTGGGGGAAGCCATTAATTTGAGAGCTCTGTTGGACTCAGGGGCTCAAAGCAGTTTGGTTACCACTCGAGTGGCACGCCAGTTAGGTTTAGTCGTGGAAGACTCGCCTGTGCCACTTCTTGGAGTTGGTGGCATACAAGTGAAGTGTCTGACGGGCCAGACACTTGTCACCTTTTCTTCGCTGAAGTCCTCCACAATGAGGATCACGACTTCGGCTATGGTAATGGATACCATTGCGGGTTGGCACCCCTCGACAGACATACCGCCGGGTGTGTTGTCTTTGGTTTCGGGTCTGGATTTGGCCGACCCCTTTGTCTTTCATCCCGGCCCAGTGGACTTGCTCCTGGGCTCGGACGTATTGGGCTGGATTTTGTTGGGTACACAGAAGGCTCTGGGTTCGTCTTCACTGATGGCAGTGTCTACGATTTTTGGTTTCGCCCTGATGGGCCCTGTGTTTGATAATAGCACCGTGGAGGAGCCACCGGTCGTCGCATCAGCGTCCTTGGCCAAGACCATGCAAAGGTTTTGGGAGGTGGAGGAGCCACCTATGAGTTCCAGGATGGATCCGGAACACGCTGAGTGCGAAGCCCTTTTTCGATCGACCACGGAGAGGTTGCCCTCCGGTCGGTTTGTAACTAGGTTACCTTTTGTTGCCTCTCGTCCTAGCCTAGGGCAAAGTAGGGCGCTTGCGGAGAAACGACTGCTGTCCATGGAGCGACGTATGCAGCGTGACCACGTACTTCGCGATAAATATATTGAATTTATGCGCGAGTACGAGGATTTGGGTCACATGTCTCCGGCTCGAGTTGATTGGAGCTCAACTGAGCATTATTTTTTGCCCCACCACGCGGTGGTGAAGGCCTCAACGGGCAAGTTGCGGACCGTCTTCGATGGGTCCGCACCCACTTCGAACGGGGTTTCGTTGAATCTGTGTTTGCATTCGGGTCCCAAATTGCATAGGGACATAATTGACATCATCTTGAACTTTAGAAGACATCAAGTGGTTTTTGGCGCGGACATCCGGATGATGTTCCGCCAGACAGTCATACATCCTGAGGACAGGCGATTCCAGTTGATACTCTGGCGTGAGCGCCCTGAGGATCCTGTGACGGTGTATGAACTCAATACAAACACCTATGGTTTGAAATCTAGTCCCTATATCGCCATCAGATCATTGCTTGAATTGGCAGAGCGGGAACGGATCCGCTTTCCCCGTGGGGCTTCCGTGCTGTCACGTGACTTGTATGTTGATGACGTGTGCACCGGAGCCCAAAGTATTGAGGAGGCCCTCCTACTGCGGGATGAATTGATTGAAATATTGAAGACAGGTGGCTACGAGCTACGTAAGTGGTTGTCTAATGAGCCTAAAGTTCTAGAAGGGATCCCGGAGGATCACCAACAGAACCCTCACCTGTTTGAGGATGTGGATGATCCCAACAGGATAGCGGTGCTGGGCATGCAGTACCAGCCGCTAACCGATATCTTCACATTCCAAGTGGACTTGGAAATACCAAAGGTCTGGACTAAGAGAACGGTGTTGTCCGTAATAGCCCGTATGTTTGATCCAAGCGGTTGGATCAGTCCAGTGATATTCTCTGCAAAGTGTCTTCTTCAGAGACTTTGGACTTTGGGCGTCTCGTGGGACGAGCCGCTGTTTGGCTCTCCATTGGATGATTGGCTCGAGTTGTTTTCATCGATCAAGGAAGTCAATCGGATTGCCTTGCCTCGTCGAATATTGCCCCCCGGGAAATATCGAGCCAGCCTGCATGGCTTTTGTGACGCGTCGGAGCGAGGCTACGCCGCGTCAGTCTATATGCGGACAGTTGACGCCGATGGCCGGGTCAATGTCTCGCTTTTGTTAGGGAAGAGCAAGGTCGCCCCCATCAGGACTAGGCTGACTATCCCCAAGCTTGAGTTGAGTGGAGCTCACCTTCTCTCTAAATTGTTGCATCACGTTGCCAGTGAGCTGGCGGCCACGGTCGAGATACGAGACATCTTCGCCTGGTCGGATAGCCAGGTCGCGCTTGCATGGTTGCGCGTGGCCCCACATACCTTGGAGGTTTTTGTGGGAAATCGGGTTTCCCAAATCCAGAATATCGGAATTGATATAACATGGAGACATGTGCCGGGAGAGCTTAACCCAGCGGACTGTGCTTCCCGAGGTTGTACGGCACCAGAATTGGTGTCACACCCGCTCTGGTGGGGTCCAGAGTGGCTGATGGGATCAGAAACTTCTTGGCCTGTCTGTCAGACAGATGTTACTTCTTTGAGTTTGACTGGGCTCCGTGTACATGCTGTAGTCGCTGAGACGACGTCGGAGCCGGATTGGCTACTTGCTCGGTATAGCAGCTTGGATAAGCTTCTGGGTGTCACCAGTTGGATTAAGCGTTTCATACATAATTGTAGAAACCCACAGGCAAAGCGGTTGGAGCCGATTGCAGGTGCAGAAGAGCGCCGGAGCGCATTGTTGCATTGGGTCCGTGTCGTGCAGACCGGACGGTTTGAGTCAGAGCTTCGTATCTTGCGCGACGGACGCGCTAAGTTGAAGGGCGCGGTCGCTCGTTTGAACCCGTACATCGACTCGGATGGGCTTCTTCGGGTTGGAGGCAGGCTCCGGAAGGCGGATCTTCCATATGAGACTCGCCATCCTCTGTTGTTGCCCAAGGGCGGACCCTTGGTGCAGCTTTTGGTGTCTGATCGACACATTCGTAACGCCCATGCTGGGTGCAATGCTTTGTTGGCTATTTTGCAACGCGAGTTTTGGATTTTGTCAGCCCGAAGAGCAATCCGTAGTGTCCTGTTTCGATGTATTGCATGTTATAGGTTGAAGGCATCCACGATGCAACCACAGATGGGTGATTTGCCCGCTGATCGAATCCGACCGTCGAGACCGTTTGACGGCGTTGGAACCGATTTTGCCGGTCCCTTTTCGATCAAGGCTTCTCCCTTTCGTAATGCCCGTATTGTGAAGGGCTATTTGTGTGTATTTGTTTGTTTGGCCACCAAGGCTGTCCATTTGGAGGTGGTATCGGCTCTGACTACGGAGGCCTTCGTCGCCGCGTTGGATCGCTTTGTTTCGCGTCGAGGTCTACCTTCCCTTATTAGGTCTGATAATGGCACAAACTATAAGGGAACTGTAAATTATCTTAAGGATGTTTCTGTGTTTATTGATAAGAATTGTACTAGTTTAAGTCAAATTGCTGCTCAAAGGGGAATAACCTGGAAGTTTAGTCCCCCAAGTTGCCCCCATTGGGGAGGGATTTTTGAAGCGGCTGTGAAATCCGCAAAGACCCACCTCCGCCGCATTATCGGAGAAACGGCTCTAACTTTTGAAGAGCTGGCCACAGTGTTTTGTAAAGTTGAGGCGGTCCTCAACTCTCGTCCTCTCTGTCCGCTATCTCCAGATCCAAATGACTTGGAAGCTCTCACCCCTGGTCATTTTTTGGTGGGAGGGCCTTTGAATGCCCTGCCCGAATACCCGTGGAAGGACGAACGCGTATATCGGTTGTCGCGTTTTCAAATGTTGCAGCAAATGAGCCAGGACTTTTGGCGTCGCTGGTCGCTTGAATATTTGCATTTGCTGCAGCAAAGAGTGAAGTGGACAGACAGGACTGAGCCTCCCAGGGAGGGTGATTTAGTATTGTTAAAAGAGGCAAATTTGCCCTCATTGCTTTGGCGACGAGCTCGCATATTACGTTTGATTCTTGGCGGAGATGGCACTCCGCGTGTGGCTGAGGTGTTGGTCGACGGTTCGATTTTAAGGAGAGGTGTGACCTCTCTCGCCCGCCTTCCCGTAGAGTAAGCTAGCGGTCTGCTTCTCAGACCGGGACGGGGGGATGTTTGTAATATATTGGGTAAAACTAAACGCGGGCGTTTCGCATTGCTGCCGCCAGAGGGCGTTCGGGGTTTTCACACTGCTAGCGCGAATGGCTCGCGGACGGTCGCCATTGCATTGCCCTATGCGATATCGGTTTGATTTTTAATACGCGAGAGGTTCCGCGTTCTTTGATTGCTAATTAGCTTGAGTTGTGTTTGTGAATTTCCTGTTTGTTAAATAACTATTGAACTTTGTGTTTGTGTACCCGTCATGGTGACTTTTTCTTGTGAGAGGTGAAACGTGGCTGGCGGTTCACATCTGGCTGTTCCCGAGTGAAACTACGGGAAGAAATCTATTTATTTGTCCTGGGGAATTGAGATCTCAAGGGTTAGGTAGGGTGATTAGGAATTCCCCCTTCCCGAAGATACTCAAGTTTGGATCCGAAGAGAAAGAAGATTTAGCTTGGTAAGTGTTTTTTAAGTGTAATTAATTTATAGGTTAGGTTATCATATAGGGCCCTGTAGCTCCCTTCATAAGCTACGGTGGTAGCAGACTGCGTTAAGTTATTTAGGTTTTAGTCGGGCAAACGTGGTGCCGCGTGGAGATTTCTTCCCGGTACTTATTTTTTACCGGTGGTTTTTTCCCGGTGAAGTTCCGGTACAGAATTCTTCCCGCCGCTTCGTTTGTCCGGATTCGCTCTGCGCACATTTTCTGGCAGCAGAGCGTAGTTGCTCTGCACAATCTTTAACACTTGAAATAAATCTGATATCAAAAAACTTCATTGTATGATTAGAATCCTATTAAAAAAAGTAATATACGTAATAGGAATATAATAGATTCGATTTCAAATTGAACTATCTTTTTTGAACTTTAATTTTGTTGCGCAAATTACATAAATATACATATAACCAATAGGTCAAACCATGCATTTCTGACGACTGACGACCTCCGTGGTCTAACGGTCATCACGCCAGACGGCCACACCAGAGGTCCCGGGTTCGATCCCCGGTCGGGTCAAGATGGAAAATAATCTTTTTCAGATTGACGTGGGTTTTGGATATTTATCAATACATATATGTATTTGTTATAAAATATAGTATTGTTAAATTAGCATCCCGTAAAGTCTTGATTATTATTTATATTATTTCGAGGCGGAAAAGGCAGGTTTCAGTCAATTTTTTAGTGGTATTGACCAACCACAAGAACTTTTTACTTTCTTTACAGCATTGGTAGGTTGGTTTCAAAACTCTTCTAAGCCAGGGACACGGTAAAATATCGGTTATTTCGTGGAAGGGCTCGCGAGGTCTACTGTTCTCACAGAACCACTAGTTTAAAATGTTATTACACAAAATTATGTACAAATGGTGGATTTTACTTACGCCATATAGTATTCTCTACCAGTCAACCATTGATCAAACAGAGACCTCACCTCACACCGTAGAGGTGTTCTATGAACGACTAATGAACAGGTAGGTTGTGGCCAGCCAGACTCTTATTTGTTTAAGCCTAAAGATCACACGATCCCAAGATCATTTTAAATCCCACTTCATTTTCGATTGAATTATTAAGAGGGCGCACCACTGTACTAAGGTGACTAAGGATATCTTTTTATTTTTATCCTATCAAATTTTCTTGCTTGTGAAACTCATTCAAATTCAAAACTGAAATCGTTGTTTTTTTTTTCCTGACAGGTAAGCAGCGAGTTGTGGAAAGAAACGGCAATATATTTTACATTAGTAACGTCAATGCAGTTAACTTTTACGACGACCATTTCCAAGTCGAAGATTCTGATGGAGATAGCGTTGATTTCGATTATGAATTCTAAAATTAAAATAAGAACTAGCATCACTTCCAAACCGAAAAAATATTTTCCTTGGTTTGAGATCAAAAAGGAATTATTTTTTTATCATTTAAAAAAGGAATTGTTTATGGCAGGTAATAAACAGAGACAGAAGAAAAAAAGACAAAGCACAGATAGTGAAGATTCTGGCCAAGACACGGCCGATTCGCCTGACGTCATATTGACGGGGAAAAGAGCGCGAAAGAAGGTGGATGTACAGAAGTGGAGCGACTCGGAGTCAAATGATGAAGATCCATTTCAAACTGATGATGAAGACGAGTGGCAACCTTCTGGGAGCTTCGACACGGATTTGGACAGTCAGATTAATTCGCAAGATGATTGATATTATTATTATGTCTAAAATATAGTATTTTAATGTATATGATGCGTTTTTTTCGCCACTCTTTCTACTAGATTAACAAAGGACTAGTTCTGAATTAACAAAACACAGAATCATTTTTAAATCAAAGTTTCTACTTTTTACACGACTGACAAAAAAAGAGTGTTATGTTTTCAGGGTTCATGTATATATGTAAGTTTCTTTATTCCACCATAAATCTTGAATGGTTTAACAGATTTCGACGTGAGAGGTATTTTTAGATTCCTTGCATTTCTCTGAGTGACATAGGGTTTGTGAGTTGTCAGTCGTGTTTTTTATTTTTTAATTATTAGCTTGTTTCAATATTTCGTAGTACCTAGTAATTTTAGTGTGGATGCATCATCAGAATTATGAGAAACAGCTTTTATTCCAAATTAATCTTACATTTTATTATGTTATAACAAAGTCTATTAGTACACTTTAACAGTAATAGAACAAACCACGGGAACAAACACAACTTAAAAATAATTGAGTAACTGCCTATAGAGAATTATCTCTCTATTGTTATCTCTTAGCGAGTTGTTACTCTTTTCCTCAATAGAAATAGATTTTATACTGAAAAAATGAGAAGCAGAAAACCTTTACCTATAATATTAATAAAATCCCTCGTCATCGGAATGGTTATCGTTCTCCCAGCCGACATGCGGGGCCCTCGTGTCGGTGAGTATGAGCGCGGGCGGCGCCTCCCCGCGGATGCTGAGCGCGTACACGGCCGCCTCCACCTTGGATACATTGCTGCGGGTCACGTTGGTCTTGCGGCCCAGCTCCTTGCCCATGCCGTGTAGACCTATTAGAAGTTGGCATTTTATGATTGCTTTATAAGAGCTTTTGCCTACGTGAATTTCCCACGGAAGCAGTGTTTTTAGGTAAGTGTTTAAAGGTATCCTATGTCCTTCTCTGTACTTCTATGTGTATTCAAAATTTCAGGAAGATTGGTTCAGTAGATAAAGCGTGAAGAGGTAACAAACAAATAAACAAACTCGCTTTCGCATTAATTTTTATTTAGCATTCCTGAGAAAAAAAAGTTTGACAGACGGACAACAAAGTTCCGTTTTTGCCTTTTGAGGTACAGAACCCTTAAAACTTGCATTTTGAAACCTAAATATGGATATATTTAGTATTCCATTTTTGTTTCTAATTGTTGCTCGCGTGTGGCTAGTTATCAGGTAGGTTTTCATACAAACTTTCACCCAAATTGTAGCCCTCTCAAGGTTGATTTTTGAAAATAAAGTAGCCAGTTTGACCTCTGGTATTTAACTATATCCATACGAAATTTCATCAAAATCAGTCAGATTTTCACATTCATTATTATTAGTAAGTATATTTTTTTTAGAAATTAAATCATTTACAAAGTCTCCTTACCTATGTAACCTGTGTACAAATCTCTAACAACCTGACAGGCATAGTAGCATTCATCCCTTTCACCGCTTGACAGTGAATTTATCGCACGTCTCATCAACTCCCCAGTCAAATCTGCCAATCCTAGCATATAATCTGTATGGGGCATCATTGCAACCACTGTCCTTTCCTCTTCAGTATCACCACTATCCTTTACTTTGTATACGAAATGTTGTTGAACTTCATCATATGATATTATCTGCTTCTTCTCCATCAAAGTGCACAGAGACCAGGCCTCAATGAATTCTTGAAAACCGGCAGTGACTGCTCGGGAATGTAAGTATGCAGGGCTGTTTTCAAGCTCAATAGCAATACTTTTTATAGGACCAGTAATTAGCTTCTGAATTCTTTCATTTGCTTCGGTTACTGCTTTTTGGGTTGTTTCAGCTCTGGAAAAGTTAGTTATAAGTATTATTAGAATAGCAGGTAACAAAGGATAAAATGTCATTTGTTGCAGTGAATACTTATGATATTACAACTAAAATCATTGGTTTGGTGGTTGAGATGTCAATAACCAGATTTTAAATTAGTTAGTACAATTCAATGATGACTTGTGCTCAAGTTTAGAACCACCATTTTATTTTATTGACTGTACTATCAAGTAAATTGGTATAGTGTTACTCTTGTCAGCAGCCCAGCCCAGGGTTGGTGTAATAGATGGAACCACAAGACAAACTTAAGTGTTTGTAATATATTGGGTAAAACTAAACGCAGGCGTTTCCTGTTATCGCCGCCAGGCGTTTTGGGGTTCTCACACTGCTAGCGTGGATGGCGTCGCGTGTGGTCCGCCATTGCATTGTCCAGGGCGATATCGGTTTGATTTTAATACGCGGAGCGGTCTCGCGTCTTTTGCTTGTTGTTTAGTTTGAGTGATAATTGTGAATTTCCTGTTTGTTAAATAACTATTGAATTTGTGGTTGTGAAAAACTCTGTTATTGTGACTTTTTCTTGTGAGAGGTGAAACGTGGCTGGCTGCTCACATCTGGCTGTTCCCGAGTGAAACTACGGGAAGAAATCTATTTAGTTGTCCTGGGGAATTGAGATCTCATGGGTTAGGTAGGGTGATTAGGAATTCCCCCTTCCCGAAGACACTCAAGTTTGGATCCGAAGAGAAAGAAGATTTAATTTGGTAAGTGTTCAATTGTAGTTAATTTATAGGTTAGGTTATCATATAGGGCCCTGTAGCTCCCTTCATAAGCTACGGTGGTAGCAGACTGCGTTAAGTTAGTTAGGTTTTAGTCGGGCAAACGTGGTGCCGCGTGGAGATTTTTTCCCGGTACTTATTTTTACCGGTGGTTTTTTCCCGGTGAAGTTCCGGTACAGAATTCTTCCCGCCGCTTCGTTTGTCCGGATTCGCTCTGCGCACATTTTCTGGCAGCAGAGCGTAGTTGCTCTGCACATTTTCTGGTAGCAGAGCGTAGTTTATCTACCCTCTATTTGTTCGTTTGTAAAAAATAATTAATTGTTTGTAAAAATTATTAGATTTTTCTTAGTTTGTTTGTATAAGAATATTTGTAACCTTTTTTGTATTTGTTTGCGGTTTGTACCGTGCGTTCCGGGTTTGTGCCATTCTCATACCTACCGCGGTTCTTCGTGTAGTTGCTTGATTTTGTTGTTTTTTATTTACCTTTTGTTATTTTTTGTTTGTGACTTGACGCGATGGCGAAGGCCTCCAATGCTAGGGCGACACTCGCCAACGAATTGAGATGGTTTGTGACGGCCGGAGGACTCCTGTCCCGGAAGGACAGGGAGGGCGCCATACTGCTAAGAGCGGATCACCTCCACTCACGATTGATTAGCGCGGAAGCGGCCATGGCGGCGCTTACCGAAGCCGATCTTACCCCGGAGGCCTACGCAGGTCACATGGCGGACATGGACCAGATCCTGAGTCTGCACGATGATATCGCGGAGGCGGTGACCGCAATAAGGGCGAGACAGGCTGGCGGACCAGCCCCTCGCACACCTGTTAGACAGGAAGGACCAGCGGTTACTGGTCGGCTCCCCACCCTTCAGCTGTCCCACTTTGGGGGTAGGATGGAGGAGTGGGTAGCATATAAAAATATGTTTGAGTCCCTGGTCGTAGCACGACGGGATTTGTCGAAGGCCCAGAAGATGGCCTACCTCCTCTCCACTCTTGAGGATGAAGCGCGGTCGCTCATCCAGCACCTCCGGGTGGAGGACGACCAGTACGATACGGCTTGGGAGTTATTGAACTCCCGCTACCAAAACTTACGTTTGTTAGCGGATGCGCACGCCGCACAGTTGATGGCCCTGCCCAAGGTGGCCAACAGGGCACAGTTGCGCCTGCAGTTGCTCACGCCCGTTACAGTGGCCTGTAACGCGCTCCGCACACTGGGGCTGCCGGTGGACCAATGGTCCTTTTTGCTGGTGCACATTGTATTGGGCAAATTACCCAATGACATCCGCTCGCGATTTGAGCGCGAGAATGCGGAACGGGATAGCACCACCCTACCAACATTCACTGACTTGGTGAAGTTTTTGGAGTTTGAGGCACGGGCTGCTGAGAATACCATGACGGACTCAGCGCCATCCAGAGCGCCTGAACGTAGGCCCTTGGAACCCTCATGGCGAGGGAAGCCCCAACAGGGACGGCAACCGCCACCGCGTGGAGCTGGTGTGCGGGTTGCGCATACGGCAGCAGTCGCGAGGGACGCGGACTGCCTGCAATGTGGCCGGATGGGCCACAGCCTGCTACAATGCAGGGACTGGCAGAGACTGCCAGTACAAGATAGGCGCCGCATGGCAAAGCGGCATGAACTTTGCTTTTATTGTTTGGGCGGTCACTATGCACGTGACTGTCCCAGTGCCATACCATGCAGTGCATGCCGTGGGCTGCACCACGTGATGCTCTGCATGAACCGGAACGGGGATGGCCCCCGGTTGTTGAGGCAGGGGTCCCCTATGGGCGGGGGCGCTCCTGCGCGAAGCCCTCCACCATCGGACGGAGGACGCGGCTTCGCTCGTCGCACCCCCCTCGGGAGGGGGTCGCGTACCTGCGCGGGTCTTGGCGGACCGGGACCACGCGCCCCAAGGTCATGGCCAGTATGTAGCTGGCCAGGCCCCGGATAGGGCCCCCATGGGCGGGGGCCCTAGATCGGACGTGAGAGTGGGGACACCCCCTCCACGCGGGTTACCAATACCCAACACATGCAGCCGCAGCGGTTTTCTCCGCCGCTGCACGAGTACCCACGGCTGGAGTACCACCCGCCGTACCATATGTATGGCCGGGCCGCGGGTTATGCCCCCCTCAGATGGGGATGTGCACTCGCCCGCCATATTATCCGGGTCAGTGGCGCGCCCCTGGTTTGGAGAGAGTGGGGAGCCCGTAACTAGCTTGCTCCCTTGCTGGGACAGAGCCGCGGACGGTTCTGCTCCCTACCGCGGTGGTCCGCGTATGGGGTCGTAGGGGAAGCCATTAATTTGAGAGCTCTGTTGGACTCAGGGGCTCAAAGCAGTTTGGTTACCACTCGAGTGGCACGCCAGTTAGGTTTAGTCGTGGAAGACTCGCCTGTGCCACTTCTTGGAGTTGGTGGCATACAAGTGAAGTGTCTGACGGGCCAGACACTTGTCACCTTTTCTTCGCTGAAGTCCTCCACAATGAGGATCACGACTTCGGCTATGGTAATGGATACCATTGCGGGTTGGCACCCCTCGACAGACATACCGCCGGGTGTGTTGTCTTTGGTTTCGGGTCTGGATTTGGCCGACCCCTTTGTCTTTCATCCCGGCCCAGTGGACTTGCTCCTGGGCTCGGACGTATTGGGTTGGATTTTGTTGGGTACACAGAAGGCTCTGGGTTCGTCTTCACTGATGGCAGTGTCTACGATTTTTGGTTTTGCCCTGATGGGCCCTGTGTTTGATAATGGCACCGCGGAGGAGCCACCGGTTGTCGCATCTGCGTCCTTGGCCAAGACCATGCAAAGGTTTTGGGAGGTGGAGGAGCCACCTATGAGTTCCAGGATGGATCCGGAACACGCTGAGTGCGAAGCCCTTTTTCGATCAACCACGGAGAGGTTGCCCTCCGGTCGGTTTGTAACTAGGTTACCCTTTGTTGCCTCTCGTCCTAGCCTAGGGCAAAGTAGGGCGCTTGCGGAGAAACGACTGCTGTCCATGGAGCGACGTATGCAGCGTGACCACGTACTTCGCGATAAATATATTGAATTTATGCGCGAGTACGAGGATTTGGGTCACATGTCTCCGGCTCGAGTTGATTGGAGCTCAACTGAGCATTATTTTTTGCCCCACCACGCGGTGGTGAAGGCCTCAACGGGCAAGTTGCGGACTGTCTTTGATGGGTCCGCACCCACTTCGAACGGAGTTTCGTTGAATCTATGTTTGCATTCAGGTCCCAAATTGCATAGGGACATAATTGACATCATCTTGAACTTTAGGAAGACATCAAGTGGTTTTTGGCGCGGACATCCGGATGATGTTCCGCCAGACAGTCATACATCCTGAGGACAGGCGATTCCAGTTGATACTCTGGCGTGAGCGCCCTGAGGATCCTGTGACGGTGTATGAACTCAATACAAACACCTATGGTTTGAAATCTAGTCCCTATATCGCCATCAGATCATTGCTTGAATTGGCAGAGCGGGAACGGATCCGCTTTCCCCGTGGGGCTTCCGTGCTGTCACGTGACTTGTATGTTGATGACGTGTGCACCGGAGCCCAAAGTATTGAGGAGGCCCTCCTACTGCGGGATGAATTGATTGAAATATTGAAGACAGGTGGCTACGAGCTACGTAAGTGGTTGTCTAATGAGCCTAAAGTTCTAGAAGGGATCCCGGAGGATCACCAACAGAACCCTCACCTGTTTGAGGATGTGGATGATCCCAACAGGATAGCGGTGCTGGGCATGCAGTACCAGCCGCTAACCGATATTTTCACATTCCAAGTGGACTTGGAAATACCAAAAGTCTGGACTAAGAGAACGGTGTTGTCCGTAATAGCTCGTATGTTTGATCCAAGCAGTTGGATCAGTCCAGTGATATTCTCTGCGAAGTGTCTTCTTCAGAGACTTTGGACTTTGGGCGTCTCGTGGGACGAGCCGCTGTTTGGCTCTCCATTGGATGATTGGCTCGAGTTGTTTTCATCGATTAAGGAAGTCAATCGGATTGCCTTGCCTCGTCGAATATTGCCCCCCGGGAAATATCGAGCCAGCCTGCATGGCTTTTGTGACGCGTCGGAGCGAGGCTACGCCGCGTCAGTCTATATGCGGACAGTTGACGCCGATGGCCGGGTCAATGTCTCGCTTTTGTTAGGGAAGAGCAAGGTCGCCCCCATCAGGACTAGGCTGACTATTCCCAAGCTTGAGTTGAGTGGAGCTCACCTTCTCTCTAAATTGTTGCATCACGTTGCATGTGAGCTGGCGGCCACGGTCGAGATACGGGACATCTTCGCCTGGTCGGATAGCCAGGTCGCGCTTGCATGGTTGCGCGCGGCCCCACATACCTTGGAGGTTTTTGTGGGAAATCGGGTTTCCCAAATCCAGAATATCGGAATTGATATAACATGGAGACATGTGCCGGGAGAGCTTAACCCAGCGGACTGTGCTTCCCGAGGTTGTACGGCACCAGAATTGGTGTCACACCCGCTCTGGTGGGGTCCAGAGTGGCTGATGGGATCAGAAACATCTTGGCCTGTCTGTCAGACAGATGTTACTTCTTTGAGTTTGACCGGGCTCCGTGTACATGCTGTAGTCGCTGAGACGACGTCGGAGCCGGAGTTGGCTACTTGCTCGGTATAGCAGTTTGGATAAGCTTCTGGGTGTTACCAGTTGGATTAAGCGTTTCATACATAATTGTAGAAACCCACAGGCAAAGCGGTTGGAGCCGATTGCAGGTGCAGAAGAGCGCCGGAGCGCATAGTTGCATTGGGTCCGTGTCGTGCAGACCGGACGGTTTGAGTCAGAGCTTTCGGTATCTTGCGCGACGCACGCGCTAAGCTTGGAAAGGGCGCGGTCGCTCGTTTGAACCCGTACATCGACTCGGATGGGCTTCTTCGGGTTGGAGGCAGGCTCCGGAAGGCGGATCTTCCATATGAGACTCGCCATCCTCTGTTGTTGCCCAAGGGCGGACCCTTGGTGCAGCTTTTGGTGTCTGATCGACACATTCGTAACGCCCATGCTGGGTGCAATGCTTTGTTGGCTATTTTGCAACGCGAGTTTTGGATTTTGTCTGCCCGAAGAGCAATCCGTAGCGTTCTGTTTCGATGTATTGCATGTTATAGGTTGAAGGCATCCACGATGCAACCACAGATGGGTGATTTGCCCGCTGATCGAATCCGACCTTCGAGACCGTTTGACGGCGTTGGAACCGATTTTGCCGGTCCCTTTTCGATCAAGGCTTCTCCCTTTCGTAATGCCCGTATTGTGAAGGGCTATTTGTGTGTATTTGTTTGTTTGGCCACCAAGGCTGTCCATTTGGAGGTGGTATCGGCTCTGACTACGGAGGCCTTCGTCGCCGCGTTGGATCGCTTTGTTTCGCGTCGAGGTCTACCTTCCCTTATTAGGTCTGACAATGGCACAAACTATAAAGGAACTGTAAATTATCTTAAGGATGTTTCTGTGTTTATTGATAAAAATTGTACTAGTTTAAGTCAAATTGCTGCCCAAAGGGGAATAACCTGGAAGTTTAGTCCCCCAAGTTGCCCCCATTGGGGAGGGATTTTTGAAGCGGCTGTGAAATCCGCAAAGACCCACCTCCGCCGCATTATCGGAGAAACGGCTCTAACTTTTGAAGAGCTGGCCACAGTGTTTTGTAAAGTTGAGGCGGTCCTCAACTCTCGTCCTCTCTGTCCGCTATCTCCAGATCCAAATGACTTGGAAGCTCTCACCCCTGGTCATTTTTTGGTGGGAGGGCCTTTGAATGCCCTGCCCGAATACCCGTGGAAGGACGAACGCGTATATCGGTTGTCGCGTTTTCAAATGTTGCAGCAAATGAGCCAGGACTTTTGGCGTCGCTGGTCGCTTGAATATTTGCATTTGCTGCAGCAAAGAGTGAAGTGGACAGACAGGACTGAGCCTCCCAGGGAGGGTGATTTAGTATTGTTAAAAGAGGCAAATTTGCCCTCATTGCTTTGGCGACGAGCTCGCATATTACGTTTGATTCTTGGCGGAGATGGCACTCCGCGTGTGGCTGAGGTGTTGGTCGACGGTTCGATTTTAAGGAGAGGTGTGACCTCTCTCGCCCGCCTTCCCGTAGAGTAAGCTAGCGGTCTGCTTCTCAGACCGGGACGGGGGATGTTTGTAATATATTGGGTAAAACTAAACGCAGGCGTTTCCTGTTATCGCCGCCAGGCGTTTTGGGGTTCTCACACTGCTAGCGTGGATGGCGTCGCGTGTGGTCCGCCATTGCATTGTCCAGGGCGATATCGGTTTGATTTTAATACGCGGAGCGGTCTCGCGTCTTTTGCTTGTTGTTTAGTTTGAGTGATAATTGTGAATTTCCTGTTTGTTAAATAACTATTGAATTTGTGGTTGTGAAAAACTCTGTTATTGTGACTTTTTCTTGTGAGAGGTGAAACGTGGCTGGCTGCTCACATCTGGCTGTTCCCGAGTGAAACTACGGGAAGAAATCTATTTAGTTGTCCTGGGGAATTGAGATCTCATGGGTTAGGTAGGGTGATTAGGAATTCCCCCTTCCCGAAGACACTCAAGTTTGGATCCGAAGAGAAAGAAGATTTAATTTGGTAAGTGTTCAATTGTAGTTAATTTATAGGTTAGGTTATCATATAGGGCCCTGTAGCTCCCTTCATAAGCTACGGTGGTAGCAGACTGCGTTAAGTTAGTTAGGTTTTAGTCGGGCAAACGTGGTGCCGCGTGGAGATTTTTTCCCGGTACTTATTTTTACCGGTGGTTTTTTCCCGGTGAAGTTCCGGTACAGAATTCTTCCCGCCGCTTCGTTTGTCCGGATTCGCTCTGCGCACATTTTCTGGCAGCAGAGCGTAGTTGCTCTGCACATTAAGATCTAAACTAAATTTATGTAAATTACTGTGTACATACATACATAGAATCACGTCTTTATCTCTTACGGGGTAGACAGAGCCAAGAGTCGTGAGACTTGAAGGCCACATTTAGCTAAATAGTGGGCTCTCTGATCTCTCTCACATACTGTGTACAGTTTTTTACAAATCAGGAATCCTGTAAGTACCCAATATATATTCTAAATACTCACGTAAGGCCTGAATGCAGCAAAAATATAATTCTTTTGCTCTCTATAGTGATGTCTCGGGACAGTTTCACCAGCCGTTCGTGACGATCTTGCCGCTCATTCAACTTCTGAGCGGCAGACAAGAACATGGCCAATACAGGACTATCTGCTGCAATTGAGGCTGCAGTCTCCCGCGCCACTGAAGAAAGCGTCTTCTCTTTCCGATTGCGATTATCACGGTACCTGCCTAATTAATATATTTTTTTTAGAAATTATAGGATTTTTAAAAAGGAAAACTCCGAAAAGATATTTACCTCGTCCAGACATGATTTCAATAATAAGTTAGGTTATAGTTCTTCAAAGATCAGGTCAGATTTACGTATAACAGGCTACTACTGATGGAAAACTGTAAATTAAACTAGATTTAAGCCTAAATAATTAATAATTATATGTATAGGTATCCTAGCGGCAGCGGCTGACTACGTGACATACATAAAACAACAAACAATATAAATATATAGTTATTTAACCTTTTTGACATTGAAAACTACGTTGACAAAATTTTATTTTTAATGAAGAATTTTAGATTGCGGCCTCCACATTCGCGCGTGTTAGATATTTAAAATTTAACTGTAATATTTTTGGTAACTTTTAGTTTATTTTAATATAAATACTCTGATTTTAGTAAATTATAACTAGTGTTGGTTGCTATTATTATCGGAAGGCGTCATGGCGCCACAGATGTGCTATTTTATAACTTCTTATTTGATTCAAATTGAAAAAATGATAAATGTATTTAATTAAAGCTTTGATAACTTTTAATTTGTAAATACCAAACTAATAATTTAGTAAGTTTTGCATAATATAACAGTTTGATGTTAATAGTAGTTGTATTGATGATTTTGAAAAATCGATACATTGTGGTGCGGTAGCCAGTTTATAAAGCATTGACGGTTAATTTTCCGGTTCACTTTGAATTCGGAGCTGATGGTGTTCAGATATAAAGATAAGTATTAGATGTAATTGAAATTTATACCTATTGTTATACTGTTGCTTTGTCATATAAATATTTCTTTGTGTTTAAATGATATTTCATGTTTTATGTTGTGTGGATTTCTGTGAAATACTAGTGGCCCTTCTGTGGTAAAGAATATAGCCCATGTCATGTTAGGGACCAATACTGTTTTAATGAGTTTCTTTCGGGATTTCTTCTCAGCAGTGGTCGTTCCGAAGTCCTAGTAGAATGTAGCTTAGAAATCTAAAGAAATTGGGGCTCAATTCTATGGATTAAACAATTGAGTCTGATTTTATCGTTTCTTTTATTTGAAATACCTTTACCTACATTATGAATTTTTGAGTAATAAGTAAAAGTACAAATATATTCATAAAATCATAGTTATTTATTCCTGACATTAAAATATATGTAAATATATATACATATATTATATTTTTCTATAGTCTACCTAATCTATCATCAGAAGTGGGATTCGATTTATCTTGTGCAGATTATAACACCGATCTATTTTCAGAATGGAAACCAAGATGCTGTCACCATCGTCACTGCCCACTGCAAGGACAGCGACTGCGGAGCTATAGGATTCGGTGCGATAGCATCGAGGTCCTCGCGAACGGGCTGAAATGGAGCAGCATCCAGACCGCCGCAGATGCCAGAGGTGGTAAGGCCCTGTAGGGCTTTGTAATAACTTGGTAGGAGGTCTGAAGACCGTTTGAAGAAGATCGTGGAAATTGTGATAAATGAAGGTAGTCATTTTTCTTTGAGAAAAAATGTTAATTTTGTACTTGAGCAAGCTGCACAATATTGCCCACGGCATATTTCTTCGCAATGTTCATTAGCCATTTTGATCTGTTCGATATTTAAAGCTGAAGTTAACGCCTTAATTACGCTACTATCATAAAATTTTAAATCCAACTTGTAATAGGTCGTCAGATTGGCCGAGCGGTTCGTGAAAAGTCTTGTTGCATTATATAATACTCGTAACACTTTTAAAAATATACTGGCTTCACTCCCTTTTGTTTACTTATAAGCTGTAATGCAGATATACCGATCAACCCGAGCATTCAAGACGTAGACGTATCCGAGTCAATTAAAAAAAAAATGTTAGGGTAGATCGATAACAATTAGTCGACGATTACCGTGGCAAATAAATTTAAAAATAGATTGAATGAATTCTGACGATACAACTCATACTCAATTTTGAAATTGGAATCACCGTTTATGTAAACCATAATTGAGGCGTTGGCTAAGTGAAGTACAGTTCATCCAGTTCATCATTATCTACAGATATTGATGAGATTAGTAGTACCTAAGAATTTTTGAAACCCAAAATGCGAATTTTAGTTCATTTCACTTAAACATATGTAACTTGCCAATATTTTTGTCCTTTTGTCAAGTTAAAAAAAAGGGAGGAGAAACGATGTTAATAGTAATGATGTTAATGTCATTTTGTTAGTGTTATTTGTTTTCTCCTAATTTTTCTGTGAAATGCTCGAATTTAACTTTGCTTATTTAAAACGAAGTGAATACATTATTTTCGTGGTAATCTATCTTAGAATGAAACAAGAATCGCAAATTTGGGTTGAAGTAAATATCTAGTGATTGTGTAATAAATATGAATATTTAAAAAAACTTGCTAACCTCCCGACTGTTAAAGCGAGGTAGTGGCGTAGTATTTAAGAAAACCTACTATCCTCCCGACTATTAAAACGAGGAAGTAAGGGCCTGGGGGCAAAGTGATTATGGAGATGATGATGCCGCCTCCCGACTGTTAAAGCGAGGTAGTGGCGTAGTATTTAAAGGAAAATTACTATCTCCCGACTGTTAAAGCGAGGTAGTGAAGGCCGTATGGCGTACTATTTAAGAGAACTTGCTACCTCCCGACTGTTAAAGCGAGGTAATGAGGGCCATATGGCGTGGTATGTAATGTAAAATGTGATTTGTGATACAAAATGAGATGTCTAAATTGTGCAAAGTAATGGCAATAGTGTTCTATCATTTGGAATATAAAATTATAATTATTTTTGTTGTGATATAAAATGAGATTTGTGATACAAAGTGAGATGTGTGTAAATTGTACATGTTTTATCAAAGTAATGGCAATTTAGAGTGTTGCATCAATTGGAATATAACATTATAATTATTTTGTTTTGTTGTGATTTAAAATGAGATTTTTGATATGAAATGAGATATGTGTAAATTGTATATGTTATGACAAAGTAATGGTAATAGTGTTCCTTCACTCGGTATATAAGATTACAATTATTTTGTTTAGTTGTAATATAAAATGAGATGTGTAAATTGTACATGTTATGACAAAGTAATGGTAATAGTGTTCCTTCACTCGGTGTATAAGATTACAATTATTTTGTTTAGTTGTAATATAAAATGAGATGTGTAAATTGCACATGTTATGACAAAGTAATGGAAATAGTGTTCCTTCATTTGGTATATAAGATTACAATTATTTTGTTTAGTTGTAATATAAAATGAGATATGTGTAAATTGTATATGTTATGACAAAGTAATGGAAATAGTGTTCCTTTATTTGGTATATAAGATAACAATTATTTTGTATTGTTGTGATGTAAAATGAGATATGTGTAAATTGTACATGTTATGACAAAGTAATGGAAATAGTGTTCCTTTATTTGGTATATAAGATAACAATTATTTTGTATTGTTGTGATATAAAATGAGATATGTGTAAATTATACATGTTATGATAAAGTAATGACAATAGTGCCTTCACTTGATTTATAAGATTATTGTACATGTTTAAACAAAGTAATGGCAACAGTGTTCAGTCAGTTGATATATAAGATTGTAATTATTTTTTTTTGTATTTGAGAAACACAATAGACTGATAATTAAGTATACTTCGGGACGAAGTATGTGTCAGTATGGCCGTGTTAGATATTTAAAATTTAACTGTAATATTTTTGGTAACTTTTAGTTTATTTTAATATAAATACTCTGATTTTAGTAAATTATAACTAGTGTTGGTTGCTATTATTATCGGAAGGCGTCATGGCGCCACAGATGTGCTATTTTATAACTTCTTATTTGATTCAAATTGAAAAAATGATAAATGTATTTAATTAAAGCTTTGATAACTTTTAATTTGTAAATACCAAACTAATAATTTAGTAAGTTTTGCATAATATAACAGTTTGATGTTAATAGTAGTTGTATTGATGATTTTGAAAAATCGATACATTGTGGTGCGGTAGCCAGTTTATAAAGCATTGACGGTTAATTTTCCGGTTCACTTTGAATTCGGAGCTGATGGTGTTCAGATATAAAGATAAGTATTAGATGTAATTGAAATTTATACCTATTGTTATACTGTTGCTTTGTCATATAAATATTTCTTTGTGTTTAAATGATATTTCATGTTTTATGTTGTGTGGATTTCTGTGAAATACTAGTGGCCCTTCTGTGGTAAAGAATATAGCCCATGTCATGTTAGGGACCAATACTGTTTTAATGAGTTTCTTTCGGGATTTCTTCTCAGCAGTGGTCGTTCCGAAGTCCTAGTAGAATGTAGCTTAGAAATCTAAAGAAATTGGGGCTCAATTCTATGGATTAAACAATTGAGTCTGATTTTATCGTTTCTTTTATTTGAAATACCTTTACCTACATTATGAATTTTTGAGTAATAAGTAAAAGTACAAATATATTCATAAAATCATAGTTATTTATTCCTGACATTAAAATATATGTAAATATATATACATATATTATATTTTTCTATAGTCTACCTAATCTATCACGCGCGATCCAGTATAATTCGCGCCTCTATTTAGTTTGTGGTTCGCGCGCGCCTGAGGATTAACCTCTATTGTAAACTATTTAGTTTATGCCTGGATTCACGCGCTCGAGGATATGGACGAAGTCGTTGCTTCGACGCCTGTCGAAGCATAGGTAGTCATGCTTCGACCACAGAAGTAAAATTTTTTTTTAAATATAAGCAGAAGGAACACAAATTTCACACACACACTGATGATATTTGACAATATTTGCATCCTGTTCATGATAAGGACTGTCACATAACTCTGTCCCTTTCCTTCCTTAGCATTGCAATGTATTGCAACACGAACCACTACACTGAAAGATTTATCATCCAAGCCGGATTTTTCATGCGAAATGATCCTTAACTGTCATATATATTTGTTGTGTTGTCACAGTTGTCATAAATATTTAAAATTATTTTTTACTGTTTTGTGCTTTTAAACTCAATAGAAATGATAAAATGCAACGTGTACAATATGTGGAAGTGTTTCATAAATATTCGTGGAATATCGTTCCTTCGGTAAGCAATACATGTTTTTTTGACGTGCCCAATGATAATATACAATTTCGTGTTATTTTTGAAACAATAACCATTATTAGACTTTTGAATGCTATTTATCAGCAATATCATTATTTATTTTATAAAGTAGTGTATTAATTATAACCATTTCATAAGAAATACTACAAGTAATTTAATAATTTCGTAAATAGCATAGATCATTTGACGGATCCAGTTTTGTTTACTATGGCTGGGCCGAATCAAGGCAAATATACGAATTTAGTACCTATTCTATAAAAATCTCAGGAATTCTTTCTTGAAGATTAAAATGCACATTTTATAAAAATACTGACAGTGCGTGATTTTTAATAATTTAAAATAAATTTTATTGATTTAATGACTAGTATTTTTTCCCAAAAGGGATAGAATTTCCCATCGTAAAAAGCTGATGCAGATCCGTCCGCATACCGCGCACGGCTTAAGATTCAGCGTCTCAAAATTTTTGGTTTTGCTACACTGTACCGAATATAATTAATTATCTTAGATCCGACCCTGTATTCTGTCGTTGTGTGAATAATAATCTTAGTGTGTGTTTTTGCCATGCAATTTCAAATGACATGTTCAGTCTGCTTACTATTATTATATGTCTGTGGCTTCGACAGGCTTCGAAGCAATGCAAACAAGGCGCGAACCTGCGAAAAGTAGGTGACATTCATTATGCATGCATGATTCCATATTCGCGTTTTCACGCGTCCGTGCGCGAATGTAGAGCCCACAAAAGTCTATTTCGGACGGGACGATATCTTTGCCAGTTGGTAGCACTAAAAAGTTAGATCTTTGACATTAACATGACAGTTTTTACTTCATACCGTGACTTCATAAACTACTTTTGTTTGACACAGACAGACAGTGACACTTCCTTCACTGTTTGTGCTTTTGGTTGGTGCTTGCACTGTCTTGTTTGTAAGTGAAAATTCTCTAAAATTACATACCTAGTTTTTATCATATAAATTTCGTTAATTATTATATTTTTGTGAGACACTAAAGCATTTGTTTTCGGTGTTTTAATTACAGGTTCGCGTTGACTGACCAGAGTCCGCGAATCACCATTGCCCCACAACACAACACAGCCGGGTGTGTCCGCTGATTATAATTACAAGTATTTTCGTGAAAAGGTAGGTCAAAATTTAAGACTTAAATTATTGAATGTACACGAGGAGTTAAGATGTGAATATATAATGGTATTATTCGTTTTAGGAGGTGAGAAGTGAAGATGTCTCAAACGCTAACTTTCGGTGACTCATGCGCACCTATTCCTTGTCATGCGTGGAATAAGGATAGAACTCGTAAGTATTTTTGTCATATCCTCTTCGGCCTATTCATGAAGTTTAAATGAATGATACTACTAACTTCAAGTTTAATACTATATTACAAGCCGAGTTTATCTATTGATATATTTAGTAACAAGCTGGGAAAATCCATCCAATCTTTCGTATTTTGTACTAAGTGTCATTACCTTTAATTTTTACAGAGATTGCATTCTCTCCTAACAACAATGAAGTCCATATTTACGAGAAAGAAGGTAATGATTGGAAGCAAACCAACAATCTCCGTGAACATGACCTCAAGGTAATGGGCATTGACTGGGCGCCGAATACCAACCGCATTGTCACATGTTCTGTAGACCGTAATGCTTATGTCTGGACCCAAGGCCCAGATGGTAAATGGACAACAACACTTGTTCTGTTGAGGATAAACCGTGCTGCTACATGTGTGAAGTGGTCCCCGATGGAAAATAAGTTTGCTGTTGGTTCTGGAGCTCGTTTGATCTCTGTCTGTTACTTTGAGAAGGAGAATAACTGGTGGGTATCGAAGCACATCAAGAAACCCATCCGTTCTACTGTTACTTCTCTTGATTGGCATCCAAATAATATCCTTTTGGTTGCTGGCTCAGCTGATTTTAAGGTGCGTGTTTATTCTGCTTATATCAAGGATATTGAAGACCAACCAGGCCCTAATGTTTGGGGATCAAAGCTGCCTCTTGGACAGTTATTAGCTGAGTTTCCAAATTCGCCATCCGGAGGTGGATGGGTGCATGGTGTGTCATTCTCAGCTGACGGAAATAAAGTTGCTTGGGTCGGACATGACAGTTCTATCAATGTAGCTGATGCTACACAAGGGAAAGCTGTCATAAAACTAAAGACTGAATACTTGCCATTCTTGAGTTGTCAATGGATTACAAACAACTCTATTGTGGTGGCAGGGCATAGTTGTATTCCATTGCTGTATTGCTTTGATGGGCAAGAGATCAAGTTTGTTGCCAAATTGGACAATACACAGAGGAAGGAATCTGGTGGTCTTTCTGCCATGAAAAAGTTCCAATCGCTTGACAGACAAGCTCGCATTGAAACTAATGATACCTTCTTGGATTCAATCCATCAGAATGCTATCACTCATATTAGCCTTTACAAAGGAACTAAAGCTAATATGGACAAGTTCAGCACATCGGGCTTAGACGGACAACTTGTCATTTGGGATGTAGATGCTTTAAAAGCTATGGAAGGGCTCAAGATTCAATAAAAAGTATTTCGCATTTATAATCTTTATTTAAGGATAATGTAATAATATAGTGCGAGTTCTGAAGTCACTCTTGAAAGGATAACACGGAAAGCTGTGGAAATGAAAACATCGCAATCACAGTCTGATCAGTCTAGCTAGAAAACAAGAGAACAGAGTCGAGTGAATTCGGCTCGCGAAGCTTCTTTATGAACGGGCGGGGCGGTGAACGGAGCGTTTTGCTGAGCTATAGACATATCGTGTTTCTTTATAATGGGAATGTTAATATGTGAGTTCTTTAAATAAGCACTAACGCTCTGCACAACACCTCGCGTGTCTATAACCGAAGCCAAACAGTAAAAACTTCAAATATACAGAATAAACTATAAATTTATAGATACAACTTCTATGTTTTTTTTATTATTATACAATTATAATTTTTAACCAATGATAATAAAATAATAATTTATATAAATTACGACAACTACCCTATTTATAATAGATCACTTTAATACTACTGAAGTACTGATTGCTGTCAATGTTACATTAAAATTTAAGGATTCAACGAAATGTATTTTTATTTAACGTTAACACGAAGTCAGTTTACCTACAGAACTATAAGGCCATATTTTTGTAAGGGCCCTCCAGTAGTAAAAGCCCAGGTTTCAGACAAGAAACATGACATTCACAATACTAAACATTTCACGTTTTTAACCGAGGTTTTACTGCAGGGGAGCGTATTTTTCAGCTTTATCACACTAGCGAACCAGTCATCAGCGAAGCAATAAAAAATAGGTCTCCGAAACATTAACTTTCTCTAAATTAGTTATTTCTTTCCAACACACCAAAACTACTTTTCATAAAACAACGGCAGACTCGATTACCTAAAATTTAGGAATCCATACTAATATTATAAATGCGAAAGTTTGGATGTGAGTTTGTGAGGATGTTTGTTACTCAATCACGCAAAATCTACTGGACGGATTTCGATGAAATTTGGTACAGAGGTAGATAATGACCTGGAATAGCACATAGGCTACTTTTTATCCCGGGAAAAAGCACTGTTCCCGTGGGAAATTCACGCGGGCGAAGCCGCGGGCAAAAGCTAGTAGGTATATAAATTTATTGGTACGACTGTTCTAGAGATTATTGTCAATTGCATAAGAATTAATGTGTTCAATGTTGCTTTAATTTAAATCACTTTTGTAGACCCTAGCGTTGTCGACTTAATATACTTAGTTCAAAAAGCGCTAGAAAAAGGATAAAAACCTAGGCTAATATTTTCTTTTTCATTCTTACAAGATTCCTGTTAGAACGCGACAGCGATATATTTTCATATAAGCAACAAAGGAAGGTAACTGTCCCATTCACCTGCCCTACCCTACCATAACAACGTCCGAACCATATAAAAAAATATCATTTGATTTCCGCTACCAAATAAGTTGCAAAAGGTAATTTAATTTTAAGTTAAATATTTGCATATTGTTTTTTCAACGGTTGTATAGGTTTGCTCTAATGTTAAGAACACCTGTATACATACCCTATAACAGAAAATAAAATGATTGTTTTTGATTTAAATTAGCACTCCATTTTTTTCTAACTTCAAAAATTGTTACACAAGTCGCAAATATGCATTCATGAAAATCCTGAAACTTATTCGCTAGTGTGACAAAACGTTACAAGCGCTTACTGCGCATTAGAGACGATGTTGAAGACGGGTCCGATGCGTATGAAGACGCGGCGTAGAACGGAACGCAGCTCGGGCTTAAGGTCGAAACACGTGATCTCACAGAGAAGAGGGTAGTAGCTAGAAACGTGCGCCGCAAACTGAAATTAAAAAAAAAGTTGTTGGTCAGAAACGGCAGGTCTTTGCACAGCAATAGGCTAGTAAAAAAAAATTGATCAGAAATTGAAGAGTGAGCCATTCATTTACGCCATGACCTAAAAATTCCTTTCACTGTTATAAGCGCAAATACATGATTAAATAGGCCCGCGCGATGGGAAATGAATCTAGGAACTCCAGGTGGCGTGGTGAGCACTACAAGCCGCGAAGGTCGTCCCGTCAAAAAAGTTAAAATTCTCTCATTCTCATCTCGCAGTGCCTCATTGGTAAATAAATGAGATTATATCACATCTCAATTCGCTCAACCGCAAAACCACAGACATAGTGCAATGCATTACTTGAATTACGCAACTAAACTTGTACTGATTATACTGTATGTACTAATACTGTGTGTTCTCTACTGTGATGATCTCATACGGATTGAAAAGAACTATACTGCGCATATGTTGTGATACACAATGATTATAGTGATTAGTGCTCGTCTGCTAAAGAGTTACTGTGCTAAACAGTAATGCGATTTTATTAATATTGACTTGTTTTTTTGCAGTTGATAATTTGAGTATTAGTATGTGAAAAAGGGAGACTTGCCCAGCGGTGGGACAGTATGAAATAACATATTACAGACACACTAAATAATTATCGAAACCCATTAGCGCATTTAACAATAATATGATAAAGTTACCTAGGTAGGTACTATGTATGTATTGAATACATGTATGAATGCGTAGAAAAATGTTCTCTTATGGACCGTTGAGTATTGTCATTTCATTCATACCGTTAATAACTTGATTTGTATGCAAACAGGTTTTTAAGAATAAAAAATTGCTTAACGGATACGGGGGGCGGGTTATATACGGGAAATCGTCTACGATTCGTCTACGTCTCGTGTTTTGAATATGCAATGAACTTTAAGATAGGAAACGGACGTACGCACAACGCCATATCAAATATTGCACTTTTATTGTTTTTAGTGGGAATCAGAGTACCGTAAAACAAAATTTAGATTAAGATTCGGTACATAATCCAAATAACAGACTGACAAGAAAAGGCAAATAAACAAGGGTGGAGAACTCTTGTATCCGAAACCATATCCTCTTTTCGCTGAGCCATCCAAGTAAGTAAAGGCCCCACCAGGAGATCGTAGAATCTTTGTAAACAAAGGATAGTGGTACGCAACATTAGGTACTAATTTATAAGGTAGCAGGTAGAAGCCTAGTTATAAACAAACGAGCTGTGTCCAACTAGCTTCATCCATACTAATATTATAAATGCGAAAGTTTGGATGTGAGTTTGTGAATTTGTGAGTTTGTGAGGATGTTTGTTACTCAATCACGCAAAATCTACTGGACGGATTTCGATGAAATTTGGTACAGAGGTAGATAATGACCTGGAATAGCACATAGGCTTATCTTTTAGAACTTAGAACTTTTTATCCCGGGAAAAAGCACTGTTCCCGTGGGAAATTCACGCGGGCGAAGCCGCGGGCAAAAGCTAGTTATATATATATTTTATTTTATTATTTTATTATTATTTTTTTTATTAGTAAAGATAAGTATGAAATAACAACTTACCCTTTCGTCGGGCATTTTCAGTATTCTCGTGAGGATCAGCAACAGAATCGAGGTCCAAGCGTCCCTGTGCGCTTCGTTAGTCACACTGACGAAGTACTCCAGCGCTTCGCAACAAATACTGATCAAACTGTTCTGCACAGCCGGCCAGTGGTCCCTTCTGGCTTCGTCACTGTACATCTTGAATAGTATCCGCAACACGCAAGCTAACGATTGCGTCTCTTGCTTCAACATGTTCGGTTTCACAGACCCTTTGAAGTTAGCTTTCCATAGCACATTCCTTTGCGCGTTGTTCGTGTTAAATGTTTTGGCGAATCGATGGCTGCACATTAGACATTCGACAAGTCGCAGCAAATGTGGGGAACTTAGTAATCGGTACATCCCCTGTTCTTCACGTTGACATTCCTGTTCAGCACCTGGTGAGGAGCCTGTCAATTCCGCAGCAGCTAAAGCCAAAGTCTCTGCGTCTTCTTTTCTAGAAGTCGCCGGGTAGAAAACTATATTGTCTATAGTTTGAATCAATTCGAGTTGAACTACGCATTTTATTAACAGACTGTTGAAAATCCTGTTCGAAGATTTCGATTCGTCGCTTCCTTGCGACTTCTTCAAGATCCCATGTCGAGGGGCTTCCCCCTCGTCGTTGTCGTCAGGTTTCCACGTCAGGAGGGTAGTCGGCAAAGTGCTATTGAATATATCCAACATTATTTGACATGTATTACTCCACGTGTCCTCGTTAAATTTGGTTCCGTTCGAAATGACTAGATTTTCCAAACAGTTGGTTCCCGATCTGGCTAACTGTTCGTTATCTTGTTGCACGCACCAATGCAACTGTGCATACAACTGCTCCAGTAGGAGAGTCCCGAGAATGTCAAAGTACTGGGTGAACACGTCGACGATTGCGTACAACGCGTGATTGCACGTAGTGGTCATCCATTCATTCTTTTCTAGTTGATGTTCAGGTAGTTTCATATTGTCAAAGATTCGGAATAGAATATTGAATAGGTCTCTCCACCAATGCGGACGGAATGAGTCGCCGTGTGTTTTTATAATCTCAAATAGGACTGTGAGGCCTCGGGTGCGAACGTCGAGTTTGCAACGGCTGACTACGCAAGACAGTGAGAATAATAGTGGGAACCATCCTCGCAACCAAACCCTGTCTACTTCAGGGGCCCCTTGCTCGCCTTCTAATCCAGCGTGCTCTGCAAACAAATGCGGCGACGCACCAACAGCAGACGCACACGACCGAACAAGCCTTATAGCTTCCATTGAAGTATCAGGGAATTTCGCATTGCATGCGAATTCCGATAAACACTTCACTGCGTCTTGGAATGAATCAATCATGGCTGGGAACTGCTTCTCGTATAATTCCGTTATAATCTTGCCTGTCGTCTGGAAAGCTAAGTCGACTATCGCCTCGTCTTGATCACTCGCCGCCAAATGGAAAACCGAAAATATATTCTTCCAACCGGATTTGATATTAGGAGCCTGTGAATTCACCATCTGCGCGATACACCGCACTACCATATCTCTGATCGTAGGTGAACTGTTCTTCTTCATAATATGCTCGAAAGGTCGCAAAAAGTCTTTCTGGAATTTAAAGTTGGCGAATTCTCCCTTTTCTATGAATTTCATCGATAACTGTCTAAGAGAGTCGACAGCGAAGAACGATATATCCTCATTGCCACTACAGCCAACTTTATTGAAGTGGTCTCCGAGCACTTGCCATATTCTTGACCATTGCAACCTAATACGTCCCATGTTGTAGTAGGAAATTTCTACTATTTTCTGAAGAGAAAACATTCGAGGGTTGGTAGGATGGCTTAATTCGTCGAGTGAAACTTGACATAATGCTTTGACGAAGTCTACTATGGCGTCACCATCGAGTCTTGTGGATCCGGTAAATATCCTATCGACGGCTACAACTACACTCTGGGAACTAGTTTCTCCAATATGTTCCTTGACACTTGGGTCTAAAGCCATCAGGCTAAACTTCAGAGCATCAGGCTGGGGTTTGATTCCCGATCCCGATAAAAACTGGGGCCGTACTCCTGTCCCTATCAGTTGTGCCAACTCTAGTTGTGAAATGCATTTCACCACGTCCAACCAACTCGATCCTAGATAGTTTCCGTCAGTATGTGCGACTGTTATTAACGTTTTAATCGTGTCAATGTTCTTAGCTTTCATTTCTGTAATGGGTGAGTTTGCAGTCAGGAGTGTGAACCGCGCTAAGGCTTGGACATACGCGTCTCTTTCTAGTGACATGTGGAATATGCAGGCTATTCTAATAGCACATCGAATGCCGTCGAGACACAATGAGGCTATCTCAGGATCATCGCAATCCTGTAGCCCCACTGAAAACGCAGCGAGAAACGGCGTCCAAGCCATTTTGAACATTGGTCGTACATGTTCCACGTGTTTCGCTGTCGTAAATGGCGTTTGAACGTGCGATACAGACTCCATAAGATTTTTAGCAGCTGTAGATATCTGCTCCATCTCCATATTCCAAATAAGTTTCCTTTTCTTTTCATTGGCTATCATGTGTTTTCCCGGTTTGGACACGTTCTTCATTTTGATCTCATGGCCGGCAATTTCGTCGTAAATCTGAGACAAATACTCGCGCGGCAAGTCGTTATTGTCGCTTATGCCACTATTCAGTTTTATATATTGTTCCTTTGTCATTTTGTTCTTTACTTGCGGCGAATGCAAATCAGTCGTTAACATTATTATTGAGAAGGCCAGAACATAAACTGTATCTGCGCTGGTGAATAGCGTGTTAGTAGGATTGCATTCGCAGTAACGCGATGCAAATTTTTCCATAAGTCTGTCAATCTTTTGAGCTTCGCCTGGCAATCTGAAGCCCTCTAAGAAGTAACGGAGAGCTGCCACAATATCCATGTTCGAGAAATTCATCGAATCTACATAAGCATACATAACTTCCTTGGAATGATCGTCATTTTCGCCTAAATACTCTCCTATAAAAGTCTTATCGAGTCTCTCATCCGTTAACAACCATTCAGCTATTTCTTTAGTAGATGTACCTAACAAACTCTGCTCTTGAAGAAATGCAACACCTTTCTTAGGTTTTCTGTTGAACAGATCAATCCCAGTTTCCCAAACTTCCTTCTGTTGCTTCAACACTTCAAATTGTTCAGGCGAATCCAAGGTCTCTCTATTGCCGATGTTACTAGACCCGGTAGAAACTAAACTCAGACTGGAACCTCCATGGGATTTGATACTGTGATGATCTGTGTCTTCTTTGGTTGTTCTTTCACCCAAAGTTGTTTGTAGGTTTGGATTAATGTAAAGTTCTTTACTCCATTCTACCATACATTTCAATATAGAAACTAAACATTCGAGGCCTCTAATGCGCATAGATTTCTCTTGATTGGGCGTAGCACCCAGTTCCAAGGCTTGTCTGCCTTGAGCGATCTTAGAAACATCATTAACAAGCCGCTGGAAAAGATTGGCAGCTGACAAATCGCAGTCATAGTTGACGTAAATATCGACCACGCTTTGGGCATCCCCACAAATCCTTGTAAGGGCTTGAATCACCATCCACTTGTGTTCAAATGAAGAACTTGAGGTTTCCAGAATGTTCATAAAGATTTCTTTGAAAAATACCTCAATTTGCTTCTTGAGGTGAACTTTGAAGTTTTGAAGAAGAGCCAGGAAGATGGCTAAAGACAGTTCAAATACTTCTGGCACTGAACTGACTCCATTTTTGGACAAAGCTACACAAAGGTACTGCTTTATTGCAGTAATAAACATCTCATTGTTCCTGAAGACAGGTCCTGCATTTTGCAGAATAGATAGAAGTAAATGCAGGGATAGGATTTTAGATCTCAATTCATGAGACTTGGGGTCAGGGGTGCCTTCTGGCAGGGGCTTCATAGAGAGCTTACAAAGGGCTCTGAAGACAAGGAATGCATCTTTTTGGAGAACATGAGTGAATTTAGCTGTCACTGAATTGTCATTTTCTGATGCAACATCAACACTTTCTTGTGATGGAATCCTTGTAATGGTGGCTTCTATACTGACTTGACCATTACTATCTAGGGAAATACTTCCATTGTCCAAAGACTCGTGGTTATCAGAAATATTTTCATTATTCTCTGTTGCATTCTCACTTGAATCTTCTGAACATTTCTTAGAGGCAATAGAAATAGCATTATCTATAACTGAATCAACAATTTGCTTAGCAATAATTTTAGCTTCTATTATATCATCTACTTGTTCATCCTGTGGGGTCACCGGTGCTCCTTTTTCATCTTCAACTATGTGATTAACATGTGATTCATCATTTACTACATTTCCATTGGGTATTTTGTGTTGTGTTTCTGTTGAGTGAGCATCTGATTCTAATGCCTGATTCTCCATCTTTGTGAAAATTACGTTAAGCATTTGGGTGAGTGTGGCTCGAGCTGTTGTTTGGTTAATTAGATTCTTACTGGCTAAATATATATTGTAACAAGTTCTAACTGCAAGAAGGACAGTTCCTTCATGCACTTCAACATGCTGACTCGTAATTACTGTTAGTAGTGCTTTGATTATTTGTAGTTGGACTCCCTCATCAGTCTGTGGGCCGGTAAAGCAGCTACATATGGTTTCGACAATGCGATCGATCAGAAGTTTTCGTGGTGTGGTTGAATCTGGAATGTTTCCTGTAAGATGGCCATATGCTATTAGTTTCTGCAGGCAGTCAAGTGCTGTCACTACTATCCTGGATGCTTTGCTCTGGCAAGCCAGTTCGAAAGGCAGGAAATATTTTTCAGCTGTGATGATGTTTGATGCATCATTTTTAGGTAGTGGGAGTGTTCCCGAAGTTGGACTCTCAGATGATTCAGGCTGCCCGCCATTCTTCAACTCTGCTTTGATTTCCTCTGTAAAGAAATGTAAAAACATTTAATTATACGTTCATTCAATTGCAAATAAAAAACTACTGTACTATATTGGCTCAGGATACAATGTAACTATTCATGCTCATGTACAACAACAGAAATAATAATACACAGATCTTTGGTGACACAGATGCTTAGTGCACTTTGTATAATCCAATTTTAAAAATAATTAAAACTTCTATGAAAATATTTTATGTAGAACAGTTTACAAATAGATCTTTAGATAAAATGCTTAGAAACTATGCTATTTAGCAATAAAATATCAAAGGTGAATGTTTTAAAAATTGCTTAGTTTCCTTTACGCTGCTTGCCTATTCACAATAGACTTGCAATAAACTTCAAGGAATTATCAGAAATGTTAACAGAGATGTAATTGTATACAAAACGATAAACTTTAACACAAAAAGTGCTCAATGAAAATGCGATACTTACAACATATTTTAAATGTAAACATGTTAAGGTATATACATTTTACCAATTGTACTAATCTTGTGACACTGGCATGATTAGGATAATGAATCAAGGACATACCTACACACTTTTTGATATTGCAACTAAAAAGGCTAAACGTAATCCACTTGAGCTAAAGCCATTGTGATAAATTGCCCAACCAAGAGTGTGTATACTTAATTACTGTGATAAGGTAATATGCAGTAAAGTAGGTCTACACACTTTCATTTTCAAGGTCATTTCCCATTCACTCACTAATAATTTACTATTTAACTAAAAGAGCTGCATCGTATGTCTGCATGTAACCTAATTAGCGGCTGTAAAATGTAATGTATAGCTATTTCAATAAAATATACGTACGGTGTTAGATATCTGTCAAATACATACCAAGTGCTACTTCACAGGACTTCTTCAGTTGACTGTGATAGGACCTTTTAATGTCCTTATCGGCCAATATCTTCTCTAAAGCTCTGACTATAAACATTTCTTTAGTTTTGAGATTAGTTTGCATCATTATTTTATCAGGGAATCACTCCATTCGTTCCTATAGGAATCGACTTAACTGCGTGGTTTTACATTCATTTATGATTGTTTGTCGTAGACACTGTTATATTTTATTAGTAGGTTTATATATCCGCTAAATAACAGTCCGTACGCAACATCACAAAACTTTAACGAATCGAAAAATTTATATGAAAACCATTTCTGTGAGACGGAGATTTCACGATTCACACCTCATCACAAACATGTCAATATTGCGATGCGTTCACTCATTCTTATTTTTAAATATTTAATAAAAAATATACTTATAATGTCTTTGAACTACATACATATTTCTTATTTTATAATATATTACCTTAAAAATATAGAGTGCTAAAGATTATAATCATGACGATGATAATAATTTATTTGCCTTGAACACATTATTTGGTTGTTAAGTTGCGTTCTCTTGAGATACATTTCGTTTTATGTAGTAATGGTCTAGTGTCTAACACAAACTAAATAGAGAACTCAGTTTAATCCGGTTAATCGGGTTAACCAGCTTGACCTGACTGGTATTATTTCAATTTTTTATCTACTTAATGCATGCAACTTTTCCTAAAAAACATTTCGAAACGCTTTTTGAAAGTTGAAAATGTCGAAATTGACATCACTTGACATGACATTGACATCCACAATTTTGACTTTGAGGTTTCACCGTTTCGTTTCGTCGCGCTCGCTCTCGGCGGCATTATATTACAGTACCAAAGAGTATATAATCACTACGTTTTATTACAGTACTCTTTGGCTCTCGGTCGCTCGGCCTCTCGCTCGACGCTCGCTAATTTTTGCATTTCTGGATGCGGTTATTTGTTTTATTTTGTTTACAACGGTATTTATGTGGAAACCCGATAACATTAAGTTTATTTAGTACTTCATAATTATCAAACAAAATTGCTTCCACAATGACAGTGACGCGGGTTGCGGAATCCCGCACCGAGTTTAAACTGAAGAGTCTACCTGAGGACTGCATATCAAGCGTGAAATTTGCACCAAAATCTAACCAATTCCTCTTGGTATCATCGTGGGATTGTTCTGTAAGACTTTATGATGTGTCTGCAAACGTGGAACGTCATAAATATAACCATGAGCTACCTGTTCTTGATGTTTGCTTCAGGGTTAGTATTCGGATCACTTTGAACCTAGGTACATCTACAGAAATATCTAATAACTCAGGACTGCTAATTTCATGCAATCTATATTTCAGGATGCAGTACACTCCTACAGTGGTGGTCTGGATCAAACCCTCAAAATGTATGACCTGAACGCAAGCACTGAGACAGTCCTCGGAGAGCACAAAGGTGCTATCCGCTGTGTGGAGTTTGCTAATGAGGTTAATACAGTGCTGACGGGCAGTTGGGATGGCACGGTCAAGATGTGGGACAGCAGAGTGCCAAATTGTGTTGGCACATACAACCAGGGGAATGAAAGGGTAAGAAATATAGATCAATGATTATGTTCTCATAGATTTCTAGCATCTTCATGATATCATTGCTTTTATTTCTTAATAACCTGTGTTTTTATTTTCAGGTCTACACAATGAGTATAGTTGGCGAAAAATTTGTTGTTGGCACATCAGGGCGCAAGATCTTTGTGTGGGATGTCCGTAACATGGGGCATGTGAACCAGAGACGGGAATCATCTCTCAAATACCAGACTCGTTGCATCCGTGTCTTCCCCAACAAGCAGGGCTACGTGCTGAGTTCCATCGAGGGCCGAGTGGCTGTGGAATATCTGGATAGTAATCCAGAAGTGCAGAAGAAGAAATATGCTTTCAAGTGCCACAGGATCAAAGACGGTGGTTAGTAAAGTTTACATGCTGTTGAATCGAAAATTTTGTTTTATCTATTTATAAAATAAGAGAACTCTGACTGAACATGGAAACTTGTTATAGGGGTGAAAAACAACAATGACATGGGCAAAGCTGCTAATAAAATTAGTATTCAATTAAACTATAAATGAGTATTTTTATTAATTCTTAAGAGAGTCTTAAGAGAGTAACTTACAAAATGTGTTTAAATAATATTTATGGCAGTCATTGAAAAAATATTTCAAATGTTAAAACTTATTTTACAGGTTTAGAAAAAATCTACCCAGTAAATGCCATAAGCTTCCATTCCGTCTACAATACATTTGCCACAGGCGGTTCAGATGGCTATGTCAACATCTGGGATGGTTTCAACAAGAAGCGGCTGTGTCAGTTCCACCGATACAACACGGCTGTGTCATCTCTGAGCTTCTCCCACGATGGTTCAGCCCTGGCCATTGCTTGCTCGCAGCTAGATGATTCTCAAATAGAAGATCCCAAGCCAGAAGACACAATTTACATTAGATATGTAACTGATCAGGAAACTAAACCAAAATGAGTTTTGTTTTGTGTCTAGAAGCTAAGTTATAGCATGCCTTAAACTTTTTCAATAATATCATTTTTTACGTACAAGATTTATTGATTAATAAAAATTAAAAATATTTGTTTTAGCTAAATTAATTAGAGGAAAATCTATTATAATATGCCATTTGATAGTTCTGTATGGAGAAAAATGTGTTGCCAGTAAAACTCATACTAGTTCCTGAAAAATACTGTTTACTTTTTATTAAATATGGTCAACATAATTCTGTTTTTTAAGTACTTTCAAAAATATAAACTTAACTGCATTTTTAAAGTGTGATGTTGAAAGTGCTATAACGAAGCTTAATGGTTAGATGGAAATTGTGTGGTTTAAGTAAGTTAGCAATTATTTACTTCTAAGAATAAAACATTAATTTTTACACGTGTTAATTTTTCTTCCTGCATGGATCATTAGTCTGTGGTATCTGGCCTCTGAAGTTAATTTTGAATACTGTAAGTACTTTTTTTTTAAAGAAAAAAGAAACTTTTTACTGCTAAAATATCAAAGAAAATCAGAAAACGCTTAAGACCTATATCTGGAGCATAGCATTATACGGATGCGAAACGTGGACACTCACAAAACAGGATACCAATAGATTAGAAGCGTGAGATGTGGTGCTGGAGAAGGATGTCAAAGTCAAAGTCAAATTTTTTTATTGAAACTTGGCCTTCAAAGAAGGCTCTTTTTCACGTCGATAACTAATTATTTAATCATAATATATTATTTCTCAAAGCTACAAACTACTAGCATTTCGGAACGACCACTGTTGAGAAGAAATGCCGAAAGAAACTCATGAAACAGTCTTGGTCGCCTAATATGCCAGAGGGGCTATTTATTAACTTTATACATACACTAGATTGTGTACAGTCAAAAATAAAATATAAGAAAATAAATAAAATAATATAATAAAACATGTTATGTTTGTGATCAAGATGGAGGATGGAGAGAATCAGTTGGATAGAAAGGAAAACTAACGAGGAAGTGCTGAAGATTGTAAATGAAAAGAGGAGTCTACTCAATGAAATTGAGAATAGGAGAGGGAGAATGATCGGCCACTGGATACGACACGATGACCTATTTAAAAATATAATTGAAGGAAAGGTAAATGGAAGAAGAGGTCCAGGGAGACCGAGAAAGAGTTATGTAAGCCAACTTAAAGAGAAAGCAGGCGTCGTGTCGTATCAAGACCTTAAACTTAAAGCCGAGAACAGAGAAGTATGGCGTATACTCCACCGACAAGAGCGCGGCTCAGTACTTTTTAGTATTCAAAATCTACATTGAGGTAGGTATCCCTTTAGGCCTAACTTTGGAGCTTTGGAGGCAGGGCTTGTTACCGGTACCAAATCCTACCTAATATTATAAATGCGAAAGTGCGTTTGTTAATTTATTTGTTTGTTTATTTGTCTTGCTGAAATTTCGCATACACATAGAAGTAGGTAGGTACTAAGAAGGACTTAGGCACAGAATTAATATAAGTACTACGTACGTGACATAGGTTAGCTATCATCGCGGGAAAAAGCGGGCGAAGCCGTGGACGAAAGCTAGTTCTCTAAACTCCCGGAAAGTCCCTACTTTACACGAGAATTTGGCCTTTTAAGGGCCCGTGGCAAATTTCAACTGGAGCCCTCTTTCCAGACCTCGATCAAGGGTCAAGGATCAGGTACCGGGGCGCCTCTTCCTGCTGGGGGCCCGGGACATTTTGCCAGCCTATTGCTTGACTGCTAAGTTCAGCGGCAAAAATAGTAGTCGAACGGAGGTGCGTTTTTACGCCTGTGAAATATCATTTAGCAACATCATTTGGCAGTTAGGCGGATTTGCCTATATTATTACACAATTGCCAAGTTTCCGCGTCCGTAGTAATCTTAAAAAAACTAAAAAAAAAAATTTTTTTTCGGATTTAGGCTCATATTTTCGTTTAGATGCATTTTTGCTAGGAAAGTGTTCTACAAAATCTTGTAGATAATTAAATTTCCAATTATTAACATTTTACATTTTGTATCTAGGACTGATAGTTACCTAGATGTGTGCTCATAAAAATAATAAAAAAAATCTTCTTTTTCTGAAATTTGTCAAACTTTTCACTTCAGAACGCTGTAATCTAGTTATGGCATCTTTTAGGAGAATAAGTATTGGAACAAAATTTGTAGGGAATTTAATTACCTACAAAACGCATTTGCATTTTTCTTAACCAACCCTCAAGAATAGGGAGTAAAACTCAATATTAAAACTACGGAATATTGCTTTTTTTGTTATAATATTTTATTTTCTGCTAACTGCGCCTCGGGTCTTCGCTTCCGTGGGAATTTCAGGATATAAAGTAACCTATGTACTATTTCTGGTATTTTTCTACTAGTATACCAAATTTAATACAAATACAAGACCAAAATAGAGCTAAGGGTAGGGTTTACTTACAAATGGTTCAATAGTTCTGAATTTTTGATATGTTATTTAGGATGGTTAGTAAGTGTTTAAATTGCAAGAGGCACAATTTCTCCCCCCTTCCACGCCCGCCATATGTTGGAAAAACAAAAAAAAATTGCGACTTTATTCAGATTTGCGCTCTCTCCTTCGTTTAGATGCATTTTAGCTACATTAGAATTCTACACAATGTTGTAAAAATAAATTTCCTATAATGTATATTTTATATTTTGTTTCTAGGACTAATAGTTATGTAGATGTGCACTTTAAAAAAATCGCATTTTTGATCGCATTTGGAAATTTGTCAAACTTTTTACTTCAGAGCGTTGTAGTTCATTTATGGCCTACTCTAGGAAAATATATATTGGAATAAAATTTGAAGGAAATTTAATTACCTACAAAACACATGTAATTTTTTTTTCAACACACTTGCTCGTAAAGTGGGTCTTATTACATCGAATTTAGGCCCATAATGCCATATATTACGAAGGTATTACGAATATTACGGAGGTGTTTGGAAATAAAAATTACCATACTGCGCTATACAAAAGATAGAAAACTAATGCGTGTAATGAATTCCACAAAGCATTTTTAATTTAGCCGCAAAATACATATAAGATCTATTTTTTTTTTATTTTTTTTATTTCGTCCCTCTAGGGACAGGCGAAGGTCAAAGACCATGCTGCCTTGTCATTAGTTTGATTACAGTTATCATCAGTTTTTAAGGCAATTAACGTCATCAGTGTCTTTTAAATTCCTCTTTAAAACTTTGTTTAAATATTTTACACATTTTTGATTAAGTTTGAGTTGTGCTTGAGTTATTTTTTTTTTTTCCTTTTTTTCTATCATCAGTTTTTATGGAAATATAAACGTCATCAATGTCTTTTTATTTCTCTTTAAAATTTTATTAAATACGATATTTTACAAATTAAATTTGTCCAACTGTGTTGATTAAAAATTTGTACAATGATAGATATGTTGCTATATTGATATGTTTTGTTTACTAGCAACTAACAACATAATAGACCTACGTAGAGAGAGGTTAGTAAAGCCGGCCCACCAGCTACCGGAATGCCGATATTACTTGAAACCACAGATATTACAGAGGCTTCGAAACGTTTCAAATTAGCACATCTGCGCCGGCCGGCAATTAAACCAAGTATTTTCTGCACTTCGCAGCCTCAAAACGAAACCTCACATTTATGTGTTCTTTGGAAGTTCTTGATGAAGGCTTAGGTCAAGATCCCGGTGCTTGAATCTCACGGTGTATTTATTTTAGGTACCTACCTACATCACATCAAAATTTTATGTGGCCTCATCGAAGTTAAATATTTTGGAAATACGTAGATATTCCTAACCAGTGGAATAAACTTGGACCTTAACAAACTATTAGATAAAAAATTTATATTCTTCACCAATGAAAGTTTGTTTATGTGGACACGCTAACTTATAATTCGTAGGTACAGTTAAGTAGGATGGCTACAGTACATTACTGCCGCGGTCTATAATGACTACTTTGCTGGAACCCATCACTTTATCGCAATTTACTTCAACGATTTCCATGTCCCATAAAACCATTCGCCGATATTTTAATACAATATGTAACAAATCCTTAAATCTGTTTACATCGAAATTTCATTTACACGATTATTCATTACGTACAAACACACTTTATCGTTATTTCTTTTCATATTTTATGTATTTCATCGAAATAATGAAACATCAAAGTTTTGTTACCCATAATTTTATTTCCACGTAAGTTTCAGTTTGCAATATATTTGAAACATCAAATATTATATTATTATGTTACCCTATATAGATAGATTAATCTGGTAGTATTGTATTGATCAACAGTAAATTTATAGCTAGTCCATTACTTGTGATCCATAAATGGATCACAATTCACAAGTAATGGACTAGATCCGACTCAGAGCACCCCGACTCCACGTGGCTCAACTTTGTCATATACTAGAGTGTTATTCCTTCGCGCGGAATCAGAAGGCTCGCGAAGGAGGTCCTGAGAAAATGAGGGCACGAGGCCGAAGCGAAGCGAGGGGGGGAGGTGGCGAGCGAAGCGAGACGGCGACCTCTCGAGCGGAGCGAGGTTAAGTGCCCGAATGAATCGAAGGGCCGACGGAGCGAGTCTTCTGGTGGAGCCACCCAGAAATACTTGCTTGCTGCATGCCTGCTTGCATGCTTGCTGCATGCTTTCTGCATGCTTGCTGCATGCTTGCTGCATGCTTGCTGATGCTTGCTACATGTTTGTTGTGCTTGCTGCATGCATGCTTGCTGTATACCTTAATCTTGCTATACCTTTTTGCATGTTTTAAGCAACAACAAGCGAATGCAGCGTTCGATGAAACGTTACTGCGATTAAAAGTTATGATGCGCATCGTTACATATTGAAACATGTTATTATAAATGATTACATCGATATCTTAATACATGTGTGAAATGTTAGTTTGATATATCGTTTTTCTTGGAATAGTAGAAATTTTATAACGTTTTTTTTTAGGAAATGTTGTTCGATATTATGAAACTGCGATAATAAGTTTTCCGATGTTTTAAGAAAAAAAAATATAGATAAACGTGGAATAGTTTTCTGGGACATGATAATCGATGTGATAAAAATCTGTATTTTAATAGACACCCGATGGCCGACAGCGCAGCTCTAGGCCGACACAGCGCGGTCAGCGTGCAGTGCAAATTCCCTTCTTTTTAACCATTTTCAGAATTTGCAAATCATGTTTTGACACACAAAAATCAAATTTCGCTATCTATACAGTTTGCTTAACAATCAATACGGATCATTTAATTGGAAACCCAGCGAAAATTAGAAATCATGAATTTACATACCTCTCTCTCAGCCGAAAGGCCACAAAGGCCTCTCCCAAGGATTTCCATAACGACCGGTACTGCGCTGCCCGAATCCTTGCGCATCCCGCGACCTTCACCAGGTCGTCGGTCCAGCGAGTGGGAGGCCTGCCAACACTACGTTTTCCGGTTCGTGGTCGCCACTCGAGAAATTTTCTGCCCCAACGGCTATCTGTTCTACGAGCTATGTGCCCCGCCCACTGCCACTTAAGTTTCGCGATTCTGCGGCCTATGTCGGTTACTTTAGTTCTCCTACGGATCTCCTCATTTTTGATTCCTACCTACCTACATACCTACTAATTGTCTAAAAATAATACTTAGGTACTTATAAAAAATGTAAATATGTTGTGTAAGATCCCCGACTACGTGAAGAGGGAAGCTGGCCCATTCAAATTGGCGTTGAAGAGCCAATATTTGCGACCACCTCGGTTTATAAACTCCTCGCGAAGAAAATTATGGTTTTGTTTGCGAATGCCATATTCCGCACTAGTAGTAATTATTCTAAGTAGTGAATACTAGTGTTTCTGTCTGCTGCTGCGCTTGTGTAGTATTCGAATCAAGTATTTTTATTTCGCACCTGAAAAATTTTACTAATAGATAATCATATCCTATAGGTATTAGATAATTCTGTCCTGCTAGCTAGTAGTTCGTTAAGTAGGTACTCTTTTACGCAAAATCTTCTATACGGATTTCGATGAAATAAGGTATACGGGTAGAATGAGACGTATAATATAATCACGAGTACTTTTTAACATAAAATTTTTGAAGGAGAGCTACGACGGGGCATACGTAATAAATAATAAATTGAAATAATTGCGGATTTCTAAAACGACTTTCAAAATAAAATCATCTTGGTACTAAGTAGATAACTATTACCTACCTTATAATCCGTAGATAGTATCTACCCTCTGTGGTACCCTTGTTGATGCGAAATGTATCTACTTGACGGATTTCGATGAAATGTTGTAAAAGGGTAAGGGTAAGTATACTAAAACCTGAAACACCACAGACTTTTGCTTTTTTCCCTGGATGTCCAATGATGAAGCAATAGAATGACATTAACAGATAATAATTTACACGATCACCACAAAAAGGAGAGTGATTTTAAGGAAATTCTTATCAGACAACCAGCAAACTCATTTACACACTTGTATTATTGCTGATTTTCTAGTAGGTACTGCTTACTAATTGAGGAAGTAATCTTGCTAATGTAACAGCATGCCGTTTTGTATGTATGTTTATGCTTAAGTGATCATTGTTGGCGCTCAAATATTTGCTAAAATAGTTCTAACTGTTGGCTAGCATAGTACAAGTGTTTCTGTTTTGAGGAAGATAATGAAATCATTGTGTCATGAAATGAGTGTGCCTACTCTGTTTATGTTACTTATCTCTCTGGTTTATTGGTGTACCTACACCTACAAAGTCTCATATACTTGAAGCTGTTCTGGGTTCGAATCTACAAAAAATAAAAAGTCTACTCTATGAAATTTATAATTTGGACAAAAAGTAGCTATATAGTTCGAAAATGATTTAGTAATTTTTTATACATTCATCTGTAATGAAGTAGAAATTGCTTAATTTATTAACATCTCTAGAAATACGATATTATCAAATAGTTCATAATAATGTTTAACTTACATGTAAATATTATACAAAAACTTTTGAACTTTCTTAAAAAGAAATTTATCTAACCTTAGTCAAGTACGTACAATAACTTCGACATACCTACCTATATTCAAGTCCCATATTGTTGAAAGGTCAATGTGTACGGGTGGAGGAAATTTCTTTTTATTTTTCTCTACCGTGGCCCGAGCCTGGTACAGTGACCTAAAACTGTCATATTACTCTCTAGGTACATTGTGTACTTTTACTATTTCAATGACATTTTATCTATACATCTATAAGTACATATAATAAAACAGTAAAAATATTTTGTCTGTACATTTAGTATTTCTGACTAAAATGGATAGAGGGACACTTAAAAAGAACAATAGAAAGCAAAAAAATTTTTTTGGAATTTCTTGTCTGTCTGTATGTCTGTCTGTCTGTCTGTCTGTATGTATGTACGCGTTTCACGCAAAAACTACTGGACGGATTTGAATGAAACTTTTTTTGTTGTATAGCTATTAAGCCTGGGCAACATATAGGCTATAATTTATTTTGAAAACTGTAACACCTGATGAAGAACCATAACAGAACAGCTAAACCATAAGAAATATGGAAATGGTGCCTTAACAAAAGTCGTTTAACCTGATGAGCATTTTCTGCTGACGTATAAAAATTGAAGATCTGGAACATCTGATGAAGAACTGCAAGAGACCAGCTACACTATAACATATATAGAAATGGCGCCATAGCAAAAATCGTTCAACCTGATGAGCATTTTCTGCTGACGTATAAAAATTGAAGATCTGGAACATCTGATGAATAACTCCAAGAGACCAGCTACACTATAACATATATGGAAATGGCGCCTTAGCAAAACTTGATTAATCTGATGAGCATTTTCTGTAGACGTATAAAAATCGAAGATCCGAAACATCTGAAACTGTTTAGAACACAAAAAGACTTTTCATCTAAGCGAAACTCACGCGGGCGAAGCCGCGGGCAACAGCTAGTTAATTTATAAATTTGACATTTCATATAAATATTCAATGTATATTCGTCCACATATACAGTCATTTAATTGTAAGACATATGTTGTAAAGTGACGTCTTTGGAGAAAATGCAGCAGTGGAGTTTGTTGCGCCGCCTCTTCTCCACTTGCGCTTTGGAGGCGGTGGTAAACTTAGCTTTAAGTAATTTTATGACGTCAACTAACTAAAAAACAAGAATGTGACGATTTATAAGTGCTATTTTTAAGCCAATATGAATAAAAATGATTGACTTTGACTTCTACAGATTTTTTTGGAAAGTTGTCCAAAATCGTAATATAAAGCTTTCTGAACTAAAGCTTTTTCTATGTTTGGTTCAACATAGAAAAAGCTTTATATGACTGATAATGTACAGGAATCTGGGACCTTTCAGTTTCAACCATCTTCGCTACTCGACCACCTCCTCTTTCCATATCCATAATCTCATTAGTCGGTCGAACACAATTTCGGTAGCCGTCTCATTCCCACCCCGCCTACATGACATTGTCCGACAATCAACAGCTTGTCCCGATCAATGTTGCCTTCCTACTGTCTCGCATTTACGTGTTTAAAGGAGTGTTTACATGGGCATGCGACACTGAACACTACAGATGGCAGATTTCATGTCTATCCTATACAGGGAAGAGAGTGAGCCGTGAGACTCTAGCAGGAACTCTAGCAGGCTTAGTCGAATAGTGGGCTTATTGGCACATTGAACGGTGAAAATTAGAAACTAGCTGCGCCCCAGGATTCCGTTCCTGTGGGATAATCGGGATAAAAGTATCATGCCCAGTAACACATAAGTTACTTTTTTTTATCTCGAATACAGGTTTTGGATGCACCTTCAGTGAAATTGTATAACATCAATAACAATTTATCATCTTTTGTGCAATTTGTTAAAATAAGTTAGACAACAAATGTTATTTTTTAAAATTTAGTAACTACTGTGTTGAGCACATAGGTGCTTTACATTTGGATTACGTGCTTTCGTAAAAGAGATAAGATATCTTTCATATAAACGCGGGGTCTGTGATAACTGAATGATGAATTGTCTCATTGCCTTGCTCCGTGTAAACCCCCCATCAGTCCAGATCCGGAGTCGCTCTCGCATTTTATTGTCCCTCAATTTATTTCGTATTAGCACCTGTGTGTTTGTCTTTCCCACACATCGGGAACTCACAATAACTTTATTGCCAGCATGTTTAGCCGGGTAACGGTCGCGGAGATATTAATAAAATCATGTGAATTAGACATGTTTTTGACAACAGGATTATGATTTGAGCAATTTTGGGAACAATTTCATTTTGTGACAAAATCTATATGATGATAGTTTCTTATGGGCTCATTAAACTAGTCTTAAAGCTGTTATAGTTAAGTGGTTAAAACGTCCGCCTGTGGCAGCACCTGTGATTGTAAAGTATCAGGTTCGAATCCTAGACATGCTTCATATGTTCATATACCAACCAATTTTCGTTCGTGGTCTCGTCCATTAGGAGAAATAAATAATGAAATATTTTACAAGAACTTTCTTTCTTATGTCTTTTCTTTATTTAACTTAAAGTGTAAGTTTACTAATAACTTTACAAGACTAAAATTGTTGTCGTGCTAAACCGCCACCAACACCGCTTATGAAAAGGTGTTTACCTCCATATTCACTTTCCAACGGCGAATATGCTAGAAAGATCTAAGCTTATAGCAATTGATGTGTTTGGTAATATGCGTTATATATGACGTTGTAGATGCCTTTAGGTAAAAAATCTAGAGCGCCTACCTAATACTAGTCGTATATTATATGCGGCAATAATCTCTAGTCTGATTACATACATACATATTATCACGCCTTTTTCCGTGACGGTCAGGCAGAGACTAGCGATTTCCACTTGCTACGATCCTTACAGATCTCTCTTGCTTCCTCTACACTCATCACTCTCTTCATATATGCTCTCCGGTTATGGGTGCTCCTAATATCTTCCTTTTTAGGAATATCCGCAACCTGGTCACAGTGCGTTTTCCGAGGTCGACCCTGACCAACTCGTAATGTCGGATTGACTTTGGTCATTCTTCATCTATTATTATCTCATTGGCTAAAACAAAATACGCGCTTCAGCAGCTTCCTGTTACAGACTTCCGTCCCATTTCACGAAATCATTCCCACGTAAAGCAATATAAAGAATGTAATTTTGTTGTAAGTTCTCACCATAGACAGTCTACTTAAGGTGACTAAACTATCCCAGATAGATTCAAACAGTTTTCGACAAGAACGGATGCGGGCATTCCACGGGCATCTCTTAATTGAAACCCGAGATAATCCCAGGTGCAAACACTAATCTTCATTAGTAAGTCTGGTCTAGGCACAGGCTAAGGTCTAACACCCATTTGGAATGATAACACCGGCCCTTATTAAAAGCGGCTTGGCTGGAAATAATAAAGTTTAAAAAAAAAGTAAAAGATTTTTATCCGAGAAATCTTGGTGCAAATACGTGAAATAATAATTAGGTCTTTGCAACTGTAGCGTTGAGGTGTTTCCTCACTGGGAGCCGACTTTGGGTTCTTCATCATGTCAGCTCATCACATTGTCATTTGCAAATGAAGCCACGCGTATTTCAACTCTTTTGGACAAGCGAAGTAGTTGAAACCTGGCTTGCAAATTTGATTGAACCGAACAAAATTCGGAATTGTAAATATTGCCTATTTAAATAGCGGACATGACTTTAATGTGCTATAAATATTGCCTGTTTAATTAAATAAAAAAAATGGCCTCTAAATGGAATCAATCAAGGAACATGAATAAATTCCGTTTCTTTCGCGTGTGATCACGGGGCAGCGGCGCGGCGGCGAAGTATTTGTACTCGTTCGCACATCTTTTTATGTATTACTAGCGGCCCGCCCCAGCTTCGCTCGGGTGGACAATATATTTGTTTTTAGGGTTCCGTACCTCAAAAGGCAAAAACGGAACCCTTATAAGATCACTTTGTTGTCCGTCTGTCTGTCAAACTTTTTTGTCTCAGGAACCATCGATAAAATATTAGTACCTATAGATGGATATTCACGTACATTGAATCTGTACCTCACTAAATTTGTATTATACTTAGATGGCGCCACTGAGAAGTACATCATCTCGGTTTTCATGAAAATTCCGTGTGTCGCTGCAGTCGTAGTTCAAATACCATACGAGTTAGTTAATATTCAGAGGCAATAGATGGCACCCCATCTCTACAACTACAGTAGGTACCTACCTATGGCAATAGATGGCACCACCATCTCTACAACTACAGTAGGTACCTATCTATACGAATAATAATCGACGTCTACACTACATGCACGAAACGACTATAAAATTACTTATTTATATGTAGGTAGGTCATCGAGATATTTTACTACGTACTAGAGGAGACGCCGAAATACATCGGCGCGTAATCATACGCCAGCCGGCGGCTCTTCGCTCGCTCAGACGGTCGCTACGCAAGCTCTTTGAGTGTTAAGTCTTGCTTGCTCGTGATCAAAAAATCGTGAATTTTCTTCGAAATACGCCCGCGTTTATTACGATACCGTACCAATAATACGAGCAATACATGGAAGTGGGATGGAGTAACTTTCCTTCGGTGAGTTACTAGATAATCATTTTTTAACTTAATTTGTGCTAAATATTATTAGCGGACGCCATGATGCCCATGACGCGTCATTTGTCATAAACTAAGAATTCAGATAGAACAAGTGTAGGTAGAATAACCTGTAATTTCTTGTTATACCTAGCCTACCTTATAAAAGTGATACCATTTTGATAAAATATTATTTATGTACTAACATTGTATTATGTTTGTTTTAGCCAAGAAACAAAAACGTGGCATCAGAATAATAATCGTTTATCTTCTAAGCGGCAAAAAATTAATTAAACTTATATTGTTTGAAGGAATTAAATAAATATTACTCACTGAAAAATTATATGGCGTTTATTTTTTTGTACCTATCAAAACTAAAAGTATAATTTGTAATTAGTATACTGCGTTCTAATTACACGCGAACGAAGTCGCGGGCATAAACTAGTATGCAATAAAGAAACAAACATCAATTTGTTTTGTACCTACCAAGTTTTATTCAAAAGATTTGGTAAGTTCAAAACGCGAAACAGATGTCCACTCTGTGGTGTTTGTTATAATCTTGGTCGCAAGTAAACAATAGCCTTGAAGCGCTGTAGCGCTGCTTGTTTCTGGACACTTTAATTATTGCTCCAGCGCTGCAGCGGATTTATTTTAACCTTTACAAAAACGGGACACACATTTTATTTGGAGTAGCCAGGGACTGGATATCGATATTTTCAAAATACCGATATTTTGACGAAAATATCGATAACGGAATCGATAACTGAAGTAAATACCAATATTTTTATCGCTATTATGGTGAACTGGTATAAAAGTATCGATCATTTTATCGATACACTTAGGCTGCGAGGCGACGTTGCTAGATCGTGCACGTCATGTGTACCGCGGCGCGGCCAACGCGCCGCCGCCGCGCCGCCCCGCCGGCGGTCGCCGAGCACGGGACGGCACGGTACGGCAACAGCGCGCGAGTTGCTCGCATGAGCATGCATTCATTTATTTGATGTTTTGTTGTAGTACTCTCGCGACTACCTACTTTTGTATGTTGTGAAAATATTGTGCAAAATAAATAAGACAACTATAATACGAGTATAGAATAAATGACAAGTGTGAATTAGAAATATAGGGTACCTAATAATACTGACAAATGATATAAAATTAATTTTAATGAATATGCGAAGAGGATTTCATATAGCTTTTGCCCGCGGCTTCGCCCGCATGAATTTTACACGGGAACAGTGCTTTTACTCGGTATGAAAGGTACGCTTTATGTCCTTCTCCGTACTTCTAACTATGAGCATCGATAAAATATTAACAAGTTATAGATGGCTATTCACGTACATTGAATCTGTACCTCACCAAATTTGTATTATACTTAGATGGCGCCACTGAGAAGTACATTATCTCGGTTTTCATGAAAATTCCGTGTGTCGCTGCAGTCGTAGTTCGAATACCATGCGAGTTAGTTTATATTGAGAGGCAATAGATGGCACCCATCTCTACAACTACAGTAGGTACCTACCTATGGCAATAGATGGCACCACCATCTCTACAACTAACAGTAGGTACCTACATAGACGAATAATAATCGCCGTCTACACACACGCAACGACTATAAAATTATTTATTTATATGTAGGTACAAGATGACATATAGCCTGGGCTAAATCCTTTGATAGAGCAATATAGTAGTATTGCGATTTCTAAATGAAAAAAGAAAAGAGTGGCGTGTTTTATCCTTATCACAAATTGCCTCATAGATTGCATACTCTTACCCCCGGTCGCTCAGTGGCAAAACTGGCAAATCTACGCTAGGTACTTTGTATAGTCTGACATTAGGGCTCATGCAGCGTGCCGGCGATATCGCGCGACTTCGGTTGCTCCGACTCGCGGCGACTCGATTGACAGTATATAACTAAACTAGCGGCCCGCCCCGGCTTCGCTCGGGTTGTCAATATATTTGTTTTTGGGGTTCCGTACCTCAAAGGCAAAAACGGAACCCTTATAAGATCACTTTGTTGTCCGTCTGTCTGTCAAACTTTTTTTTCTCAGGAACGCTTAAAAGTATCAAATTGAATACTCGGATCCACGGTCACTTTGAGCAAAAAAATAATCAAAATTATACGTCAACGCGATCAGAAGTTATTGCATATTTTGTGATTTCAGACAGCAATAAAAACCTATGGGGTTCCCGTTGACCTATAAGTATGAAATTTGTCAAAAAGCAAAGTTTAACATTACTTATACAGGAATAAATCTGAAAGTTGTAAATATGTTGAAGGAAGTTAAAAAAAAAGTTTTACAAACTTATTTTTGCGCTCGATGCAGTATGAATCCTAGGGAGCGAACTGCGAAGTTAAGTTTGTTTTGCGTGAACCCTAGGTGCGCGAGTTTGAATCGCACTTGGCCGGTTTTTAGGGTTCCGTACCTCAAAAGTAAAAAAACGGAACCCTTATAAGATCACTTTTTTGCCCGTCTGTCCGTCTGTCTGTCAAAGGTAGGTACCTAAACTCCTTTTATTCTTACCAGTCCTATCATGTAAACAATCTTACCATATCGTTTTATGATTTTACAACAATATAAATTAAAATAGACTTTTTAGGAAATTACTTTCGTGGTTAATAGATGTTTTACATTAGAATGTTTAGGTTTGAACAAATATTTGATTTATTTTCAACAAAATTTAACAAAAAGTACTGTGAAGATTGTTTACATGATAGGACTGGTAAGAATAAATGGAGTTTACCTATACAGCGCCTTGAGTCTTCGCTAGGTGGTTTCGCGGCGCGTTGTCGATTGTCGTTCTTTAGATAACTCGTAGTATTTCGGAAACTATTGATCCAAATTACATGCAGTAAAAGGCCAATATTAAATATATTAAGTACTTGTGACGACAGACTTGTTTTATTTGATAAAGATTAATAAATTGTGGTTAATATCACCAGTTAAAAAACACCTAACGATTTTAATTATTTTTAAAACATAAAAGTAGTTACTGTGGCTGAAATATAAAAGCTAGATATATGCTATCGCGGACTTTTTTGTAGACCTATTATAGATACATAATTCTTCCATATATGATTTTGATACATCTCTTAGGGATTGGACAGCGTTTTCGATAAAAGCTGCCGGGCGGCTAATTTTTTCCGACTATATTATTATCGTCATATTTCAACTAATATACACAAAACCTAAATAAATTATACACTAAAACCTTCCTCATGAATCACCCTATTTATTAGTGAAAACCGCATGAAAATCCGTTTAGTAGTTTTTGAGTTTATTAATTTATATTGTTGTAAAATCAAAAAATGACATGGTAAGATTGTTTACATAATAGGACATTTATGAATAAACGGACTTTACTTGTTCGTTGCTGGCTCTCATAGTACGCATTCCTACGCAAGTTTCGAGTTCACAGTAGGTACCTTGTTAATAATAAAAATATTACGTAACTGAGAGTTACGTAAAGTTGGACTTCGATTAATATTTTTATCATTTATCATTATCATCCAATTTGATGGGTGAAAACAGTTTATTATAAAACTATTTATTATTTTAGAATAATAAGTATACCATGTTCTTTTCAGTACTCCTAACTATGTGTTTACGAAATTTTATGTAGATTGGTCCATAAAGCGTGAAGAGGTAATAAACAATATCATTTCCACATTTATACTGTTAGTTAGGATGACGTCTTCTACCTAATCTGAGAAGAGACAATTTTTTTCCAATGACGAATACCGAATCATATATTCTTGACGAAAATTAAAATAATATGTTACTAGCTTTTGCCTGTGTCTTCGCCCGCGTGAATTTCCTACATGAACAGTGCATGTCCCGGGATGAAAGGAAAAAATAAAATTTATACCATGTGGTAGGTAATTTAATGCAGATTAATTTTGTCATTGACAGTTTTCATCTAGATCCAACAGTTTTTGTTCAAAACGGAGAAAACCGTGCAATGACAAGGGGGGAAGGGGGGAAATTGGTCTGACACCGGGCAAAATCGTGCTCAGCAGGGTCGAATTAGTATATAAATATCCGGTGTCAAACTGTTACATTCCATGCCGTTCAAAGTCGTAATTTTCGAAAATTCTTTTAGTCTATATAACGCGTGGCCTTGAGCGAGTGATGGACGCCTGGCAGTGGTTGCTTGGCAACGGAGCCGTACCTCGCCCGTCGCCCCGCTTTCCCCGCCGTCAATAACTTATTAAATGTTGAGATTTTGAATGAAATCAGCGGGATTTTTAATTTGTTGAATATAAAAGCCGAGTTCGACACACGACATGAGTAGGTTGAGTTTGTAGGTCTACTAACTTTTGTTATACGAGTATAATAAGTACAGATAATCATTTTTCAAATAAAATTTTATTTGAATCACTAGCTGTTACCCGCGGCTTCGCCCGCGTGAGTTTCACTTAGATGAAAAATCTTTTTGTATTCCAAACTGTAGTAACCTAAACTACAGTACTCAAAATTTCAGCCATTTGGTTATCCCGTGTCCCGTGGGAATATATTAGGTATTCGTAGTACAATCGCGGTGTAAAAATGAATCAAAAGTGATATTTCATTCAATAAACGATCTTCGTCTGCTCGTTATCTACAATTTTCAGTGTCGGTACCACTACTCCCACCCCGAGTCCCTATTTGTCCTATCCCGTATCCTGTCTATTTACCGTCAGCAGAGAATGCTCATGTTGAACGACTTTTGCTAAGGCGCCATTTCCATATATCCCTTTCAGACCGACGCCGAAACTACTAGGATTTTCAACGTGAAAAAACATGATCTAGACTAATTGCGACCCTCTAATGGCAAATCTGAAGTTAGTTTTCCATTTCCCGCCCGCCATCTTGGAAAATTTTGACCCACACAATTGTACTAGACAGGGCTAATGCTAACACAGCTACAATTGTGATGTCGCACAATTATTTTATACAGGGCCCAAGGAGTTTAGTCACGGGAAATAAAAATATTAATATAATTTAAATAACAGCGTTTATTTTATTAGAAATAAACGTACAAATTATTAAAAAAATACAATTATTATCTTAAACAAAAATCAGTCTCAAAACTCGGCGAGAAGATTACTCGAAGCAAAAAGAACCTGTCACGAAACACTGTACTTGTAATGGGGTCAAATTTATGTTTCTGGTTTCTGACTGAAGATCCTGACGGTACAGATTTACCATTGCTCTTTTTCTTCATCCATTTCAGCTCACTGAGTGGTTGCTCATCGGCACTAATCCATATTATCATCAGACTAATCAGTGGCATTTTTGAACTTCTGGTGCAGATTTAGGTAGTCCTCATCATCGCTACCCTCGTTACCGGTACCGTTGGGGATTTGGTCGATATCGACGGCACGTAGAACATATGCCATTGTTGATTCCTTCTGTAAAATCAATAATTTCTTTTTTTTTACAAAATATAACTAATAACCTTTCGACCTGGCTTGATACAATTGTGTCATAAAACTTTGGAACGTTTTTTCACATTGAAAATAACAAATTCGACGTTAAAAAACTACGTAATTGTGTAGATAAACTAATATATTTATGTTTCTAACACAAAAAATACAGAAATATATGAAATAACAAAATTTTTTAGTACTTACAGTATTTTAGGGAGGCGCGCCGGAGATCCATCGACTGACCACATCCGATCCTGCTCGCGCACTGACTGATCAAACGCGAAAATTTTGTGCATAAGGTCAAAGTACGGTTACCGCACAATTGTACGACATCGGGCCCGTTCAGTTCAATCATGTAGTTTTTAAACAAAAAAAGATTTTATAGACCGCACAATCGATTTGGCCAGTTCTGAAAGGGATATGTAATAGTATAGCTGGTCTCTTGGAATTCTTCATCAGATGATCCTGATCTTAGATTTTTAAACGTCAACAGAAAATGCTCGTCAGATTGATAAACTTTTGCAAAGGTACCATTTCCATATTTCTTATAGTTTAGCTGTTCTGTTAAGGTTCTTCATCAGGTGTTCCAGTTTTCAAAATCAGTTATAGCCTATATGTTGCCCAGGCTTAATAGCTATACAACAAAAAATGTTTCATTCAAATCCGTCCAGTAGTTTTTGCGTGAAACGCGTACATACATACAGACAGATTTTTGCTTTCTATTATTCTTTTTAAGTGTCCCTCTATTCATTTCAGTCAAAAATACTAAATGTACAGACAAAATATTTTTACTGTTTTATTATATGTATGTATAGATTATTCGAATAAAAATTTTATTCGTGAAAATTATCCGCGGATTATTGATTTGTAGAAATAACAAACATAAATGAAGAAGAAGATGATGGTGAAGAGTCCACCAATAAACTAGGTACCTACTTAGGCAACATTTTTTTTTCTTTAATTTTTTAAACATATGTTGATTTATTTTGATTTTCATTTTTAAATAGGTGTTTCAAGTTTGTAGTAACATTTGACATTGCATGAAATGAAATATAGATAAGAATTGCGCCATCTATTGAATGTATGTGGTACTACTTTGTGGTAACACGAAGTTTGCTTTGATGATTATAATTTTTACGACAAATTGACAAGATTGATACTGGTAGCGACATCTAGTTAGTCAAGAAAAATAGTTATGTAAGGCACACTTTGAAGTATGAAGAATATGCATCTATACTTTAGTAATATTTTATCGATGCTATGAGTATGCGCAGAAATAGACAATTTTTTATTCGGATATTTTTACTCGAATTATCATACGAATAAAATTTTATCCGTGGAAATTCATTCGCGGATAATTTATATACGAATAAATTGGCCTCGAATCCGTGATATTATCCGTCATTTGAATAACGAATAAATTACGACATCATTTTCATACAATCGTTTTAGGTAAGTAATGCTTGCTTGTTTTTGATGTAAAACATCTGTCGTCTGGCTTCTGACAATCTATAGGAGTGATTTCGTAGTGTTAAACTTACAAAACCAAAAATTTGTTTTTTACCAAGAAACAAAGTAATGCCGAAAATTTTGGACTTCAATTGAAAGCGAGTGGTATGAAACCAACGGGCAATTTAAATTAGTCGGATTATACGTCAGCGATAAAAAGCTGAATATAAACATTTGGCGCACCATTTAGAAATAGATCCGTCATCATTTATTATTTTCATATCAAAAAATTAAAATAAAACCCCATTATTTTATTCTCATTTCATGCTATAATATTTTATTATCCTAACTTCCTAACTAATATTATAAATGCGAAAGTGAGTTTGTTTGTTTGTTGGTTTGTTTGTTTGTTACTTTTTCACGCTTCATCTACTGAACAATCTTCCTGAAATTTCGCATACACATAGTTAGAAGTACGGAGAAGGACATAGGGTACCTTTCACCAAAGGCACGGTTCCCGTGGGAAATTCACGCGGGCGAAGCCGCGGGCGAAAGTTAGTATGTAATAAAAATGGTGGCATATGTTTTTCATTCTAAAATAAATATAAACAATGGTATTCTCTTAAATTTAGCAATCTTAAAGTTGTTTTTAATATTTTATTGTTTGATTGTAATAGGGTATTTGACAATGTTTTTTTTATTTTATTTTTGGAAAGATCATGTAAAAGTATAATAACAAACGGTTTTTATTTTTTTAAATTTCGACCTAATTATCAAGTTATATCTAATTAAAAGTACCAAAAAATCCGATGCCCCGAAAAAATCCGATCTCCTTCTTGTCAGTTCACGAAACAAACCCGAGCTCCACACCCGCGCGGGCCTGCGTGCCGGCGGGGAGAGGCGCACCGAGTAGGGAAAACACCTGTGTGACGTCACCGGGCTAATCGGAAGTGTTCGGTAACTGTTCGGCGTATTCCGTTGGTATGAATTTTCAATTTGAAATAACTAGGTAATTAAATAAAAAAATAAAAAAAATAAAAACAGTTTGTTATAAAACTTTGATCTTTCCATTTATTTAAAAATATGTTGAAAAATTACACCTTGTCAAATCCCTATTACTATTCTACATTATATGAATTTTATTCCTAAATTGGCTCATATTATTTGTCATTAAATAAAAATATTACAGAAATAATATATTTGATTTGACCCAAATGTTGCGTACACAGGTTGCGTACCACTATTCTTTGTTTACAAAGTTTCTACGATCTCCTGGCCTGGCGCATGGCGGGGCCTTTAGGTAGGTACCTATAGCTGTTTCTATATTTCAAAAATATTTGATCGGTGCTGTTTCTCATTCTGGCAATGAGTGTTGCCAGCATTATACGTTTTCCCCTTTTCGATGGAAATTACGCACAAGTAAAAAAAATTTAAAATGTCAAATTTAAAAATTAATATGATAAATATTTAATAAAATAGCTATAAGCTATAATTTAAGTTGGGGCGAAAACACATTGTTTGTTTGTATGTATGTTTGTTCTTCGATAACTCTAGAACAGTTAAATTAATTTCGATGATATCAAGAATACCTGTAGCAACTATCTATAGAATTTTTAATTTCGTTGCGCAACAAAATCGATTCAGTCGTTTTTGAAATATACGCATAAGTAATTTTAAAATAATAATCGCGATGTCTAAGTTCGCGGCGAACCACTAGTTATTTTTATAAATAGGCAATAAAAGTACTCTACGAGTATGAAAAGTAGTTGATACTACAGATATTTACTCACTGATAAGGGTTAAACAAAAAATATAACTCGAGTAGAGAATTTTTTTGTTACAATTGGCAACACAACTTTCGAAGTACTTAAAAAATGATAATTTGTTTAAAATTTTTGTTTTTTAGGTAGAAAGTACCTACCTACTGTTGCATGGACTCGTAAACTAAATATAATTTCGACGACCTCCGTGGCCCAACGGTCATCACGCCGGACTGCCACACCGGAGGTCCCGGGTTCGATCCCCGGTCGAGTCAAGATGGAAAATTATCTTTTTCAGATTGACCCGGGTCTTGGATGTTTATCTATATATGTATTTGTTATAAAATATAGTATCGTTGAGTTAGTATCCCATAACACAAGTCTCGAACTTACTTTGGGGCTAACTCAATCTGTGTGATTTGTCCGTATATATTTATTTATTTATAATAATTATGCAAGTGTGTGGTAGAGATCTGAACACAAAAAGACGTGTACTTACGTGGGAAATGTGATTAATTTATTACGTTCACTGCGGTTTTTACTGTTCTTAATGCTGTAGCTCACAGTGTTGTAAACTTTAACACGAAATACAAGTTCCAATTAATATAGATTTACACTTAAAATATCATGCGAAACAATATCTCAATTACAATATATACTTAAATAAATTGTAATCTAAAAAATCTATCTCCTCAATATATTTTTTAAAATATAAGTATTTATTTGTAATTTTTGAATATTGTTTTCTTATGAAATGGAATAAATAAAAGAATAAATGCGCAAAACCTTCTTATTTCTAAGATTTGCGCCATCTAGTGAATTTGTGTGGTAAAACGCGGTATGCTTTGACGCGGTTTGATCATGCTTTGTTGGTTCTAATTTTTACGACAAAATACGTGAGATATGCGTGAGATTAAGACTGGTAGCGACATCTAGTTAGACGAGGAACAAGTAACAGCAAGGCACACTTTCATATATGAAGGGTATCCATCTATAGTTACTAATATTTTATCGATGCAGGAACGCATAAAGGCCGATTTAAATCTTTGCTTCTCTCTCTCTCTCTCAGCCGAAAGACGTCCACTGCTGGACAAAGGCCTCCCCCAAGGATTTCCACAACGACCGGTCCTGCGCTGCCCGCATCCATGCGCATCCCACGACCTTCACCAGGTCGTCGGTCCACCGAGTGGGAGGCCTGCCAACACTACGTTTTCCGGTTCGTGGTCGCCACTCGAGAACTTTTCTGCCCCAACGGCTATCTGTTCTACGAGCTATGTGCCCCGCCCACTGCCACTTAAGTTTCGCGATTCTGCGGGCTATGTCGGTTACTTTAGTTCTCCTACGGATCTCCTCATTTCTGATTCGATCACGCAGAGAAACTCCGAGCATAGCGCGCTCCATCGCCCTTTGGGTGACCTTGAGCCTTCTTATGAGGCCCATAGTAAGCGACCACGTCTCTGTTCCGTATGTCATTACTGGCAACACACACTGGTCAAAGACCTTAGTCTTGAGACACTGCGGTATTTTGGACGAGAAGATATCGCGAAGCTTCCCGAACGCTGCCCAGCCGAGTTGGATTCGACGGTTGACCTCTTTCTCGAAGTTGGACTTACCTAACTGAACTGTTTGTCCCAAGTATAGATAAACAGTTCAGTTAGGGATCCATGGTCTCTTTCAGCAAAAAAATAATCAAAATTATACGTCAACGGTCAACGCCCCAGAAAAAAATCCTGGATCCGCCCTTGTGCTATAGAATGTAGTCAAACGTTACCACACTCATTCAGTGTAGGTAGTCATAAAACTTATTCGGATGTTTCCTGTAATCTTGGTATAAATTACGAAATTCGCCGCGAAGGTATCTATTTTTATTTAGTTCGTGCACTTCCTTGCTGATATCGAGAATATCATGTTAAAAAATTGCTACTTTCATAACAAAAACATTCATAAAAAAAACTCAGGAACGCTTAAAGGTATCAAGTTGAAATTAATACCGAATACTCAGATCCACGGTCTCTTTCAGCAAAAATATAACCAAAATTATACGTCAACGCGATCAGGATATATTAGGCTTGTGACCACTCTTGGCGGAGCGAGCGGAGCTTCAAACTGCTGCTGATTTATTAAATGAACCACGGGCTACCGGGTATTATAATACGGACCGGTCTAAGTAATTAAAATACATATTAAAATTTATCAAATAGCCCGATGCTCTTGGGAACTATTCATAATGCCCGGTCCTTATTAATACGGCCCTATTAATCAAGTTGCCCGTAACATAAATATTTTGTTGTAAGTCTAAAAAGTGTTACAAACTTATTTTTGCGCTCGATGCAGTATGAATCCTTATGATCGAACTACAAAGTTAAGTTTGTTTTTGAAATTAGTTGGTCTTTTAGTTAGAGCTATAATGTGAGATAATATGTGAATGAATATGATATTTACATTATTACCTACCTCCTAAAATAAATAGATACGAAAATGCGACCGCAGTACTTATATACCTACTGCGCCTAGCGTCTTTGCGAGCGCAAGGTGGTTACGCGGCGCATTGGATAACTCGTAGTATTTCGTAAACTATTGATCCAAATTACATGCAGTAAAAAGCAAATATTAAATATATTAAGTACTTGTGATGATAGACTTGTTTAATTTGATAAGGATTAATAAACTGTGGTTATTATCACCAGTTTAAAAACACCTAAGGATTTTAATTATTTTTAAAACATAAAAGTGGTTATTGTGGCTAAAATATAAGCTAGATATATGCTATCGCGGACTTTTTTGTAGACCTATTATAGATACACAATTCCTCCATACATGGTTTTGATACATCTCTTAGGGATTGGACAGCGTTTTCGATGAAAGCTGCCGGGCGGCTAAATTTTTTCCGACTTCCTTAACAATTATCGTCATATTTCAACTAATATACACAAAACCTAAATAAATTATACACTAAAACCTTCCTCATGAATCACCCTATCTATTAGTGAAAACCGCATCAAAATCCGTTGCGTAGTTTCAAAGATTTAAGCATACAAAGGGACATAGGGACAGAGAAAGCGACTTTGTTTTATACTATGTAGTGATAGTGATTATTGTTACATATGTTATTAACAACTTTTTTCCTTGTCTGATTAGTAACATAGTATATTTTGTGCCGGCGCGGCCCCAGATATGGCAACGCAAATGATTATGATTGGCACTACATGGCAATGTGAATAGTTCAACTCAAAACTATTTATATTGCTAACAGCCATTGGAAATAATTGAGCACCTTCTACAATTGGCTGGTATTTTTTTAAATAATTCAATTCAATTCATTTATTCATAAACAAAAAACATACTGTTCTCTTTATATTATTTCTCCATTAACTCTACTTGTACTATACTCGTGTTTTTGCCACATCAATAGACATAAAAAATATTTCTTTTTCTAACTTAACGGTACCAAGTGCATGACATACAGGTACAAATGAGCTATGGTTAATAAATCTATGGTTTTTTGGTGTTGATTGATTTTGTTTTTATTACTAAAATTTACAATGTACGTAGTTGGAGGCCTATTTTAGAAAGGAAAACTGTAAGAAAATGCGCAGTAGATTTAGATAGAAAGATAGATACGTTTATTTGTATCAGCTGAGACTCATAACACAACAAACATAACATGAATTACATGCAAATAAGTGCCTAAATATAGTAAGAAAAAACAATTTGACGTTACTATGTGCCGCAGTGATACAAATTGGAATAACTCAGTGGTTGAATTGCCCCTACAGGAGCAAACACAGATTTGCAGTCATTTAAAATAAAATTTCTGACTTATTACTTCGCCGACTTAGGGATTATATTGTACTTTTAATGTCCTATAATGATTATAAGCAATAATATCATTAAAATTAATGTATTAAATGTGGTTTAATTATATATTGGATCTCATTGTTCTGTTGAAAGGATCTAATATATTTTACTACTTATTTTAGTCCATTTAGCAATCTCGTTAAACCTAGTTAATACAAAAGTTTATTTTATGGGCTTGTTAAGGTTTTAGTTTATTTAAGTCTTTATTATTGTACAGTTAGTAGCTGACGTATTTAATGCCTTTAATCTAGCCGCCTATGTCACTTTTCAAAGCGGTGGTGGTCTTATGGATGAATTTTGATGCCCAGGATTTTGAAATTTCACCACAGGTTTCACTCATTAATACGCGCCGCTTTTAACCTGAAATATTAACAACAGTAAATTTCAGGCGACGAAGTCGCGGGCAAACGCTATTTTATAATATTAGAGGATGATATTGTTAAGTTTGCCATACGATAACTATAATTTGTCAACACCGTCATCATCATTGTCCAAACAACGTGGACATTAGACATTACTCCTCACACACCTACGATCAATGTTATAAATTATCTCGCAATGAGAACATACAAAAATAACAATGGGACAGAGGAGAGCTAGGGTGTCTACGCTTTTTGTCTTTCTAGGACAGAAAAACTCTGCTTTAATAATGTTAAATTTTTACATTCAGGAAAAACATAACTTTTGTCTTGTGTGGCGACATTATTCTTTTTCGATAAAAATCTCAATAGTTTAGTTAATGTCGTTGTTCACTTACTGCTCAATTTTTATACGCCATATGTATGTATAGCATTCAGAAATTTCCACGGGAGAGAAACTGCGGTGCAAAGTAAGGAAAATGATAAAAAATATTTATGCTCATGGTCCTATCAATAGAACCTCGGGCAAATTAAATTATCAGTAGTTATACTATACTGACCAGCTGCTATTGCGACAAAGGGGATGTAGCCTTAGATCTAGAGTCTTGAAAGAAAGAGAGAGAGGTATTTGCCCAGTACTAGGTAATAGACGGCTCTCTCTCTCTCTCTCAGCCAAAAGACGTCTACTGCTGAACAAAGGCATCCCCAAGGATTTCCACAATGACCGGTCCTGCGCTACCCGCATCCATGCGCAACCCGCGACCTTTACCAGGACGTCGGTCCACCGAGTGGGAGGCCTGCCAACACTACGTTTTCCGGTTCGTGGTCGCCACTCGAGAACTTTTCTGCCCCATATCGATTTTTATACGTCTACAGAAAATGTTCATCAGATTAATAAAGTTTTGCTAAGGCGCCATTTCCATATATGTTATAGTGTAGCTGGTCTCTTGGAGCTTTTCATCAGATGTTCCATATCTTCAATTTTTATACGTCAGCAGAAAATGCTCATCAGGTTGAACGACTTTTACTAAGGCGCCATTTCCATATATGTTATAGTGTAGCTAGTCTCTTGCAGTTCTTCATCAGATGTTCCAGATCTTCAATTTTTATACGTCAGCAGAAAATGCTCATCAGGTTGAATAATTTTTGTTAAGGCACCATTACCATATTTCTTATAGTTTAACTGTTCTGTTTTGGTTCTTCATCAGGTGTTCCAGTTTACAAAATCAATTATAACCTAAATGTTGCCCAGGCTTAATAGCTAAACAACAAAAAAAGTTTCATTCAAATCGGTTCAGTACTTTCGGAGATTAGCGTGATCATACATACAGCCAGACAGACAGACAGACAAGAAATTCCAAAAAAAATTTTTTTTGTTTTCTATTATTATTTACTAGCTGCTGCCCGCGGCTTCGCCCGCGTGAGTTTCCTTAGATGAAAAATCTTTTTGGGTTGATGAAAAACTGTAGTAACCTAAACTCCAGTACTCAAAATTTCAGGTATTTGGTTATCCCGTGTCCCGCGGGAATATATTAGGTACTCGTAGTACAGTCGTGGTGTTAAAATGAATCAAAAGTGATATTTCATTCGATAATCGATCTTCGTCTGCTCGTTATCTATAATTTTCCGTGTACCACCACTCCCACCCCGAGTCCCTCTTTATCCTATCCCGTGTCCTGTCTATTTATACGTCAGTAGAAAATGCTCATCAGGTTGAACGACTTTTGCTAAGGCCCCATTTCCAATTTTTATAGAGTAGCTGGTCCTTGGAGTTCTTCATCAGATGTTGCATAAACTTAAATTTTTATACGTCAGCAGAAAATGCTCATCAGGTTAAACGACTTTTGCTAAGGCGCCATTTCCATATATGTAATAGTGTAGCTGGTCCCTTGGAATTCTTCATCAGATGATCCTGATCTTCGATTTTTATACGTCAACAGAAAATGCTCGTCAGATTGATAAACTTTTCCAAAGGTACCATTTCCATATTTCTTATAGTTTAGCTGTTCTGTTAAGGTTCTTCATCAGGTGTTCTAGTTTTCAAAATCACTTATAGCCTATTTGTTGCCCAGGCTTAATAGCTATACAACAAAAAAAGTTTCATTCAAATCCGTCCAGCAGATATTGCGTGAAACTCGTACATACATATAGAGACGGACAGACAGACAGACAAAAAATTCCAAAAAAATGTTTTTGCTTTCTGTTATTCTTTTTAAGTGTGTCCCTCTATCCATTTCAGTCAAAAATACTAAATGTACTGTACAGACAAGATATCTTTACTGTTTTATTATTATACCCACGACCCCTTTATGCTGTTAAATAAGCGCGAAGTAGAAATCACCAAAACTGCGCAGCGCCATCTATTGAAAATATTGAGAAATAATTTCAGCTTACATTTCTCATTTTATCAACGCCATCTATTGGATTTTTTCTTGGCACAATCAGTAGATGACCGGAAATAAATTTGCAAATGAATTTATTCGTTTCTTTTTAAAATTAAAAAAAAAGTAAGAAATTAATTCTAGAAAACAAATAAAAAACGAAAACAGAAAATTATTGTTAGTGGCAGGATTCGATCCAGCTACTTCCAGCTACTTTCTTGAAAAATATAAAAATATTATTAAAATATTTAAAAAAATATAGAATTCTAAAAAACTAATACAAAACGCAAAAAAAATTGGAAAAAAAAGTCACATCTGGCAGGATTCGAACCCTGTACTTAAAAAAATAATCCGCGGCCTCTACCGATAGGCCAACATGCATTGCTTTTGACTGGCGAAATTTCAAATGGGATTTGTCTAATGGTACGCAAATTTACCCCTTTTTTTGGACTGTAAGGGTTGAAATTGTGAACAACCCTTTTTTATGTAGGCAGTATATTGTATAATGAAGACACTAACCAAATTTCACGTTTATAGCTTTTATAGTTTCGGTTTTGTGATGATAAATTAGTTTACCTCCCCTTTTTTACCTCTTTAGAGGTTGAATTTAAAAAAAACGCTGAAACATGCCATTGGTTATTTTTGTTGAGAAGCATTCTTGCCAAATTTCAAGTAAATCAGTGAAGATTTAAATTTTTTTTCATACAAACTTTGCCCTCAATTTTAACCCCCTTAGGGGTCTAATTTTGAAAAATCCTTTCTTATCTGAGCACTACGTATTAACATAAAACTTCGGTCCAAATTTCAAGTTTATAGCTTTTATGGTTTAGGCTGGGCGTTGATTTATCAGACACCCTTGTTCTTTTATATATATAGATTTTAAGTGTCCCTCTATCCATTTCAGTCAAAAATACTAAATGTACAGACAAAATATTTTTACTGTTTCAATATTTTATTATAATATGTATAGATAAGTAATGGTAGATTTACTTGGTCACCCTACCGCCAGGGCCCGGCCAGTCATCGCGTCTGGGAATCACTGAAGTCAATCTGTCGATTGCTCTCGAGCCCAGAAACAGTGCTCCGATCACTTCGATTTCCTTTCCCACCCATTCGAGTACCCTCCACTTTTTAATGGTCACTCCAGAGTAAGAAAAACAATGCATTTTGTATCACTTGTTTGATTGTGTGAATTCAATGTTGCGGGTGAACTTTAAGTAAAAACTTCTTTAGAGTACAGATAGACTTAGTTATATCTTATTAATACGAGTATTATATATTTGTTGGTATATATAAATAAATGTATATCAAATTCGATACTGACTGATTGGTATACCAACGCAGAGACGAACGAAAACTGAACGATTTTGCAAAGAAGTAGTTATATAATAGCGTAATATAGGTGAGCACTATGAAAGAAGCTTTGGGAATTCCACCCCTAAGGGGGTAAAATGGGAGGAAATCGAAATTCACGAAGGCGAGGACAAAAGCTTGTAAATGCTTAAGATATAATTTGTATGTGCGAGGATGTGTGGATGGTTGTTACTCATCGTGCAAAACTTACTGGAGGGATTTCAATCAAAGATTTAAATTTATTTTTATTAAAATCCTATAATTTATTTTTAATATACCCGATTTAAATCTTTGATCATGCAAAACTTACTGGAGGGAAGTTGAATATTTTTGCTACACGGGTAGAATATGAAATGGAATAAATAGCACATAGATAAATAGATAACCCTTTATTACGCAAACAAAACAACAGTACAGTCTGGGGCAGATAAACCTGACTCCCTTGAGATAGAATTCGACTGTACATTAAATAAACATAAACATATAATGTAAACATAGGGTATTTTGTTTCCTGAAATTTCCACGGGAGCGCAGCTAATATAATCTATACATATAATAAAACAGTAAAAATATTTTGTCCGTACATTTCGTATTTTTTACTAAAATGGATTGAGAGACACTTAAAAAGAACAATAGAAAGCAAAAAAATTTTTTTGGAATTTCTTGTCTGTCTGTCTGTCTGTCTATCTGTCTGTCTGTATGTATGTACGCATTTCACGCAAAAACTACTGGACGGATTTTAATGAAACTTTTTTTGTTGTATAGCTATTAAGCCTGGGCAACATATAGGCTATAATTTATTTTGAAAACTGGAACACCTGATGAAGAACAATAACAGAACAGCTAAACTATAAGAAATATGGAAATGGTGCCTTAACAAAAGTCGTTCAACCTGATGAGCATTTTCTGCTAACGTATAAAAATTGAAGATCTGGAACATCTGATGAAAAGCTCCAAGAGACCAGCTACACTATAACATATATGGAAATGGCGCCTTAGAAAAAATCGTTCAACATGATAAGCATTTTCTGCTGACGTATAAAAATTGAAGATCCGTAACATCTGATGAAAAGCTCCAAGAGACCAGCTACACTATAACATATACGGAAATGGCGCCTTAGCAAAACTTGTTTAATCTGATGAGCATTTTCTGTAGACGTATAAAAATCGAAGATCCGAAACATCTGAAACAGTTTGGAACACAAAAAGACTTTTCATCTAAGCGAAAGTTACGCGGGCGAAGCTGCGGGCAACAGCTAGTAATATATATAAAAATGCGAAAGTCTTAATGTGTGTCTTGATGTTTATTACACAATCATGCATCAACTACTCGCCTAGGTGAATTCTGATCAACTTTTTACAAAATCAACATATCAGCGAATCTAAAAAGTAGTCCAGAAGGATTTTGATTTCATCAAAGAACAGCCCGAGTCCCTTAACTAGCCAATTCAAAGTCAAAGTCAAATATTTTTATTTATATTGGCTTAAAAATAGCACTTATAAATCGTCACTTTCTTATTTTTTAGTTAGTTGACGTCATAAAATTACTTAAAGCTAAGTTTACCACAATTAAAATATAAGTATATGAATACTCGCTCTCAACAGGGGTTAACATAAAAGCAAAATTAAAATTGCTACACCTAGTAGTCTGCACGTCTAATCTGAACAACTTTAATGGCACCGTCTCATCAATTAAACTTTTTATAGTTCGATATAATAAAAATGTCGATACTAATTTAAAGAACTTAAGAACGAGTTTAAACTTTAAACAAAATCTCTTTTTGTTAAGTCGTTGAGTTATGATTCATAAAAGTTTGACATTAAAATAACAAATCGATGGTCATAAAGATGACGCCTCAGGTGACATTCATTAGAAATACTGGTCATTCGCAGTAAAATGAAACCTGTCGATATTATTTCGACAAATCGTAAATATGAAAACGGCTAGATTTATTTTGAAGGACATATAAGTACGAAGGTATGTGCAACCTAACAAACTCCACACCATTAGTCGTTGTTCAAAGTATCGTTTTACCTTCGGGTTAATTCCTTTATTAATCGCCAGGTGGCGCAAAATATAAACCTTCTGTTATTATACTATTATTTTCTGCTAAAGAGGAACAATAAACCACTTTCTCACTTCAAATGACAAATTGCGAGTGAATTAATACCGAGTACGTTCGTTCGTATAAATCAAACCGCACAGCGTGGTTCGATGGAAGCCCTATTACCATCTTATTTGTACACTTACATGCTACTTTATTCAGTACATTATACAGTTCAATATTGATTAGTTCAACTGCAATATAAATTTGTATTTTCACAGCATTATCACTGCAGTTTCAAAGAGGATTATTGTAGAGTTAATAGAGTTTATAATTGTTTGTTTCAAGTATAGAATAGTGGTATAGTAGTGTTAAATATACTTCGCTGCTTCAGGATGTTATTGGTCAGTGTCTTCGCGGCTAGTGATGGGACATCCAACTTATTCGGGCATTTGTATTGAATGCGCACATAAATATCGGTTGTTAGCTGAACTGCTCTAACTTAAATCTCTCCGTTTTTGCTTGTTTGTAATAATTGACTTTATATGGTAACGCGTTGGACTTATTTTGTCGGACGGGAAATAGATTTATGAGGTTTGCAATTCATTCGTCATTGGCTTTTTCCAGTCTGCTGCAGTTTAGAAATAAACCATGATCGAATGTATTGCAACTCGTATTGAATGCATGCATACTCGTTACTCGTACTTCTTACTTATCGTTTTAGTAATATCTGTACTTAAACATGCCTTATCATGCGTTTCTAATTTGTTTTACGTTGGAACCTTTGATTTTATTATTGGGACAAACGTTAGTTTAGGTTGCGTTAATAAGTACCTATCTAATTTGTATAAGTAACCAAAATGTGATAGAAATAAGTTGAGGTGTTACTTTCGTCTCAAATTAGATGATTTGTGATGAAAGTATAGATTCCCGAAATTCCCACAGGACCAGAGCCCATCCCTACGTCACCTGGCGAGCGCGGGGTCAAACCCAACAAATGTGGCCATTACGCTCGGTCCGAGGTGTTACATACGTCACCAATTGGGTGGCGAGCGGCTCGTAGGATAGCCACAGTCTTTAGGTTGTATAATCTGTGGCCAGGTGGATTTACCAGCGAAGAATAGATAAAAGAATGGAGGAAATCTCTGAAGAATTTCCCACGTGAATTTCCCATGGAAACAGTGCTTTTCTTCGAGATGAAAAGTACCCTATGTCCTTCTCAGTACTTCTAACTATGTATATGCGAAATTTCAGGAAGATGGTTCAATAGATAAAGCGTGAAGAGGTAACAAACTCACTTTCGCATTTATAATATTAGTTAGGATCCATCCATCCGTCCCCGTACATGTATAACCTGCGCGGCAAGCCAAGCTAGACAAATGTATGAATTCAACGAAATCGAATGAATTGAATGAACGAGGTGGAATTTCCACCGTTTCTTTTTTTTTTAGTGCTCACTTATGCTACCTATTATGAAGAATCCGAAAATTTTCAAGGATCTGAAAGACGGTTTCCACAATTGGTATTACCAAATACTATATAAACTCTAGCATAAAGTATTTTACTCAAAAATGCATGTAATGTGGTCATTATTTTGATAACTTTGTTTGAGCAAAGTCGACCTTGCCGTTCTGTTTTCAAATAGCGGCCGACAAAGTTTTGCTGGCCGCTCTAACAGGCCGGCAAAACATTGCTGGCCGCTATTTCGACGTTTCAACATTTTAAAAATCGAATGCAAAAAGATTTTATAACACAGCTGTTTGTATTTTATAGAAATAGCATAGAGAGAGGTACAAAAAGATTTTATTCCATATTTGGCTGTATAGTTCCAACTACCATTGCTTAATCAGTTGTGTAAAAAAAAAAACAAAGAAGTAACAAAAGCGCGGTTCAGCGAAAATTTTGTTTTTATTTAAAAAAAATGTATTGTATTTAAAAAAAAAAAATGTATTTAGTGACTTTTTGGCTAAAAATGAGCTCTCAAAGCGAAAATTCTTCCGATTCATTGTGTTTAACACCGCCAGACATTAAAGATGAAGCTAAATTAGTGGTTGAAAATTTGATACCGCGAAACTCAAAGGGAAAATATAAGCTTGCATATGAAAAATTTGTGCATCAATCCGGGAAAGTCGGTGTTGAATTTTAGTACCTAACTGTACTTTTCATAATTGTCATTTTAATTAAATTTCTAGTTGATTAATATATTTTTATTTAAATTACTTGCTGGTTTTATTTTGATTTGGTACTTGCATTTTTGAGTAAAGCACTATACAAGCCTTGGCCCACAATGACTGCTTCGCTGGTCACGCTGTGATTGCCTCGAGCTAGCCTAGCTACGCTCTAGGCCTTCCAGCTTGGTCATCGTTGCAGCCCTTGCTGTCCTCGCTGTGTCGGCCTCGACCTACGGTCTCGGCCGACATCTCAGCTCGTCCATCAAGTGCTGCACGCTGACCGCGCTGTGTCGGCCTGGAGCGTAGCTACGCTGTGATCTCGGCTATCATCAGCGCGACCAGCAAAGTAGTCATTATAGGCCGCGGCAGTAATGTACTATGGTATTACTGAAAGTTTAAACGGATACTGTTTTTACCGTAGGTATTCGTTTACTGTGTGCTGTTACAGGGCGCTTATTTATATCTCTCTTATAACTTACAATTTAAAAAATCAATCATTTAGTTCAGCATAATGACATCTACTGGGTGACACCCACTATGTTAACGGGCCAATCAGCGATGCTATTTAGTAATGCAATGGGGCCACCCAGTGTCAATATCATTGTTATTTATACCTATCAGGTTTATAACCTATCTGCATGTCAAGTTATCCTAAATGTATTTCATGCGGTGGCGATAATGGCAGCGAATTTTGCAAAGAATTTGGGTAGCTTGCGCACGAAGCCGAGTGGTTATGTTACGTCTGTCGGTGGCCGATAAAACACAGGTTCGAATCCAACTCGATCTTTATTGTTTGACTAATCTGACTCATGTATGATTGTTTTCTTAAACCGTCAGTTATTTTTGTTGGAAGAAAACATCGTGAGGAAACACGCACCCTAGTTTAAGATTGAACAGCTAGTGTGCAAACTCTCCTAAATTGACATTAGATCACAATCTCGAGATTTCGAGCGTTGTGGTTGGTCAATTAAGCTCCTCTCCGCTCCACTCCGCTTCAGTGGAGAGTAGTGGAGACGTACCCTAACACTGCTAAGAAAATAGTTGTGTGTTTCGCTTCTCATAATGCCCATAACCTTCAGCTATGAGGAATACGCTTATGGCGTATTCCTCATTGCTAAGGGTGTTGACTGTACCTAGCATACTTGCCGTATGACTGTATGTTTGTTCAGGAATCTTGTTTCCTGTTTGCGTATCTTTATTGCAAATAGCCGAGATTGATTTAACGTTAATACGCTAATTAAACTACCTGCGTCTTAGTTGATTCAGAGCTAATCCTCAGTTCAAATAATAATTGAGGAAAATGAAGCTACTGAACTGTTTCCATCCATCATGAGAACGGAACAGCTGGGAAACAAATCCTAACTATCCTAATCCTAACTAATATTATAAATGCGAAAGTGAGTTTGTTGATTACCTCTTTACGCGTTATTTACTGAACCATTCTTCCTGAAATTTCTCATACACAGAGTTAGAAGTACTGAGAAGGACATAGGGTGCCTTTCATCCTGGGAAAAAGCACTGTTCCCATGGGAAATTCACGCAGGCGAAGCCGCGGGCAAAATATAGTTTATATATACATCTATACATTTATATTTAACTCAAAGGTGACTGACTGACTGACATAGTGATCTATCAACGTACAGCCCAAACCACTCGACGGATCGGGCTGAAATTTGGCATACAGGTAGATGTTATGACGTAGGCATCCGCTAAGAAAGGATTAACGCGAGCGAAGCCGCGGGCAAAAGCTAGTTACAATATAAAACTCGAAAATCAAAAATAATGTATAATCATAGAGCAACACGGACTACGCTTTGTGCGGGGAAATCCAACAAAACAAGTTTTTTGTAATTTTAATTCTGAATTCGTTGACCATCTAACTCGTTGTGTAAACAAAACCATTGTTTTATACGACAAAACGTGACATTTGGAAGCTTTACTGGATTTATCATAAAACAAGGAAATAATGCAAGCGCGGAAGGCTCTAAAAAATAAAGAGAGAAAGAGAAACACAGAGAGAAAAGGATAGCGCAAAAGAAATAAATACAATAATATTTATTCAATAAAATAAATAAAAAGAAGAGAGCACTCCGAATTTCTTAAACTGCACTTTTCTTTCGTCTCTTTCCAATTTTGCGATTTGAAAATATAAAGCTGTGGCGCGAAAGAACAATAAAATGTTGCCAGTATCACAAGTCAACTCGAATAGCATTAAAGGATGCATAAAGTACAATCATTAGCATATTATGCCGATAATCGAGGTTGCTACGAGTATGATCAAGTCTTGTTCGCACATGTCCGATAATTAGGTCTTGTGATCATATATCACTGCGTCCTGTGTCCTAACAGGGATAATTTAATGAGTACGGATACATTTTGTCACTGTACGAGTACAGCATGTGAGGTGTGTTCATGCTAATGTGCTGATTGATTGAAGCAATACGAGCATATGCGTTTTACCCACAGAAATAAATTTTCTACTATTAAAGAGTATGTAAGTCTGTGGTTTTACCATAGTAGTACGTCGGAATAATCATAGTCAAAGTAAAAGTTTCATATTGGAATTATAGCATTGTCAAATCGTGAAAATAAAGTTATTTGTTTGATGCTAGTTGATGCAAATGCAAAAGTTTGGATGTTAATGTGTGTTTGTTACCCAATCACGTAAAATCTACTTGGCCGATTTTGATAAAATTGGATACATGGGTAGAAATTACCTAGAATAGCATATGGGGTACTTTTTATCCCGAAATTCCGGAGTCCCGCTACTGCAAAACTAAACAAAAAGGCAAAGCCTTACCACATTATTTTATAAATTCGCTTAAATTTTGTATTTTACCTTACACTCCGCATATATTTTCTTAAGTTTGACTTTACGAGCAATAACAAAAGATCCTCATATTGGCATAGACTAGCCTACTCTATAAACACGCCCGCTACCATCAATCAAACCGGGGCGGCCGCCGCGGCGGCGGTCCCTGGACCATCTTGTAATGCAGTGTAGTGTTGCCAACTCCTAAAAATATTTACTACTAAAAATAAAAAAAAAACTCCAAAATTGGTTTGTATATTTAGAAATCTTTTAAAAACAAAACATGTCGCCACAGAATCGTTACAGTTTCGACACAGACTGACTAATTGGGATATCTATAAAGAGACGAAACTGCTAAACGTAGAATCTTGAAAGTTTGCAGAGACGTACGTAGCAAGTGGCATTTCAATTTGCCTTATAAATCCAAATTCTGCTAAAATCTCATCTCACCTATTTTATCCCCTACATTTGGTAGTAAATCTCAATGTTGGCAACCCTGTCGTAATGAACAGCTGATTTACGGCCCGTTTACGGACCGACAACGTAATGGCCACTAAATACGATACATATTCGGACAATGTTGCCGATACTTTGTTGAGGAACGGTAGGGCTACCATTATTTTGTCTGCACGCCGAGCAACTTTTAAAACCTCGGCCATTCGGATGAAATTGATTTTTTTTCCATATACTGCTGAGAAAATATTTTCAATGGAGGGGTTTTTAACATCTATTACTTTGCAGCGCCGGCCCTCGAAAGGGTTATTCACCTATTTTTATTCACCATATTTGCAGCTATAGTAGGAAAAATGGATGGCGATATCGACAGCCAAGTGTGGTATATTGGTGAATTACCTACCGGAGATACGTGTAGCTTGGATGCGGCTGTCGATTACGAATAAAGTTTTGCCCATAGAAGCATAGGTCGTCTCACCCAGCACACGTAGACCTTAAGTATTCTTTTATGTATTTTTTTTTTAACCTATACTGCTGGGCAAAGGCCTCCCCTCTAGTTCGCCATTCAGCATTCAGTTAGTGCGGGTGGCACCATTCTAATATGTTTAATTTTAATTGTGATTTTTACCAGGTCTTCTAGTTTTTTATTAGCTAATTATTATTCTTCAAAATTCGACTATAACGAACTCATACACACTCATCCGTAGCAAAAGTTAGATAATAGTGTATAAATAATATGTATCTAGCCGTGAAGACCTCTAAATGACTGTATGTTTTTTAATTGTTGTTTATGCATGTTAGGTTAAGTTGTTGGTTTTCCCAATAAATAAAAATAATAAATAAATAAATAATTAATAGATTCCTGCCTAATTAGTGCATGAGCCCTCCACTCTCTATCAGTCGCGTCCAGGCCCTTAATTCTACAAATTACAAACGTAGATGTCGTGCCTCAGTTGTGTCTCAAAGGCCAAAGAAATCGTAATAAAACATAGAAGTCTTACAGAGACCTTGTCACGTTATTTAAATTTCCTTGGATCTTGAGACACAATTGAAACACGATATTTACGTTTGTAACTTGTGGAATCGGCCCCCAGATCATCCGACCATCATATACGAGTAAAATAATAATTGAATAGACAGGAATGGCGAACCAGAGGCTTAGGCCCAGCTGTGGAACAGTATAGGGTAATAAAAAAAAAGTAAAAGGGATTCCTCTATCAGAAAAAGTGTCTCGTAGGACACCACTTGAGAGCGGTCTCTCGACTAGGACAAATCCGGGGAATCTTTGATTGATGGTATGGCAGCCCTAAAGAATGGGATCCAAGGTTCGTTTATTGCAAATTGGACGATGTGATGAACGCGTAAATCTATTCAGTTTTAACTACTAATTTGTTACGTTGTAACTACTATTATATCGTCTAAGATCCGATAAAATAGGTAGAATCAGATACTTGTAGAACGTCTCACTATTCTTCTTCTTCTCTTCTTCTCTTCTCTCAGCCGAAAGACGTCCACTGCTGGACAAAGGCCTCCCCCAAGGATTTCCACAACGACCGGTCCTGCGCTGCCCGCATCCATGCGCAACCCGCGACCTTCACCAGGTCGTCGGTCCACCGAGTGGGAGGCCTGCCAACACTACGTTTTCCGGTTCGTGGTCGCCACTCGAGAACTTTTCTGCCCCAACGGCTATCTGTTCTGCGAGCTATGTGCCCCGCCCACTGCCACTTAAGTTTGGCGATTCTGCGGGCTATATCGGTTACTTTAGATCTCCTACGGATCTCCTCATTTCTGATTCGATCACGCAGGGAAACTCCGAGCATAGCGCGCTCCATCGCCCTTTGGGTGACCTTGAGCCTTCTTATGAGGCCCATAGTAAGCGACCACGTCTCTGTTCCGTATGTCATCACTGGCAACACACACTGGTCAAAGACCTTAGTCTTGAGACACTGCGGTATTTTGGACGAGAAGATATCGCGAAGCTTCCCGAACGCTGCCCAGCCGAGTTGGATTCGACGGTTGACCTCTTTCTTGAAGTTGGACTTACCTAACTGAACTGTTTGTCCCAGGTATACGTAATTGTCAACAACTTCGAGTGTAGAGTCTCCAACCTTTAGAGGAGTGGGTGCGACACGGATATTAGACATGATTTTCGTCTTATCCATGTTCATTTTTAGACCCACTTGTTGAGAGGCTCTACAGAGGCCATCGAGCATTGTGCCTAGGTCTTCCAAGGTCTCAGCCATGACTACGATATCGTCAGCGAATCGAAGGTGAGTGAGGTACTCGCCGTTGATATTGATACCGAGTCCGCTCCAGTCCAGAAGCTTGAAGACATCTTCCAGGGCGGCGGTGAACAGTTTCGGAGATATAACGTCTCCCTGTCTCACCCCTCGCTTCAACTGGATAGGTTTCGAGCCTTGATCCTGGAGACGGACCGACATGGTGGCGTTTTCGTACAAACACTTCAGCGCTTCGATATATCGATAGTCAATTTGGCACCGTTGGAAGGGTCATCGGGGTTGGTAGCCTGGTATCTGCCGGGGATTCTTAGCACCCCCTGCCCCGCCGTTACCGTGACCGCTACCAGAGTCCGGGATAGCGGGGCCGCCGGGGACTAGGGGCCGTGTTGTGGGTGTATCAACCATAGGGGGGTTTTGCCGTAATCGCCACGCTTGGCAGGCGGGTTGGCGATCGCAGTGTGATGTCATAGTACGCGGAAAGATGCTGCTGCCCATCCTCCGGTGTTTTAGATCCCTTAGTCGCCTCTTACGACACCCACGGGAAGAGATGGGTTGGTGCTATTCTAGGGCCACACCACAGGCAAACTCTTCATTTATTCACTAGTCACACTATTCATTTATTCTTATTATTCTTCACGAATCTATCATTTACGACTAGCTGTGCCCGTGGAATTTTTGGGATTAAAATTATACCAGGGGCCGATTCTTCTAATTACAAAGGTAGTGTCGTGTCTCAATTGTGTCTCAAGAACCAAAGAGATTGAACTAAGGCGCCAAGATCTCTGTAAGACTTCTATGTTTTATTACGATTTCTTTGGCTTTTGAAGCAAAACTGAGACACGATATAGTACGTTTGTAATTTGTAGAATCAAGGGCCAGGTTTTATTTTATCCGTGTAACAAATGTCATCAAAATGCTTCCTGTAGTTTTTGGATGAAAGACATTACATTCATTCATCCCTTCGTGGATAGCACTTTAAAATCATCATATGTATATAGTTAGTATAGTTGACATCAAAAATGTGTTACGACAGATGGTGGTAAACCTAGCTATAACCGCCTCCAAAGCGTTAATGGAGAAGAAGCAGCGTAACAAACTCCACTACAGCATTCTATGCCACTTCTACGTCCAAAGTAACCACCTCTTCCAATATTGCATCACATACCGTGGGATCTTCACACGAACAAAACAAATTTATAACTGAATTACGTTAAATTAAATTCCACGGGCTGAATGCTTTTTCATGTAGCATGAGCTTTCCATTCATCCTATTTAAGTTCGCGCCACAACCAACTTTTCAACTTCAACTTAAGGAGGTTGTAAATTGTACGCATTTATAGTGGCTATGGACGCCCTGGGTGGCACTCGTGCGCAACTTTATATTAGCGGACGAAAAACTGCATTATCTGTCTTATATTTTAGATAATAAGAGAGAATTTTGTAATTTTGATTGTTGAGTTATCGTGGGAAATTGAAGTGAGTTTCAGAAAGCATTATGAGGATAGTAAATCTATCAGGTGCTAATGACTCGGTCACAAATGAGGCTACAGTTTTTGTTTTAGATGTTGTGCAACACTTTTTGTGTTGTAAAAGACAATGATTTACTTATTACAATGTTAAAGTTTATTGCTGTCAATGTGTGCTAGCTTTTATAATACTGTGCATTGTAATATACTGAAAATGTTTGTGATTTAATGTATAATTATGACATGAAATGTTATATATTAACACTAATATTTTAAATGCGATAGTTTAAGTTTCCTTGAGTCAGGATGTTTTGAATGATTGTAAACCAGGCGGTTTTTTATTTATTGGCTTTAAAACATTCTACAGACAAACCTGGGTGTGGTGTCACTCTAACAAAAAGCCGTCAAAGAATAGATTTTCACTTTTTTTTGTTATATTGACCTCCGATGACCCCTCATAACCGTAATCTATTGATGCTTCCTTCCCAAATTTACAGCTTTTTAGAGCTTTCAAACGCGACACATGTGACATCATGTCATTCACCAATTCTATTCATCCGAGTTTACAGCCTCCCAAATAATTATTTATTGTCATACTTGACCCCGCCGTCCTCCCACGCACGTATAAAACTAATCGCCAATCTACAACGAAAATCAATTTTTACATCAACTGGATAAAATACACTGATATAGTACAATTCTATAAATATTTTAGACTCATTTCAACTATGGACATTGTACTTTAGAGTGTTAATTTTAAGGTATGTTTTTGAAGTTCTGTTATTATAGATTATAATTTTTGTGGGATGTTCTATAGTGGATTATCTGGAAACGCCTTAGAACATTTGATTGTTATTATTATTAGTTAAATATTGATGGATATTGTCTCTGGCATCGTTAGTTTATCGATACATAAGTATCGATTCGGAGGTATTATAGAATGACAAATTATAATGATGCGCTGATTTCTATTACATATTTTTTTAATATGATTTCGAAATTAATTGATTCAAGTTTTGTGTGAGTTGAGTTTCTTTAACGATACAATTTTATTAAGCTTATTAATTTGGAGACTATAGGTGTCTAATTTTAAATGAGATGTTTTATAACTATTTAATACTAGCTTTTGCCCGCGGCTTCGCCCGCGTGAATTTCCCACGGGAACAGTGCTTTTTCCCGGGATAAAAAGTAGCCTATGTGCTATTCCAGGTCATTATCTACCTCTGTACCAAATTTCATCGAAATCCGTCCAGTAGATTTTGCGTGATTGAGTAACAAACATCCTCACAAACCCACAAACTCACAAATTCACAAACTCACAAACTCACAAACTCACATCCAAACTTTCGCATTTATAATATTAGTATAAGTATATTAGTATGGATTATAAAATACAGCTGCAAATGTTTATGTTTCAGACTTTAAGTTAGTTTAAATATATAAATTGATTCGTTCGAGTGGGAAAAACGATTTAAAAAAAGGTTAGTTTCACCAAATTTCACCACTCAGTGAATGATGCGTGAGTATCAATTTTATATCTACTCGTAGGTACATTGAAAGGAGAGCACTCCCTTTGACAAGGATCCAACAACAGTGATATTAAAAACACGATTGCCGTTCTGATCATAACATAGCCTTTGGGATGGGTATTCGTAAGGAATCTAAGAATACCTCATACATAGATATATGACGTATTTAGATATTTAACGTGGACGTCTTTCGGCTGCGAGAGAGAGAGAGAGAGAGAGAGAGAGAGAGAGAGAGAGAGCGATGACAAGTTTTTTAGGAATTATGGTGGAATAACGAAAGTCACATCCCACCAAAAACATTTTCATGTATATCAAGACGAAACTCGCACTGTGGAAAAGATATCAAATCTTACATAGAGCCAAACTGTAACTCTACACGCCCTCTCTACAAGCTCAAACTTCACAATCTCTACCAAATATGTCAATATGTATTTCAATCAAATTCATTAATTAAGTTTACCATAACATCAATACACTCTAAGCCCATTTGCCTACAAATCCCATAAAAGCTCTGTAAGCTCATTGAACACCGATCTAGTGGAGCTTAACGAGGCGAGCTGGTTCACACCAGTTTCTAATAGGATCTGCGCCCATAACAATTCCAATTGAGTTTTTCCAAATCTCCATTTACATACTGTCGTTTGTTCTCAGTTTAACTTAAATAGAGTTCAGCTACGTTTGGATGACTAGTCTAGTCTAACTAGGTTAAGAGTTTTCGACTAATAGTGAAAATTCAATTTTATTTGTTTCACAATATAGAATACTAGCCGTACCCCGGGGCTCCGCTCCCTTAGGAATTTCGGGAAAAGTAACCTATGTGCTATTCCCGGATTTTTCGACCCTAGTACGAAATTTCATCGAAATCCGTCCAATAGATTTTGCGTGATTGAGTAACAAACATCCTCACTAACTCACACGTTCACATTTATTATTAAGAAGGACAAGAAAATTTGAAACATTAAAAAGATTGTATTTGAAGCGAGAACTTGTTAATGTGCATAAGTTAATAAGTTACATATAAATACATAAGTTTATCTTCCAGTTTACAAGGCTCTTCCAACTCCACTGTAACAGAAACTCCAAAACGTAATAACAGAAAATATGATTAATGTTTTTATCTAATGGTTTTTCAATAAACCATTACAACGAGAATATAAATTTGACGAGAATAAAAAAACCAAAATATATAAAAATAATAATAAAATAAACATCGAAAGAGCGATCTATATTTTGGTGGTTGAGATCTACAGCCGTTATTGTTCCCCGTTTAAATTGTCAAGGGTGATCCGTTGTAAGCCGTGGGTGTCAAGTGTAAACTTATGCGACTTAGTAAGCACAGTTAGCCATACAGTTTCTTTAAATTACGATTCTAACGCCACAAAAACGCATTTAACTGACGTTTCTGTAATCGAATTAGGCATTTTGGTTGTCGCGTCCATTCGATTTACATTCGATTTCAATACGTTTATTCTTAAGCTGGCTAAATATGTTTGAATTGATTTCCGTTGTTATATTTGATGCCCAGTTAACACGGATTTTTTCGGAGTTTGGAATTCAGAGGGAAAAAGTAGTATAGAAATGTTCTTTAATATTTTACCAAATAACTCCCACAGAAGAAAAATGTTTGACATAAAAAAATCCTGAAAAACATAACACGCTAAAGATATAGAACACTTGACTACGCTTAACCTGACTGGTTTTACTGTCGATCGTATGACAATAAACGTAAAATATCCGATATTCGCACACTATGCGGTATTCGCGGCTCCCTCGTAAATAAGGCTCTCAATCGCGAGATGAGCCGAGGCTAGAGTTTAATCCCTTAACGGTCTATCGGTTGTCGGTCTGACAATTTCTGTATTCTAAAATTTATACTATGACATAATCGTAGGCGATTTATTGCTCAATGGAAATCTTGGGTGTCGCGAAATGTAAGCAAATCTACATTATAATGTAAGTATTTATTCTTCTTTCTTAGCTATTGGGGTGCAAGGTCAGACGACCCCTACGTCCTGGTGTTAGAGGTTCTAAACTAACTGCTTTTAATATGGTTTATGTGACAGGATTTTGTCAGGAATACGGCTTAAACATCAATAGAATGAAAATCATATTTTTGCGAATCACCACTAGCATAATTTGAATATTATAATACATCTAGAAATGGCATTTGCTGTGTTTTGTGCTAGCTTTTACCCGCGTCTTAATCCGCGCGGTATTAATAACTAGGTATATGACAAACATTATAAGTAATTTTTTTCAGACAGACAAAAATTAAAAAAAAAACATTTTGACTTCTATTAGCCTTATAAAGCCCTCTCATGAATTATGTACAGACATAGGCCAGTTACAGTTAAATATCATTATTCTAAACTGAATTTTGAATTCGCCGTCCATCTCAAATTACCCTTTCTCTCCCATAAATACAAAACACAAATGAAATATAACCCATTCTGGGTTATTTGCATATGATCAACAATTAGAAGACCTCCCATCGCTTTACGTTCCCAATGTGTATTTGGATGGTATTTATTATGTATATAAATACAATATGGCTTCGGTCGCGTGTCTGTCGTTCCGCTAATGAAGCTCACTAACTGACTAACTAACTCATCAGGCTTGGCAAATCACGGAATTTATGTAAATGTTACCGTCAAATTATAAAATGTTAGGTTATAATTAGACTACCCAAATGATAAACAATGAATAGCAATAATAAAAATAAAAGGAATATTACAAAAAAAATACAATTTAAAATCTTTTATTTTATTCTGAACTCAAGACTTTAGTAAATAAATTGAACTATGAATAATTAAAATAAAGGGATTTTATTCTTATCCTGTGTCAGATAATGGAAATAGTTTGCATTAAAAATTTGTATGACAATTATCGAATTAGATTAATATAAATCAAATATCTGTGGCAATTCAAATAAACGTATTCTATTCTATACTTAAATTTACAGAACTGAATAGAACGATGATAAACTAAATAGTTAAGACTTCTGTTCATTATAAGATGTATATTCTTTAAATATAGATCTTTCATACATACATTTTAAATATATATCTTACATATATTTTTTCTTTTTTTGATGTATAAACTTTTTCGTGCAAATTTTTTGAATGTAAGCTGTAATAAATTGTAATTTTAGATTGTGGAAGAGAAATAAATACATATTATTATTATTATTCTAAAATGAGACAAGATTTCTATTAATAAACCTAGGCGATGATTAGAATTATGAGCTATTTTAGATTAATTACTTATTATAATCATAGCAATCACTCAACAGAGAATTGTGGAAGGAGAAAGGGGAGGCCTTTGCCCACAGTGGGAAAGATCACCAGGTTAAAATAAAAATCATAGCAATTGGAATATTACGACCTATTAATCTGACTTAGCATTTAACCCTATCGTCATTAAGTGTAAGACAAAAAGTAAGAATATATGAAGTACGAGTCATGGCGGTTATTACCCAATTAAAGATTTAGTGTAAAGCTTAAAAGCTTACATTAGAAAGCTCATCCGGCAAATTACTCATCAATATTTATTGGTATTTGTTATGGTCAAAGGCGTCTCAGTTTATGTACTTTAATTAATCTAAGTTTAAAATGGTGTTGAGTTATGTTTAAAGTAAGAAAGGCTTATCCATAAACACATTTTACAATATAAAACGGTACAATTTTATGACTTTTGTATGTATGGGGTACTTTTGTATGATTATTCTTCGAAACTATGTAAGCAATAATTTCAAAATAACTGTTTACTTTCTTGTGAAAATATAATACAATGTGGATATCCAATTACTTAATAAATGTTAGAGAAAAATAATAAAGGAAAGTGCAAATTAAGCTAAGCCTGTAACTATGTTTAAAACTACATCTAATGGAACTTTAAGAAAATACATTATCCGTACATTAATATACTGTAACTGGTGTCTGTATATAGATCTATGTCGTCCTAAATATAATGTTGTCTTGTATTCCGTAGTTTTTAATTTTAGTATTTTTAATTTGCTCGTATTTTAGTTTTTAATTTATGTTTCTTTAAATATTTCAGACGATGTTGTCTTTGTGATAAGTTTTAAACGAACTTTATTTTTTTTTTTAAATTCTGTCTAGTTGTATATTTATATGTGCATCATGCAAAAAGTTCTGAATAAAATTCGATGCTGTTTTCACAGATGTATTGCTGGAGGTTTATCTTTACTGGTTCAAGTTTTGTTTCAATACTCAGTATACCTAGAACCAGAGACATTAACAAAAGTTAACGCGGGCAAAAGTTAAACTACAAAAAATAGTAATGTATAAATTAAATTCGCCAAATTTGACACGATTGTTGGCGATACTGCTTCCAATATTGGATATAAGGCTGTTGTCCAGAGATTAGCTAAGTTTAGCATCAAAATGTTTATTTGCCAGAAAACAGTACAAAGTACAAAAGATAATACAGAATAATAGTTTCATATCTTCAAAAATATACACCAATAAAATTAAAATTTTTAAATTCACTCAAAAAAATTCACATAAAAAAATTGATGGAAATAAATAATGTTAAAAATGTCAAATTATTATTTATATATGTTCAAAATATTATTTAAAAAACAATAAAAAGCAAAATTGCGTATTTATATTTATAAGAACAATTTATATATGTTCAAAATATTCTTTAAAAAACAATAAAAAGCAAAAGTGCGTATTTATATTTATAAGAACAAAACCGTCAGATACTTCAATATGTTATAAATATGCATAAATAACAAAATATCGGTGCATGCCTCGCGTCGTGCGATGTGCCGGGTCAAGGCGGCTGGCAGTCTCCGCATTATTGTATCACGATTACATAACGACGTACATAATGTTATCGATTATATGTTTTTATTTTTAACGTGCTATGTAAAAAATGCAACCATATGGGTGACTTTTAAACAGTCTTAAAATTTTCGCAGCAAATTGGAGTAGATCTATGTCAAGAAATGTCAATTTATTTGCTCTCCCATACAAATTGGGTCGATCAGCTGATCGGACTAAGTAAAAATCGAAATTTTAATTTTAAAAACTAAGTCCAAGTCAATGTCGGAAAATGTCAAGGTCGGAAAATTCGTTTACTGTAAATTTCTTTTGGATCTACTGAACCAATGTTTCTGAAATAGCATACACATAGTTAGAAGTACTGAGAAGGACGTAGGGTACTTTTCATCCCAGGAAAAAGCACTGTTCCTGTGGGAAATTCACGCGGGCGAAGCCGCGAGCATAAGCTAGAACTATTACGAACAAATCAATCTTCCACCTTGATAATATTAGTTTTGGTTTAGACTAAGTCTAAAGTAATCATCATCCGTCATTGAAGCAATCCTGAGCAGCTATTTGTCTGATTGTGAGATACTGTCATGGCCACGATATATGAATGTTAGAACCAACATTGTTGAAGCTTAGACCTGTAATAGTTATGAATTTTAAATATGTAATATTGTATGTATCTCTCCCCAAACCATGGAGCACCTGTTGTCCTGCCCCCTGTGCCCTACACCTGTTCTCGGGATGACCTGATGCGCGACCGATGAGGCTGTGAAAGTGGCGAAACACTTTTCGGGTACAGTTTGAATGGATCGTTGGAATGGCATCGACACGCCAAGAAGAAGAATACTATCAAGATGACCACATTTTGCTAGTTTAAACCTTGATCTATCTATATATTTAAAAATTAGATGCTAATTGACAGATTAAGATATCAACGCAGAGACGAAACCGCTGAACTTGGAAACTTGATATTTTGCAGCGAGGTTCATTATATAGGGTAAGAGAGTACTAAGAAAGTAATTTTTGAAATTATACCTCTGAAAACGAAATTTAGGCCGAGGGCAATGGCAAACCACTCCAGTAACATTGCCAAGGTAGTCGTTGTGTGTGTTTCATTCCATATAATGACCACGACCCTCAGTCATGAGGAATACGACTAAAGGAGGGAGCTGAGGGCAAAAGCAAGTATCCTAATTCTAACTAATATTATGAAAGCGAAAGTGAGTTTGTTTGTCTATTACCTCTTCACGATTCATCTACTGAACCAATCTTCCTGAAATTTCGCATAGGTACACATAGCTGGAAGTACGGAGAAGGACATAGGGTACCTTTCATTAGGAAATTCACGCGGGCGAAGCCGCGGGCGAAAGCTAGTATTATAAATTCAAAAGTGAGTTTGTTTGTTTATTTGTTTGTTACCTCTTCACGATTCATCTACTGAACCAAACTTCCTGAAATTTCTCAAACACATAGTCATCCTATGTAAAAGCACTCTTCCCGTAGGAAATTCACGCGTTTTACTTTTAAAAAAAAATCACAAATGAGCACCACCAACTTAATTTCACATTTTTATGACATCATTTTTTAAAGAATTTGCGACCGCGTTTCGGGCCACCTGTGTGTGTCGGCCCTAAATTATGTCTGTATGAATGATTTGACAGCTTAATAGCAAGTGGCGACACGCCCGAATAACTTAGACTAGCCGCGTGCTGCGGAGTTGCTCGCTTTATTGACCAATTAGCCTTACCGCCTACGTATCATCTGATTTACATATCATTAGTACGATTAGTTTGTTCTCTTGAATCTTGTAGTTTAAATCCACTTCTATAAAAATATTTTAAATAGACTTGAGTTTTTTTCTAATGCTTACAAATACTGCGAAATAAAAACGTTGGTATTTGTATTATTATCCATATTTTTATGTTTACATATTGTACGATCTAGGGAGCCATATACAGAAGTAGTATATGAAAAGTATCATCTGACGCCGTCAAATCAAATGTCGTGCGTTTCTCCAGCTTCCTGTTACAATCGGTTATCCCTTTTCATGAACACGCCCGTACAAATCGCAGGAGTGCAAAAAGAAAGATAGATTTTATTAGGAAGGATAGAATTGATTGGACATTTGTTATTTTCCTGAAGATCAAAAGAGATCCCATCAATTTGGCTTCTCGCTCTCCGACTGTTTGTCTTAGCCCAACTTATCATAACTGTCCGCCATTAGGAATCAGTGAAATATGGTTTATAATGATATTAAACTAAGTAATTAATGATATTTACACGTTCCATTCCATTGTGACAAGTAACGATTACGACCTGGTTTTTGTTATTATTGATTCACAGATTTTAGAAATTTTAAGTAAGAAGGTTAATTCTTTATCTAATTTCCAGCCGTAGATTTAGAAGGTCTATGCGCACATGAGATTTATTTATCTACTAGCTGTTGCACGCGGCTTCGCCCGTATGAGTTTCTCTTAGATGAAAAATCTTTTTGTGTTCCAAAGTGTAGTTACTTAAACTCCAGTACTTAAAATTTCAGTCATTTGGTTATCCCGTGTCCCGCGGGAATATTTTAGGTACTCGTAGTACAGTCGCGGTGTTTAAATGAATCAAAAGTGATATTTCATTCAATAAACGATCTTTGTCTGCTCGAGTCCCTCTTTGTCCTATGTACTGTCTATTTATACGTCAGTAGAAAATGTTCATCAGGTTGAACGACTTTTGCTAAGGCCCCATTTCCATTTATTTTATAGAGTAGCTGATCTCTTGGAGTTCTTCATCAGATGTTCCATAATCTTCAATTTTTATACGTCAATAGAAAATGATCATCAGGTTGAACGACTTTTGCTAAGGCGCCATTTCAATATTGTTTCAATATTGCGCAGTAAGTAATCCATATGGCCAGCGGTGATCGCTTACCATCAGGTGACCCGATTGCTCGTTTGCCGCCCTATGTTATAAAAAAAGCGTCGAGCTTTGGTTCCCTGTAACAAGTCCGGAGACAACAAAAAAATGTCGACATTTTCTCTAAAACGTAATCCAAGTAACTTGTATCGACCAATGTAATCTGGACCCAAATAATAATACTTACTTATCAACACTCATATTCAATGGTTCACCTCCTATATGGGTTTTCATTAGCCACCATTAACATTTATGTTTAGTGTTTTCTAGGACCTCGCACCCTCTCACAATGTTATATCATAACCAATACCAAAAATAAATTAACATATTTCATTTCAGACTACCTATATTAAGGATAGTCATAAATTATTTATGTTAGTAGATTACATTACATTACATAGAATCACGTCTTCATCCCTTACGGGTTAGACAGAACCAAGAGTCGTGAGACTCAAAGGCAATGCTCAATAAATAGTGGGCTCTTTGATGGAATTAAGATTCAGGTATAGTGACAGGTTGTTAGCCCATCGCCTATGAGTGAAGGAATCCTCAGTTTAAAGCCCTTTCCCTTGATTGACTTTTACAATCTGCACGGGAAGAGAAGCAGCTGGCATTGACATTCTATGTTTTTTCTTCGCTCGCAGACCAGCATGGAAGGTTAGTAGATATTTAATATTAAACTAATATGGTCCTTTCTGTAAGTGCTCCAATTATCGCACTCTGAGAATCATTTGTAACGGCCAAACAAAACAAATAATTTTCGAAATTGTCTCTTTCTTTAAAACGAGTTTAAGAGACGTTTGGGCTTTGAACGTTAAATATTTTATTTATTTTTAGAATATTTATGATATTATATGGAACACGGGTCGAACTGACATTGCTATACATGTACATGAGCGCTGTTTAGTCTACAATACTGACATAAAAGCACATGAGTGACCCGTTTTAATTGCAATGAAAGTCATTGCAATTAAAGCGGGTCGTCATCTCAAGTAAATTTTATAGTTATGATATAGTACGAGTGGGTGCGAGATCTCTTCGAATTGTGACCCCGATCTGATAAAGCGTAGCTCATAAATAATATGAACGAATCCGAGATCCGAGATCTGAGTTTCGAAATCGATGTCAGAGTTCGACGAATATCAATCGGATTCAATGGCGTCTCGACGACGGAATCTTAAGAGACAAATCGTACAAATAGCTCTATAGTATCGTAATTCACCATATAGAGGCGAGCATTTGTAATGGCCGCAGAGAAATCCGAAAATGTCACTTTAAATAATCGTGTTCATTAGTAAACATTTAAAACACGCATTAGAAATGCTGGGTGCCGGCGCCCGACGATCACAATCTACAGACCTACGCCTGTCCTTATCTCACCTATTACTAAATTCTTCTCGCGAGAGAGATGCACGATACCGGAGAGCAGTTTAAAAGGAATAGAGGTGAGACTGCGATCGTATCGAGTCGGGATACGTACTAATTAAGGACCAACTCTTTTCGATAAATGGTCCTCGGAGTTCTAAGACGTTGCACAATTAAGACATATACTTATTAAGCGTGCGTCGAATCGAATCGATTTAATCGATTGTTCCGAGCCGCCCGTCGATTAGTATTTAAATTCGGACACAATGTTGACGACCCGCCGAGCGATAATTGGTGATAATTTTTTTAATCGATATTGTCGTTGTTTTCTCGATTAAAGTAATTTATTTTATTAGCGGCCAGTGTTTCGTGCGTGAGTTTAATGGATGATTGTTTGTATTTATGTATTTTTTTAATTGGTTAAAGTTGACATTTAACTTTTTAATTGCTTACTCGTCCGAGGATAGCTGTATAGAATATAATAGTAATATCATTCTATTTCTAATTATATTCTCAGTGACATAAACGAGATACTGAGTTGTTTGAAGATTCACCGACCGTTTTAAGCTTATTACAATGGCTTTGTATACCCTAGAAAGAGTGTTGTTTTGTTTAGTAAAGTCAATAATTTATCATCATAGATAAAGTTGAAGTGATAAATTTAAATAGCATAATGTTGATTGGTCCTACTTGAGTTGTAAATAGTAAATGAGTTAAGTGGCAATTCGGAAATGCCAGAACCTTGTCGTATCTAGCCTTTAACAATTTATTATCCATTTTGTAGAAGAATCTTTGTAATTTTACGAGCAAACTTGTAATATGCACTAAACTGACTATAAACCTAAATAGATAAACTGCAGTATACAGATTCAGTAACTCGGCTTTATCCCTGACGGGGTAAACAGAGTCTCAAAGGTCACGTTTAGCCTGAATAGTGGGCTAATTAGTGGAAAAATAGTACCTATAACTAATCTCCTAACTAAAGTCCTACTTTCACTATCCTTCTACATACATACATAGAATCACGTCTTTATCCCTTACGGGGTAGACAGAGCTAAGAGACTAACTACTATCCTTCTAACGGTTATATATCTATGATTAGCAGTAATAAGGGGTATTAAAATATGGCGCACTATAAAATCATATTGGACTTTAATAGTTGTGTGCTAGTGAGTACAGTCGACTGCACGTCTAGTAACCCTGCATGGACTCTGTGTAGCAGTAATAGAGACGACTTTGCAATGAAATTGGGTCTGTTGATGTGCTGGATACGTTTATGCGGTAGCACCGAGTTATTATTTCAAAATATCTCACTTTGATTACGGCTCATCTAATTCATATTTAAGTAAATAGAGATATCGAGCTATAACTCTATTTAGTTATGTGTAAACTCAATTTGAGTTGGGATTACATTTTAAATTATACTTTACAATTTTTAGTATTATATAGGTGCACCCCAGAGAGAGCGGCTTCCAATGAAGGAACTTCTGAACGGTTAAATGCACGGACATTAACACCCGTATTCACAATCAATACCTTCAACTTCACTTGACAGATGTTTAACCGACTCAACCAATTTGTATGTTTAGCTCATACCATGGCATGTTCTTATGTATCATAATGATTTTTTCACATAACTTATATAAGTGGAATATATTTGCGTATTTAGTAACGGTTGAATACTGTTCCTACAAATTGAGCCCTTACATGTCAATCCCCCGAAAATGGTAACCCAAAAATTTACTTCACAATGATAGTAGATAATATATGGGATATATTATATGGGATATGTGGAGATTATTACTATCATTGTGAATTTTATTATTATGTCATATAATAAACGAAGTCATAAAATTCGAATTCAGAAAGCCTTGTAGATCAAACCACATGTCAAACCCCCGAAAATGTTAACCAAAACCCAAAAACTTTAGATACCTACCTAGCTCTCCCATGTATGTCATCTCACATGTAGTCTTTGTCCTATGACAAGGATAAGAAAACGAATTTATCGTTTATTTATCGTAGGTGACCGATTACTTTCTAAGAACGCACTTCTGTTTTATTTAAGTAAGCTTGATATGACTGAATCTGACCACTTCTGACAGTCAATAACGATAAATGACCGGTCAACAAGTCAATTTCACTTTAAATGATCGGTCGCTTACTACTAAAGGAACTGAATGTAACAGTCACTAATCACAATTTAATTGTCATAAACTATGAACTTCACCCGAAAAGTATTTCGGGTGAAGTTAAGTAAGCGTAGTAGTAAGAAGCTAGTAAGCTTTCGCCGCAGAATCGCGAAACTTAAGTGGCAGTGGGCTGGGCACATAGCTCATAGAACAGATAGCCGTTGGGGCAGAAAAGTTCTCGAGTGGCGACCACGAACCGGAAAACGTAGTATCGGCAGGCCTCCCACTCGGTGGACCGATGACCTGGTGAAGGTCGCGGGATGCGCATGGATGCGGGCAGCGCAGGACCGGTCGTTATGGAAATCCTTGGGGGAGGCCTTTGTCCAGCAGTGGACGTCTTTCGGCTGAGAGAGAAGCTTTCGCCCGCGACTTCTTTCGCGCGTACTTTTTTATCGTTGAGATCTTAGGTTCCAAGCGGTATGTGAAGATGAAACCTCTGCTAGATTTTAAGTTATAGTTGCCAGATAATCGATTCACCAATTTACCGTAAACTGATGCAACTTTGCACGGAATTTGACGTTTTTTGCGTTTTTTTTCGCAACCTTTTCATTTATGACGCTCAATTGGTTTTAAATGGAAAACAGACATAATGACTTGCCATTAGGAATCTTAAATCTTATCAATTTACACCAATTTTCTGAATTACAAAAGCTCGAAATCGTAGGAAAAGTTGTTAACTCGATACTTATTATACAAATAGTTTCCGTTTATTTTTTCATTTGCATGAGACAACCTGATTGTCTCTGCCAGTTTAATCAGTGCAATATACTGTATCATTTTTTTTATTACATCTACTAGGTCAAGTTGTCGCAGGTTCTACAGACTTTCCATACAAAAATGTCGTTGATTATAGGGTTGGCCCAAAGAATACAGATTATTATTAATACTGTTTTTATTTACGAGTTAAAAACGGATACTTTTAATACAGCTACTTTCAATAAAACATCACAATTTTAATGTGTACTTTTATGTTACTAGTTTAAAGAAAAAGAGAACAATTACATTTTTATTGCTTTTTGGTAATACTGTCTCATCGTTATTAAATCAGCAATTATTTCTTTCAAAATATTTGAATATCAAGGAGTGGTGAACTAGAGGGGAGGCCTTTGCGCAGCAGTGGGACAGTATAGGCTAATTAAAAAAATAGTTTTATAAATTTAAAACTAACACCGTAAATGACTGTCAGTCAAATTCAGCCACTTTGGTAATTTTCATCTGTAGACTATATTACAAAACTGACAAAAAAAATAATTATGAATTATGATGTCCGAAGCGGCAATTAATTTCATTGTGTATAAAAAGTCGCTCTCGCCCGAAACGCACACAGACCGGCCACGCCCACTTCATGACATCCGCCCGATATACGCCCTCGATTATAGTTGAATATTGAAACGTCAAATCAAAGGTAGGTCGATAGGTACCTTGAGATGGCATATGTCAAATTGAAATATGTATAGCAGCTGAATGGATAAGTAATTTATAAAAATATTGGCCTGTTTTGATAGATTGCATAACAAACAAGAGTTCCTAATACATTTGTCGTGGTGCAGAGCCACTAATAACGTGTGGAAAGACCTTCGTCTCGTCCATCCAGCCACCGGAAGGCGGACGGGTATGTGGGACTTGAATCCACTAAAACCACACGGAGTCAACCCCTACCGCATATATGCCAGGAACGTATGCTTCTCACGTTCCACAGCCCTGGCGCGGCGGCCGCTACTACGGCGGCCCAAGCACGGCTCGCTCTCGAAGCACCTCTCCAGCGAGAGTGTTGGAGCGGCCAGCGGGATAAGCTACAAAATTTCCCGCTAGGGTAAAGGCACACTTGACACGGGTGCGCCTTTCCACCCGAGGGCCGTTAAGCCGAGCGACGAAATCCCGTTTTCGCCACTCAACCAGCCTTCAACTTTTTGGGACCTGACCAAGTCAGGCCCTACCACATCTCAGCCGCAGAGGATAGGTTATCCCTATCCACTGCGGCCGAGACAGGCCCACCACGCGTCGGCCGCAGAGGACACGCAATACCGACACGTCTCTTCCCCTGCGGCCCCACCGACACCGTGCCCAGTGCCATGGTCACAGTCGGTCGCGGAGGATAGGGAGAACGGCGCACCGCGATACCGGAACTGCTCTTCCCCTGCGACCCCTACCACGGCTGTGAGAGTAGGGCGTGTGTGCCCCCTACTCTCACAGCCAGGCCACTGAAAGCGGCCTCCTCCCGGACCGGAGTCGTCACTCCCGGGCCATGGGTTCCTCTTAGCTTCCCTGCGGCCGAGACAAACCGCTGGTACTGAGCCCCAAGAGCTCGCTACAAGATGAGAACCCGTTCGGGGGGGAGGTTTTACATCCTATCTTAACTAATATTATAAATGCGAAAGTGAGTTTGTTTATTTGTCGGTTTGTTTGTTTATTTGTTTATTAACTCTTCACGCTTTATCTACTGAACCAAGCATCCTGAAATTTCGCATATACATTTCGCATACGGAGAAGGACATAGGGTACCTGGTCCATCCGGGCTCTGAGGGCTTCCTTGGCCAGAAGGGCTGCTTATAAACGTATAAGATAATAATCGCAACAGAGTTGTATTCCCAGGTTTGAACATTGTAAGATGACATGGAGACTGCTGAGCACGACGATAAGTTCATTAAAGTATTCAGCAGTGTTGGAGAGTTCAGATAGCCGTGTCTCCTCTCCTATATGATTCCGACAGCGGGTGTATTGTTTATTGGTATGGAGATCATATCAAGTCAAATGGGCGGGATCCAATCATACTGATCAGCCAAAACGGAGTTAGGCCGATAATCGCATGCTTCAACCCCATTCGCACCGACTCGGTGTGACGATGTACCGATCCGTTGCGAATGGGGTTACAGCATTCGATTAGCGGCTTAATTCCGTTGACATAAGGGTTTGGCTGAACAGTTTGGTATGACCTACCTTGTTGATTTGGTTTCCATGGATACCAATATATCAAAATATTGATAAATACATTAGGTACTGAAAAAAACAGGTCAAGTGCGAGTTGAACTTGCGTGGAGAGGGTTCCGTACAATGCCAATTTCCTGTAATTTAAAAACAATGAACTATATTTTGTCTTTATTTTGTGGACGTTAAAAAGTGCCTTCTTTGAAGGCCAAGTTTCAATAAAGAATTTTTGACTTTGACTTTGACTGTGGTCAGGTCAACATCTCTCGTGGTGTTAACCAACGACGCTGGTCTTCCGTGGGTAGGTACCTTATGTTAAAATAAAATAATAAAAATAAAATCGATGTTTTCCTACACCGTAAGTAAGTGGTGATCGATAAAAACTACGTCAGATTGGTATACAAACTCATGTAGCACGTAGCAGGTTTCGAACCCGGGACTTTTGCAGTCACAGGCAGGCATCCTAACTAACCACTCGATCACCACCATTATGTTCCTATTTAAATTTTAATAATATTTTTTTCATCGAAGCAAAATCCACGCAGGCTAAACCGCAGGCAACAGCTAGTTTAATAGACACAGCAAGGTTTGCAAAACTTTTTCTTTAATTTCCTAATTTGTCTCCCGAAAATGACCCTTATTTAAAAAAAAAAAACATCTGTGTATGGTTCATAGGATTATCCATCCTACTAAATTTCACCTGATTTGGTCCAGTAGATTCGGATCAAATTGACTGTGACAGTGATCCTACAAGAATTTCTTTTTTTATGGACGAAACCCTAAAAACGTAAATGCTATCAAGCAATCATATAGGATCTTATGGGCAACCATAAGATCCTATATGAAACCAAATCAATACCTACACAATATGTTATTATTTTGACCAAGCGAGTAAAGGGTGAGAGGATTTTTAATCAAGTTGGGCGAAAACACATTGTATTATTGTTTGTTACATGATTTATTAATTTCCACTTCTCCAGCCATCGAAGAGCAACTACTTTACATAATATCTTGATGTCTCCAGCCAACCAAATGTGTCTACCAAATTTTATTAAGATCAGACCGATTTTGATAAAATTTGGTAGACAAATAAATAAAAATCCAAATAAATAAAATGTATTCTACCAAAACATTTTTACAATTAAAATAAACAATAATACACTTTCGCACATACACCACATTCGCAATATCTTGATGTTTCACACTAAATTAGATAGGTACTTTTGAAAGTCGCCTATCAGGCGTAGGCAGGCAGGCATCTCCCAGAGTTTTCCATTCTACTCCTTGCCTGCCTTATCCAATCCAAATCGCACCATTACTTCACCGTGCCTTTAGTCTAACATGCTTTATTTTCGTTACATTCTGTAAATCTTTGTCTTCTTTCTTATGAAATGTACATAGGAAACCATCGAGATACGGTACTTATGTACTATGACATGTCAGAAACATTTTACAATTTTCAACTTCGTTAGGCAACAAAATACGTTTGTTAGTTTTTAAAAAAATCACGGAAATATAAAAATAAATATTGCATTATAGAGCAAAAGCCCGCGACGGCATGCCCTTTGTTATTTTATAAAAGCTTATAACTCTGCGTGTATCTCCAGCATAGAAAGAACGGTAAATTAACAGATAGAAAAAAAAATTACACGACTGACCAAAAAAGAAGTGTAATATTTTCAGGTTTCATGTATGTATGTATGTATGTAATTTATTTATTCCACCATAAGTCCTGAACGGCTTAACACATTTTGATGTGAGAGGTATTTTTAGATTCCTTGCATTAAACCGAATGACATAGGCTATGTGAGTTATCAGTCGTGTTTTTTTTTAATAATTAGCTTGTTCAATGTTATTAAAGTATAGACTTTTTTTTTAAATATATACTCGTATTTATTTTTAAATAATATTCAAAATCATATCAACCATTATCACGTTCTGGGATACATGGTACATTTAGAAACCCCTGCTCGACATAGGAACTTTCATCAATCATATAGTATACTAGCTGTTGCCCGCGGCTTCGCCCGCGTGAGTTTCGTTTAGATCCAAACTGTTTCAGATATTTCGGATTGAAATATTGATGATTGATGATTTTTATACGTCTACAGAAAATGCTAATTAGGTTGAACGACTTTTACTAAGGCGCTATTTCAATAAATGTTATAGTGTAGCTGGTCTCTTGCAACTGCAAGACTTTAAAAGCTTTTTGCAAGCTTTTAAAAATTGAAGATCTAGAACATCTGATGAAAAACTCTTCATCAGATGTTCTAGATCTTCAATTTTTATACGTCAGCAGAAAATGCTCATCAGGTTGAACTTAAAACTTTTATTAATTTAAGGAACCATTTCCATATTTCTTATAGTTTAGCTGTTCTGCTATGGATCTTCATTAGGTGTTCCAGTTTTCAAAATCAATTATAGCCTATATGTTGCCCAGGCTTAATAGCTATATAACAAAAAAAGTTTATTTCAAATCCGTCCAGTAGTTTTTACGTGAAACGCGTACATACATACAGACAGACAGACGGACAGACAAGAAATTCCAAAAAAATTTTTTGCTTTCTATTGTTCTTTTTAAGTGTCCCTCTATCCATTTTAGTCAAAAATACTAAATGTACAGACAAAATATTTTTACTGTTTTATTATATGTATAGATCATCAGTTATACTTTCGTTTCATTATAAAAGCAGAAATTTATATGTTACTTAACGTGAAGACTATAAAAATTCTCTTGCTACCTATGTTAACTGCCCAAGCAACCATGATCAGAACTCCATAATCGCTGATAGTTGTTACCCGTGTCTCGTGTGCATCTCTGCGTACATGCCCAATATACCTATGTTTCTCTATAGAAACAGCTTTTATAAAATATGAAAAGTTTAATCGTCGCGGGCTCTTGGTCCATTTACCTATGTGCCAAAATAATAGACAATTTTTGATTTTATGATAACCTGACATTTCAAAAGTGTTGCACTATTGCATATAAAACTATCCCAAAGTGAAGGGAATACATAAAGGTAAATAAAAAGACGTTGCTTATATTGGTACATGGCAAAATCTGTTTTTATGACGATATCATTGATTATATTTTGATTGTTCTTACTTGTGTTTTCATTTTCTAAACATTATTGTATATAGGTATGGTATCTTGCAAAAAAATATAACTCTTCTATTAAACTGTCTATTAAACTGTCAATGTTTTAAATATGTTTTTAATTTCTTTTTTTTACCTGAATATTTTTATCATACATTTATTTTTTTACTTAAAATATAACTTAACTAGAATAATCACAGATCTTCGCGCGCCGCGTCGCTATTCTAAATATACCTATGCTTATGTATTTGGTATGAATGAATCTTTCGCACGTCCTACAGAATTGAAAATTTATATGTAGTTTCAGTTGCGACGTGGGATAACATTAATAATTATAAGTGCACCGAGAATCAGCCTACCAATTTAACTGAATGGACATCCTTTTTTAAGGAACAATAAAAGGCATGTGCTTTGTTTTTATTGAAAAAGAAAATAAAATTATTTGATTCAGAATTTTTTATAAAGTTGAAGTTAATCTTTTCATTAACGAGGTGACGACTGACGTCATTGTAATGACAGAAATAATATCTAGGTTCTACTTATGTACCTACCCACTGCGAATATATGCATAAACCAGAGAAGGGAAAATTTAAAATTGTTATGGCAACCCAGTGCATAAAGTTGTCTGTGTCTGTCAAACGGACATAAAACTTTTCGTCTGGGGTACGAATTTTTGACTTATTATTATCGGCCAGTAAAAAATAAGTTTAAGTTTTCACGCCACTAATATCTAATCTCTATCCATTTTTTCACAAATACATTGTTAATACTTATAAAATAAATCGAAAAAATAATAACCGTGAGGTCTAAGTTCGCGACAAACTACTAGCACTCGAATAAATTTATGCTGAAAGTTATGCGTAAGCAAGTTATGTGAAAAAATCATTATGATACATAAGAACATGCCATATATGGGCTAACCATACCAAATTGGTCGAGTCGGTTAAACGTCAGTCAAGTTGAAGTCAAGGAAACGTCTGTGAATACGGGTGTAAATGTTTTCACGTATTTAATGCAAGATTCGCTCTATATAAACCACCTATACCTACCAACCAACATATGTACCAAAGATTTAAAAAAAATCCTAGCCTATTGAGGTGTCCCACTGTTGGGCAAAGGCCTCCCCTTTCTCTTTCCACAGTTCTCTGTCGAGTGACCCTTTCGCAAAATGTCCCTTTCACAAAAAGGACATTTTGCGTAAGGGCCATTTTATGACGTAACGCTTTTTGTTAACTTAAAGGTTACTGAAGTCCGTTGTTAAGTGTTACCCCTTAACTAATATCAGCGATGTTCTAGGTTTGGCTATCAGGAGGCTCGGTCAAACTGACACCTCTCGCTGATACCGCACGGCCATGCTCGGAGTTCCTTTACGAGATACGAGAGGAGAGATACACACATCTTTGGTCTCATCTTGCGAGGCGACACACTGTAGGGAAGGGCTTATATGTTTTTTGAAGTTTTAAAAGTTACTTTCCCAAATACAATAAACGAGTAATATACCAACTAATATAATTGCTATTTTGATGAAAACCACACCAATATGTGTATATCAATGGAATTGTGAGTATGATTGTTACTCAATCACGCAAAACCTACTTTACGATTTTGGATTAAATTTAGTATACGGGTAGAAAAATACCGGGATTAGCACATAGGGTACTTTATATCTAGAATTTCCACGGAAGCAAAGTCCAGGGATGCAATAAGTAAGTCACAAATGAAATCTTTTATGGCTTTACACTACCTATATGAGAGCTATGCTTTTGTCAGTGTCATTGCGTGGAATGTAACACATGACTTCTTTGATCATGAGTGATTAAAATCATTTATTAAAAAAAAAAGCTTCGTCAATTAAAAAATAATCTTAAAAATAAAATAAAACTAAACTAAAAACAGTCAAATATGCCACCGCGGACTGTACCCGGTTCAAAGGTATTCATAACGCTTGCCGCGTTTCCTTTTAGAATAAATTAGGTTCCTCTCTAAGTGATTTGTCAAAATCTTCTCCATTTCACACACTAGCTGATAAACACATCACAGTAAAATGAAATTAAATGAAATGAAAAATAATTTTATTTAAAAGGGCTAAAAAAGAGCACTTTTTGTGTTTTCCTTCACCGGCAGCAAGGTAGGTAAACAAAGAAATTAGTGAACAAATTCATAGGTTCGAGTAGGATTCGAACTAGGAACCTTATGACCACATGCAGGCGTCAAAAGATGACATGAATGAGGATTAAACTGAATTAGCTTACAAGTGTGAAATTAATTCGATTATTCTAAAAGTCAAACAAAGCGAAGTATTTTTGTACATTTTAGCATCAATTTTAACATAGAGGCAAGGAGCGGTTGACAATTTAATGATTTTAAGCCGCAATTCCTCTGTTACAGCTTCTTTTTGTTGAAAATGGTTTTTTTTATATCTCCGTTTGAATCCTATTGAATTTGTATTTGCTGTGCCCTTCGGCTTCGCTCCTGTGAGAACTTCAGGATTCTATAAAAGCCTTCTTATGGAAGTGGATTTTAAACTCAGAAATATTTTTCAAATCCGTCTGGTAGTTCCAAATAATGTGTTCAAACTTACTTTTTTTATTGAAAAAGACACACCTATTATCAGATTATTACGAGACCAAAATATCTGCATGCTTGAAACTTATACTTCTTCTCTCAGCCGAAAGACGTCCACTGCTGGACAAAGGCCTCCCCCAAGGATTTCCACAACGACCGGTCCTGCGCTGCCCGCATCCATGCGCAACCCGCGACCTTCACCAGGTCGTCGGTCCACCGAGTGGGAGGCCTGCCAACACTACGTTTTCCGGTTCGTGGTCGCCACTCGAGAACTTTTCTGCCCCAACGGCTATCTGTTCTGCGAGCTATGTGCCCCGCCCACTGCCACTTAAGTTTGGCGATTCTGCGGGCTATATCGGTTACTTTAGTTCTCCTACGGATCTCCTCATTTCTGATTCGATCACGCAGGGAAACTCCGAGCATAGCGCGCTCCATCGCCCTTTGGGTGACCTTGAGCCTTCTTATGAGGCCCATAGTAAGCGACCACGTCTCTGAAACTTATACTTACACACTAAATATTTTTTTCAGCATGCATTTATAGGGCTAAAAGATATTATATTACTATAAATTTTCGTGTATAGCAATGGAACTGTGCCTTAGCATGCAGCCTTAAGAATTAGCCAGATATCGTTAATTGCGCTAAGTGTTGGTGACACGGTCACATGGTAGATCACAATGTGCACAACCCGGTCTTGGCTTTTATAGCTGCGATAATAGTTTGATAGCCTTGGGAACGTCATACAGTAAAAAAAAGTTCAAATATTTATTTTGTACTAGTTGAGCCCAGGGGCTTCGCTCCTTTGGGAATTTCGGGACAAAAAGTATTCTATGTGATATTCCAGGATTATTCTACGTATGTGCCAAATTTCAGGTGATCAAAATGGTATCACCCACACTATTGATGAACTACGAATTCCAAGAATCATTCATTTATTTATTTTTTTATTTGAAGAATACCGTATATAATAGGTGTACAAACAGAGTTAGTCACAAGTATTGTGCCTTATAGCGAGGCGTACAAATATTATTCATTATAATATTATTATTATTATTTATTATTATTATTATTTATTATACATTACAATATTGCATCTCAAAATTAAAATTGATTATAAAAGTACCATTAAATATATTTATGTCAAAATGTGCACAATTCCAATTAAATTCCATTAAAATAATTCCAATTTTTACAATATTAATAATTATAATGAGTATTCATAAATTAACTGAAAACATCATGGTCAAAACTTATGATCCCATTGTAAGAACTCATTTACTGAGTAAAAACATTTTTCTGCTAGCCACGACTTCAATGCTTTTGAAAACTTTTTTATGGGAAGTGTTTTTATATCGCCAGGAAGGGCGTTGAATATCTTCCTTCCGACAAGGAAAAGACATCAACGGACACTTTGCGTTGCGTTGATGTCTTTTCAACTTCACCATATTTTGTCTAGAAAAATAAGCAGTCGAATTAGGTAACATATTAATTTCAAGTAAACATAATAAAAAAAATAATAATATAAATACCTCCCATATTACTATTTATTACTTACAAGCTTTTGCCCGCGGCTTCGCCCGCGTGAATTTCCCACGGGGACCGTGTTTTTTCCTGGGGTGAAAGGTAGTCTATGTCCTTCTCAGTACTTCTAACCATGTGTATGCGGAATTTCAGAAAGATTGGTTGAAGCGTGAAGAGGTAACAAACAAACAAATAAACAAAACTCACTTTCGCCTTTATAATATGAGTTAGGATTAGGACTGGGTAACATTTTAATTTCAAGTAAACGGAATTAAAAAGCGGCTTTTTTAAAATTCCGTTTACTTATTAAATACCTCTTATCACATTAATATATACTTATTAGTAGTGTACTACTAATTAATCATACATACATATCACGCCTCACGCCTTTTTCACGCCAGCATTTTGATGAAATTTGCTAGATGCCCAGATTTAAATTTAGAAAAATACAGGTAAGAAGGTAACCTGTATTTTTCTATATTTAAATCTGAAAAAATCTGGGTCTGGAATCTGTAAAATCTGTGTGGGTCTGGAAAAGTATATACTAAGTTACCACTTAGTATATACTTTTCAACCCACTTCAAAATCCAAAAAGAGGAGGTTCTCAAGTTAGCTGTATTTTTATTTTATTTTTTATCTCAAATTTCCACGGGAGAGGAGTCCCGGGGCGTAGCTAGAATATGATTATCTAAATTTTATATATAAACGTGACGGAACAACTTATAAAAAACAATTTATTATGTTGGTTTTAATTGAATCGATACACTATCCAATATTTAACAGATTACTCTCGATTCTCGATTCACTGAGATAAACGGTATCGATTACACGACAATTATCGATTATAATAAACTAATTGCGTGTAAATATAGATTTTCTTCTTGCTCTTTGTCAAATGTATTTTACGGAGTTTATTTATGCCACAAAATATATAGAGCGTAGAAAAAATACTTCTTCTCCACTTCTTCACTTAGAGGTCTGATTAACGGCTGTCACTTTTTTGAAGACGCTATCAAGCGCCAGTCGTATTACACATAATTAATGCAGTGAGCCAGCGTGCAGATTAATCAATAAATATATACGGACAAATGACACAGATTAAGTTAGCCCCAAAGTAAGTTCAAACTCAACGATACTATATTTTATAACAAATACATATATAGATAAACATCCACTCAGGTCAATCTGAAAAAGATCATTTTCCATCTTGACCTGACTGGAGATCGAAACACGGAGATCGTCACAAATATCCTCACGATATTATTTCTTTACCAAATGCATGTAGTGATTGATAAAAATGAGCGAATTATTAGTCATATAAGTATAAGTACAGTATCAATAGATCACCATGCTTTAAGCATTTTTGAACGATTATCATGGATAAGGGCTTTCAAAATAAACCTATGCATCTTAGAATAATCTATATCACGTTACATCTGTACCATTTAATAATTTGTGATAGCAATCTCAGCATTTCCAGGGTGACGAATCGATTCAATGTAATTCCGATCCGATCCTAATAGAACCGAATCAATATTTAATTATCGTTCTTTATGGAGAATGGTAACGCAACGGATTCAATTGGTTTTCTAGGGTTGCCAGCAACTAGGGTTACACCAGATTTAAAACATTGTGGAAATAAAAAGTCACATGAATTTAAATTTAGTGTGTGTGTGAATGAAATCAAGGGCCTTTAACAATTGAAGATATGTTTTTTTTGGACAATAATTAGTTTTTAGTTACTTTTAGTCTATTATTTTAATACAATTTTGTAATTTCTGAATAAATAAATGTCCTCATTAAAAATGACAGATGTGATGGTATATATAATAAGGTGTGCATAAGGAGTAATGAATTTCTAGCATCACATCTTTTGGCAAAATCTACATATTATTCTAACAAATTAAACATTGACAACCCTAATATTAAAAATTTTAATATTTGTAACCTATGTTTTGACGCTACATGATGTTTTATTGGAATATAAAACGGAAAACGATCGATTGGACGTAAACTAAAAGCTAACTATGTAAGTCTATAAAATCTAAGCTGTAACATTTTGAAAGACTCATCATCGTAAAATTTAAAAGCTCTTGTAATTTTTAGATTTTTCTATTTTCATAGCTCTTTCACTTCCTGGCATGACTCAGCGCACATTTCAAGTTTATTAAATTAATTTTTTTGTTTGTTTTTAAATTGCTGCATGCATTCCAACCAGGGAACTCCGCAACGGTTAACTGCACTGACCGTATTCACGCATTTAGTGCATTAAAATTGAATTAATTTGTGTGTGTGTGACCATAAAAGTTTTTTTTATAACTTAGGACGGCAAAAGAGCGAGCGGGTCTCCTGATGGTAAGTGATCACCGCTGCCCATGGACAACTGCAACACCAGGGTGTAGCTGGCCTTTCAAGAAGACGGAGACTCGTATTTTGAAGGTTCCAATATTGAGTCGGTTGGGAAACACCGCCGCAGGAAGTTGATTCCACAGTGTGGTCGTACATAGCAAGAAGTAAAAACACCAAAATACTTTTAAAAACTTTATTTATACTCTACTAGATAACAATATTTCCGTTTCTGAAATGGCGGGCGTGTGAATTATGCGCAGATTTTTTTAATTCGTCGGAGGCTGGCCTACAGCACGAGCTAAAGGCAAGCTAATCAATCCAGCTAATCACAGTTATTACTAGTTTATTATCGGTTACTCGAGTGGGCGGGGCGATTATACGCTGAGACGTAGGTCAGTTTTGTCTAAAGCCCACTCTACACATTGGGCTAACGTGGCAGAAAATCGACGTACAGTCAAGAGGCCAAAACTACAAGGCAATATGATCTTTAAAGTTAGGCAATATGGTCTTCGAGGTATGACTGCACTTATGGCCCTTGACTGTACTAGTTATGTCCCGTGTCAAAGTAAAGCTCGCATTTAAACTAATCAATGTATGTCAATTAGCCGATGTCGATATGTCTGTAAATGTGGGCTTGAAATAACGATTATATTTTACACATTTATAGAGATAGCTTTGGCTTTTATTTTTGAGATACAAACTTAAAATTTGACCAACTGGATTCTATCTGGATGCAGGAACAGAAGAAGATCTAGGACGAGATAACATGGTTTGAGAACTCGATAGAAATAAGGGTTCCGTTTTTGACTTTTAAGGTACGGAACCCAAAAATGAAAGACAGTTACGAGTGGACGAAATTGGGGAGGCTTTTGCCCAGCAGTGGGACGTACAGTACCTACATACTAAAAAAAAAGCTTTTATGCGAAATTTATTAACAGATAGATTTATCTGTTCGAAATTCTTACCCAATGGTGAAATAGACCACTATCTTCTGTATATACAAAATTGCTTGCTAACTTATGATGCTGACCGCTGAAGCCAAAAACTTTAAATTTTGCATAGAGTTTCGTTACATAGTTTAAGTGAGCACTAAGAAAGGAATTTTGGAAATTCCACCCCTAACAGGGTAAAATTTGTAAAAACGGAAGTTAACGCGGACGAAGCCGCGGGAAATAGCTAATATAACATGTTTTATCCGATAAATCTATTCATAACAGAAATTTCTTTTGGAAGGATTAATAACATGTTAAATGGTATAACACAGAACATGGAGTCCATAGAGAGTGTTATCGATGAGTTTATCGGCCAGTTAACCATCAATCACTTGTCGGCAGAGCTTTAGAGAGATGAAGACGTTACTCTAATAACACCTCGGATACAAAACAGTTTGAATACAGAGGTAAAGTTTGTGTTAATGTTTCTACTTTGTTTTATGTAAATGATTTACGATGTGTCGCTTTGTTTTTCTGATAATTATTAAAAGGGACTGTTATATGTATCATTTTGTGACTACTGCTAGGCACATTGGTTTTTTTACGGATTGGCGTTTTGCTAAGTGTGAGAATGCGTATCACGTAATAATGTTAATAATATTTTCTTAGTTTATTTAATCTAAGCAATTATTACAAATTATGGTTCAATATTTTAGCTTTATTTTGTCAAATAATGTCTGTATATCCGTTTTTGAATAGGAACTGGAATGAATCTGGTCTTAGCCGTCTGCTTAATGAATCTAATACATCAGATTTAGATATGAGTAAGTCAATAATTTTTAAAATAAATGATATATTTATATTACTGTAATGGAAATATTTCATTAATGAAAATGTAAATCAATGCTCAAATTTTGTTGACCCTAATATCTGTACTATCCGTATTTTGTGCGTGGAACATTAGAGGTGCCGCTTTATTAGATCAATAACTTTAATAATGCAAAACGCTTTATAATTATATAATTATACATCTATTATATAATTACACAGCTATAATCGAGTGTCGATTAATTGGAGTATCGTAAGCAATCGTGTGGTGAGGTTTTTCTAAAATGTGTTAACACATAATCCTGATTTTCGTTAGATAAGTAGCGCCCATTCAGTCGTTGACTTCGTTTAATTTATTATTTTTTTCATATGTATTTATTTATTTATTTTTGTACACAATAAATACATAGATAGGAAATATTAAAAATAGTAAAAATAAGTAACAACTAGTAAGTAGTAACTATGTATCAATTACTTAGGTAAACTAAATCCCCTAAGTTTTTTTATTCTATTGAAAAAACAAATGATTTTTTAAATACCTACTAGATTTTTCCAGTTTTATCACCGCGTGTATATCTTAGTGAAGAATGGACAGTCTTCATTTGTTTAGCTTTGCCCATCCCGTCAGTGATAAAGACGTACATATTTAATACGATTCAGTTATCGCGTGATCTTCGTTTAATGAGTTTTCGGCCAAGTTTATTTGAGCAGAGTTCGGAATAAATGAGATGTTTCTCCGAACTTATGTGCGCCGCTCGCGTTGTTTATAGGCGGGAATGCTTGCCCGCAAGTGTACAGTCACATGTACAGAAACCTGACAGCCTATCTCACAGAATCCTATGTCAGGGGGTCAGGTTTCTCTGCATCTGACTGTACACACAGTCTCGTACAAATCTGACCCTAAAGTCGCCGATAGACTTGAGCGAGCATTCACATGTGACAGAATACGGAGAAATTAAAAAGCTTTTTTAATTTCTCACTACACCTACTAAATTGATTAAAAAAGTGGCCTCTTGTCACCTTTTTTTTTTTTTTTTTTTTTTTTTTTTTTTTTTTTTTTTATTCGCAGGGGGAAATGCCTTTACACTGCCTTTACGCTAGTCGGCCCAGACTACCCACTAAAACCCCCTGCGGATGCCATCGGCCGCTTTACAGGGAGGCGCCTCGGATCTATCTAACACAAGGCGCCTCAGCGACTGGCCGGTCTCTGTTATCGGAGACCGGACTCTCCATTTTCAGGGGCACCTTCCGACACCTGGAAGACCCCTGCCGCCGGGTGGGACAACCAGCCCCACACTCTACGGCGCTTGCAGGCGCGCAAGGTAGCGCCTGCGTCGCACACCCCTCCGCCGTCTTCTAATCGGGTCCGCGAGGGGGTGGTCCTCGCGGTCCCTTTCTTCGGCCTCCCTCTGCGACATAACAGTCTCGCAGAAGGAGGCCATCGCCTCCCAGGCCCTGTCGCTCTCGAGCATCGCCTTGACGACACTCGGGAGCGACAGGTCCACTCCGCCCAGTGCAGCCGCCAGATCGTGGCGCTGCCCGCTCCATCTGGGACACTGCTCGAGAACATGCTGAGCAGTGTCCTGAGCATCGCCACAATCGTGGCAGACTGGCTCGGCCTCCCTCTGGGCCACGCGGTGCAGGTACCCACCGAAGCAACCGTGCCCGGTGAGCACCTGCGTCATGCGGAAGGTGAGAGGCTTGCGCCGCCTCAACATCCACCTCTCCAGGACCTGACGCAGAGCCTCCACTGTGCGCACACCGTACTCGGCCTGCGCCAGGTCCGCCTCCCACCTCCGCATGAGTTCCGCTTGCCCTCGCAAGCGGACCCGCCGGACCATCTCCGGCGAGGGGCGCTCGCCGATTTCCCTACGGCTTGCCACAAAGTGGTACACCTCGGCGAGCACCTCCGCCACCAACTCCCACGGCGGGTCGCCCGCGAGGGCTGTGGCCGCAGAGAACGCCACTGTACGGTACCCCCGTATCACCCTCACCGCAATCGTCTTCTGCGCCTGCCGCAGCAGGCGCTTATTATCCGCGGTGAGGGCGTCCACCCAAATGGGGGCACCGTACATCGCCATACTCCGGCATACGCCAGAGTACAGCCGCCTCACGGCGTCGCTGGGCCCACCCAGATTGGGCAGGAGTCGGCCCAGCGACGCAGCCGCCTTGACGATCCTCGGCCCCAACTCGCGAAAGTGGGGGCCGAAGGACCATCTTCCGTCGAGTATGAGTCCCAGATATTTCATCTGGGTACTCACCCTCAACTCTTCTTGACCCACCTGGAGGCGCGCCCCTGGGGGGGGTCCTCTCTTTCGAACCCCGCGGAAGAGGAGGACTTCGGTCTTGTCCAAGCGGACCCGAAGCCCTAACCCCTCTATGCGGCCAACCAAAAGGGCGAGACCCGTTTCGGCCAGCCGCGCCGCCTCGCCGAATTTCGCACCCCGGGACGTGAAGAGAGTGTCATCCGCATAGCAGATGACACCCGTTCCGGGGGGAAGCCGGCACCGCAGGACCCAGTCGTAGGCGATGTCCCACAGGATAGGGCCAAGAATCGACCCCTGTGGGACACCGCACTCGACGCTCCGCCGAACCATTCGACCCCCCATATCCTCATATAGGACGACGCGTTCCTCCAGGTACGCCCCCAACAGCTCCCGCAGGTACGAGGGCACCTCGAAATACCGAAGTGCCTCCCGTATTACACTGTGCGGGATGCTGTTGAAGGCGTTGGCGATGTCTAGTGACGTCGCCAGGGTCACCTCGCCTTCTCGATCCGCCTCCTCCGTCACCGACCGTAGACGCCTGAGGGCATCGACGGTGGACCTCTCGGCCCGGAACCCGTACTGCACGTCAGAGAGACGCGGTCCCGGGCCTTCCTCCACATGCTGAACGAGGCGAGAGGCCACGATACTCTCCAGGGCCTTGCCGGCCTCGCTCAGCAGGACCAGAGGTCGCACCGCCGAGGCCGAGTCCAAGGGCCGGCTCCCCTTCGGTATGAGGCAGAGTCGGCCCTCCTTCCACAGTTTCGGGAACTGCCCGTCTCGCAGACAGCGGTTGAGCAGCTCCCGAAAACTCTCCCCGAGGTGCACGAGAATCAGCGCAAGCACCTTCCCGTGCACCCCGTCGGGACCCGGTGCCCTCTTCTTCGTCCGGAGGCGGTCGAGCACCGCCTCCATTTCGACGTCGGTGACGGGAGGCGGATCAGCCTCCACCCGCTCCTCCTCCGCTTCGCCAAGCGGCTGTCGGGCCATCCTTGGAGGAGAAAACCCCCGAGGATTGCCGGGGAAAAGGCCCCCGACAATCTCCTCCAGCAGAGCCGGCTGGAGGGTCTCCGTTAATGGGGCCGTCTGTGGGCGCATTTTGTTTCGCGCCCACTTGTACGGTCGGCCCCACGGATCCCTTTCGATACCCTCCACCAGCTCCTCGAGGGCTTCCTCCTTGGCCCGACTGATGGCCAGCTGTAGCTCCATTCGTTTTCCCACATACACCGCATACAGCTGGTCATCCCTCTCCTCGTCCCGGGGCTGCGCCGCCTGCTTCGACCGTAGGCCCTTCGGGCCGCGTTGCAGGCGACGCGAAGGGCGGCAATCTCAGTCGACCACCAATATACCGCCCGCCTAGGGGGCGCACGACCTACGCTAGGCATGGCCGCCCGGCATACCGCTGTGAAAGCGTCGCCGAGACGGTCAGCCGCTTCGTCCACCCCCATTCCAGCCAGAGGCGGGAGGCTCCAGCGGCCGACGATGGCCGCCTCTTCCGCCAGCTCCCGGTCAAGCCGCGTGAGGGCCCAGCGCGGGAACCGGCTGCGCACCCGGGACGGCGACGCCGCCTGGCTTTGGGGGGCGGCAGACACCTCGAACCGAATATACCGGTGGTCCGAAAGTGTCTCCACCCCCGATTCCACCCTCCAGTTCGTGACGCATCGCGCAGCAGCGGGGGTGGCGAACGTCAAGTCCACCACCGAACCGCCCGTCCGCCGCACACACGTCTGGACTGTCCCCCTATTCAGGAGGGACAGTCCCGCGGCCAGCGCCCACTCTTCGACCTTTCGCCCCTTGGGCTCAGTGGCCGGGTTCCCCCACGCCGTTGATTTGGCGTTGAAGTCACCGGCCACCAAGACTTTTAGGGGCGCCAGCCGCCTCACCTCCGGCCCCAGTGCGTCCAGAAACTGCACCAGGGCCGGCAGATCCCGGTTCGGGGAGAAGTAAACGCCGATTATAGCGTACTCTCCCCGAACCGCCACCACAAAGCCGTTTCCTCTCCTCTCAATCGTGAGAGGAGGGGCGGCGCCAGACCTAGCCACGATGGCCACGGTGTCGTCCAGATCCCCGGCCCAATGGGGCAGGGAGGGGACCGCGTACGGCTCCGAGACCACCGCGACGTCCACATCCCACTGCGCCATAGATTGCAGGAGCAGATCCTGCGACCCGGCGCAGTGGTTGAGGTTGGCCTGTATGAAGGAGACCCCCATCACTCCTCCATTTGGCCGTCTGGCGCCACCTCTCGTCTGTCCTCACGCGGAGGAGGGGACGGCCCTTTCCCTCGGGTTGGCGGGGGGTTACACGACTTACCCCCCATGACGTGATTGGCCGGCTTACCGGCGTCGCGGCATACCACGCAGCGGGGCTCTGCTGTGCAGGAGGCTGACAAGTGTCCCTCCTCCCCGCACCTGTAGCAGAGCCGGCTGCGGTCCGCCTCCGTTGGGCACAGCGCGGCTGTGTGGCCCTTCCCCATGCACTTGTAACAGTGCATGGGGCGCGCCTCCAGCAGCCGGAGCTGCGCGCGGCCCCATCCCACCCTGAGGCTGCCCGCCTCATCCAACTTTTTGGCTGCTGTCACTGGGCAGCGCATCAGGACAGAGCCAGAGCCCCGCCAGTCTGGGCGGATTTCACCCACCCAGACCTGGTCCACCGCGCAGCTCCCGGCTTGCGCGACCGCAGCCTTTACCCGCTGCACTGTGGCCGCATCGTTCAGGCCCGTCACGCGGAAGTCCGCGGTTTTGACGGGCCTGGTGACGTCCGCGACACCGGACAGGGCCGACGCAAGCACGTCAGCCTTCTCCGAGTTAGAGGAGCCGAGCACCTCTATTAGCCTCGCTCCGGTCGCACTCGGGCGAATCCGTAGCGAGCTGATGCCCAGCTCCTCCAGGTCGACATCTTGCTCGGCCTTGAGGAGGGCGGAGCCATAGGTGGCCCCGTTCTGCGCTGCCTGCGGCTGTAATTTTATGATCACAGCCGAGGAGCTCGGGACCGACAGCTTGGCCGCCCTCGCCGGCGCCGTCTTGGGGGGTGCCCTCGACACCGCAGCGGGGGCGCCCGTAGGTGCCGCCGCTGGCTTGGGCTGGGTCTTCTTCCCCACGCCCTTCCCCTTCCCTTTCCCCTTCCCCCGAACCTCCACCCAGGGCAGCTCCGGGAATTCCTCGACCGGAGCTGCTGAGGCTGGAGCCGCCGGGGTCGGAGCTGTGGAGGTCGAAGGCCCGAAAGGCCCCCACTCCGTCTCCTTCTGGGCACCCCTACGGGCCTGCTTCTTTGGGGCCGGACGTGCTGGAGCCCGGACCTCCATCTCCTCCACCGCCGCCGGCCGCTCAGGCCGCAGCCTCGGGCTCTGGCCGGAGGCCTCCTCAATGGCCGCTCTCGCGGCCCTCGCCACCTCCGAGTTGTGGCCTCTTGTCACCTGAGTGAATTAAGTCCAAGGTGAATAAATGACACTAATTTTGTCGAATCAATTCACCTCATGAAATTTTCTGGGTGAAATGAGTCCGAGGTGAAATGAAGACACTAAAAATACTACTTTATTCACCCAGGTGATATCACCCAGGTGAATAGAGTAGAATATACCTTTCAACAGAGGAAGAGGACGCTAAAGATGACTAGGTCGTTGCTATGCTAAGATCGGTGCGTTGCCAAGATGGTTTTGGCTGGTGGCTTTCTTCGTCCTCTATTCTACTTTGGTCAATCTGTACCTTGGTGAAGTCCTCTTTATCACACAGGTCCTTGCAGGCACCCACTTCGCAGCCTTTATGTGCTACGCAGCATTTAAGTTATAATATTGTTATTATCATTTATTAATTCAGGATCTGTAAGGATCGTAGCAAGTGGAAATCGCTAGTCTCTGCCTACCCCCGCGGGTGCCTACCCCCGCGGGAAAAAGGCGTGATAATATGTATGTATCATTTATTAATTCAACAAAATACAAATGTACAACAATGTTTGAGATTTTCCGGACATCGGGAGTATACTTATCAAAATCCTAATCCTAACTAATATTATAAATGCGAAAGTGAGTTCGTTTGTTTATTTGTTTGTTTGTTACCTCTTCACGCTTCATCTACTGAACCAATCTTAGAGAAGAACATAGGTACCTTTCATCCCGGGAAAAAACACAGTTCCCGTGGGAAATTCACGCGGGCGAAGCCGCGGGCAAAAGCTAGTGCCTAATAAAACTGAATATTTTAACAAGAATTGGTTATTAATGTTGCCGAGTGTACTGATCACATTTCCGCTTTCCTTGGCAGGGTGTTTATAATTATTAGCCTTAATGGGCATATTGAATAGGTAATGATTGTAGGTTTGATTGCGCGAGAGAGCTGGCGTTTACACTTGATGTAATAGGCCACTTGTTGAGTATTGTAAATTTAATGAACTGACGTGATTTATAGACTTACTAGCTTTGCCTGCGGCTTCGCCTGCGTGAGTTTCCCACGGTAACAGTGTTTTTTTTCCTGGGATGAAAGGTACCCTATGTCCTCCGTACTTCTAACTATGTGTATGCAAAATTTCAGGAAGATTGGTTCAGTAGATGAAGCGTGAAGAGGTAACAAACAAACAAACACACACACAAACAAACAAACTCACTTTCTCATTTATAATATTAGTTAGGATAAGGACTAGCTGTTGTCCGCGGCTTCGCCTGCGTGAGTTTTCCACGGTGCTTTTTCCTGGGATGAATATATCCTATATCCTTCTCAGTACTTCTAACTATGTGTGTGCGAAATTTCAAGAAGATTGGTTTAGTAGATAGGTTTAGTGGATAAAGCGTGAAGAGGTAACTAACAAACAAATTCACTTTCGCATTTATAATATTAGTTAGGACTAGCTTTTTCCCGCGGCTTCACTCGCGTGAATATTCCACTTCGCGTAATTGAGTAACAAACACCCTCACAAACTCGCATCTAAACTTTCGCATTTATAATATTAGATAGAGCATTGACCATAGAGCTAGAAAAAAAAATTCCTTAGAGGTACAGACAGCTGAGGAAGCGGGATGTCAGATATGGTTTTTGCCTATGTTGGTGAAGGACAGGTAATATCTTCTGTGAAGCTAAAAAAAATTGAATTTGGAACACACTTTTATGAACATTTTTGGGGTTCATTCATGGAAGTAATAAGTACTTTGTACAAAGTACTTATTACTTCCATGGGTTCATTTGACAATCAAGTTTATTGTCTATTAAAGAATGTTTTTTTTTCTATGTCTATGACATTGACTAACCCAATGAACCTAATAATTAACGCGTAGAGATTAAACCAAAAACAAACAAGTACTCGGTACAGCTATTGGCAATACTTGTCCACCTTAATTGAACAAACACGTTTAACACACATAGTTCAAAGGTAACACTAACATATCCATTAATCCCTTCTTCTAATTACCCTTGAGATAAGACAAAATATCAAATAAACAAGTTAATTTACACAAGGGAACTTATTTATTTTATTTTATTTTATTTTATAAATATAATAATAATATAAAATTAAAAGTTTTACATATAAAACAGTATTAAAACGAAAACGGACATTTGTAACCAAACTGTTATCTGTATATCGAGCACCCCGTGAAGATAATATACGGGCATAATGACAGGAATCCAGCGCTTAAAAAGTTAAAAAAATAAATAAACTGACGCCATATAGAATCTGTGGAATTTGAGGCGCGCGTAACATGTTCGTTATTCAAATTGAAATCCTATACGCGTTATTGTCGAGATTGTTTATTTGATCTATTTATTTTTGAATATTTAATGAATACGTTTTGTTTTTCCCACGGATTTTAGTTGGATTAATTTTTATCTGCTTAATGGGCCTTTTATTCATTAAATTGGGTTGTTTGGAGTGATGTTTGCATTGGACTGTACGGAAAAGAGCATAGAGTAACATATCACAAATTAAGTACCTAGAGAACTAAGAAAACTCGTTTAAAAAGTATTTATATACTATAGTATACTCACAAGATTTTATTTAGTTTCACCAGCTGCGGTATTGCCACTTGGAATCAAATCAATCAGAAACCGTAGTCAATTTGTAAAATTTAACTGAGCTGTACTTTTACACGGATAATAAATTAAATATTTATTCATGATATTATGCGAATTGAAAATTGTAACAACACAACACATTCTTTAAATGTGTTTTTTAAATGTTTGTTTATATGTCCCACTCTTAGAGTCATAATTCTACGATATAGTGGGTAAATCTAGTCGCTTTGTATTTGCATGTCGGAAAAGATATTTATACGTCGATCGCTGTCGTCCATCACTATAAGGGGACAGTCTAGCGATTTGTGAATCAACGTCCAAATTAACTTGCTAGTTTGGTTGATTGTACCGGATTAATTAACATGGATGGAGCCCAATGTTGATAAGGTAACAAATTGTCGGAGATTCATTAATTAAGTTTAAGATAGATATGTTAATTAAGCGTGTATTTAAACAAATTTATTTGATTTGGTCATCGTATTGTATCTGTGTGTTTCAAAATTTTGATAGAAGAAGATTTACAATATGAAGAATGTAGTAACAATACAATGTAGCTCTTGCTTGCTAATTTAAATGTCTTTATTATTTCCTTTGTCAAAATTTTATTTACTTTTTAATAATAAAGAAAATCAAAAGGGATTGTAACACAAATTTATTATTTCCTTGTAACATTACATACGCGTATGTAATGTTATTGCACGTACGTATTGCAGCTGATACTCAACGTTCTTAATTTTCGTCTTTCACAGATAAAAAAATAATAAATGCGAACATTATTGTATGGAAAGCGTGGAACTATTTGGAAGGCACTAGGTTTGAATCATACAGTTTGAACAATAACTAATAGATTCTAGTTCCCTAAATTAACAAGAGCTATTAAATCCACATTTTTGACTTGAATATTCTCCATTATTTTGCAAAATGCGGCTAACGCTATTCTACATTAGTTCGCTACACTATTTGTCCTTTCTCACAGATCGAAAGAAATATATACATCCACAGAGCCGTCACACAGATAAAAAATGCCAAGATGAAGGCTGCAGCGCGTAACTCCCGCTATCTGGTGATCTGTGAAGCGCGCGCGCGGCGGGCGACCCCTTGCGGCCCGAATTATTGTTATTGCCACCAAACTAATGTAATTATTTTACTACTCGGGACAGAGATGGAGTGGAGATCGAGTAGGGATTTTTTTTGCAATTTTTGAAAACTAAAATTTTGTAATGAGCTGTTTACGTTTACATATACCTTGCAAAGCGCTCTAGTGTGTACACGTATTTGGGCCACAGTCTGTCTAATAAATGTTTATTTTTGTATTATGTTAAATTTTGTTAAATATAACTAGTTGTGTATACCTAGAAATAATGTAATGTAAAATAATAAATTTCAAGTAAATAATTTTTAGACAAATGTCTAAAATGACATAGAAATGTGATAAGATATTATAGGTGCGGACTCAAAAAGATAAAGGAAACAACAACAATATATTTTTATTGCTACACTTTGAACCAATCTGAATAAATTTAAAAAAGGCGACAACATAATACAATATTATTCTATCTCCGACATGACAAACAGCATATCTAAGAGATGAGGTCAACCAGACGCCATATATTTAGTTCGACGTTCTGGATTACCACAAAATTAATGGTTTAATACAAATTTCCAGACAAAATATTGACTATTATACATAAAAAAGGCGTCACGAGCGAACATACAATAAAAATGTTTTATATATGTATTTGCGAGGTCAAAATTCAAATAGATGTGTAGTAGATAAAATTTATTAATTATTCATTACGCTTTTTTAAAATATATTAATGAAAAGGTCGATAGTTTTACTTGTTGACTTTTTTTTGTATCGTATCCATATGGCTTAAATAACAAATGTTTTTTGCACTTTTAAGCGGATTTAATATCATAATCAGGAAACTATATTTAAAAATATATACTTTAAGCAATTATTTTCATGCCTAATTATATATTTCTTTTTTTCCGTTCGCTAAAGTTGCCTGGAACAGATTGCACTTGCGATAGGCCGCCTGTTGTATGCATTACCTATATATTAACTCACAATGTTTTTGGTGCAACAAATTATTTTTACTTACTTACTGTAGGACCTTCATAAGCTTGAACCTTGAAAATATATTTAAAAAATTCAAGCCATTTTAAAGCAGACATTACCCGAATATTACAAAGCCGAGCATTTCAGCTTTCATTAAATATTTAAAATAGGTTCACTTCAAATATTTTAAAATAATATTAAAAACAACAGCAACTCCACCGCCCCGCTCGCCTGTCGGTCACCGAGTCACATGTAGTAGTACACACGGACAGGCATCACATAATTTACGCGCTCCTAGGACACTGCGCCCGCGCATCAATCCCGCGCCGTGGGACACTGTCTCCCGTATTTGGGATTTGTCATTCTAGTTACATTGGTCGAGTGCGTGAGATAGATAAATTGGTTAGAAACTGAAATCGGCTACGAACTGTATTTTGTCACTAGTTGTGCCACGCGGCTACTCACCCGAGGGAATTTCGAGATTCTAGACATATAACCTATAGCCTTTCTCATAAATGTGGCTGTCATACACAGAAATATTTTTTTGACCAAACCATATATTTTGACTAAGGTATAGAATTTGTGAAGGGCATGGATTTCTCACTCCCTGGCACTACATGAGATCTAATAACTTTTTGACAGAGCGTCTTGACACCATTTTGTATGAAAATGTTTTTGATTGCATACAATTTCTTCGATTAATGTATTGCACTACCGTTCCATTCTCCATTTCATTCTTGTAAAAATCAAAATAAAAAAGTAGTCAAGAGTGCATTGACGATGTTAACCTTCACCAGATATGAACTCGGCTTTCAACTCGCACGATACACTCGCCGAGTGTGAACTGACAGTGCAGCCTCCCCCATCGTGCGTATCGTGCGTTTTTATTGTCTTTACTGGTAATGTCCGATGTCATATTGGCTTTTATTATTTATTAATTGACTCCGGAGCTTTTTTGGATATGTTTAAAATATAGTTTATGTTCACCGTGTTTTATGTGTCGTCTGTTAAGGTTATAGAATTTGAAATAATGCAAGCCGATAGAAGTGTTATTTTGTGTCTTGACTTTAAGCAAAATTATAACTTTGTTCATAGAATCAGTATTGTATACGTACACTTGATTTTTAATGAACGTCAGATATATTCTTTTGTATATAATATGATGGCAGATGGCAAGAAAACATCTGCAGCTAAGTTATATTTACAATTAAAACATAACGAGACATTTTACGCACGAATTGGCTCTGTCGATTGGTGCGTATTGATATCATCAGGAGATCAAGGTTTATTCAGACCAGCTTTATCGCTAACCGAATTGGAAGTACAAGTAGGCCTGCATGTGATTAGAAACCCTTGTGATTAGATTCCTTTCGGACGCAAATCAACTCCACTGGAGAGGAGTGGAAAAGCATTTTGAAGAAATAAGCAATAGAATATTTGTAGTTATTTACGAAAATGAGTTGGGCTGATGAATTGTCAGCTTTCGATAAGCGGTGGCAACAGCTGGTGAGCGATGGAGTTGTTGAAGTTATAAGGAGGAGGCTTTGGCCCAGCAGTGGGACATATCAGCTAAGAGAAAAAATAGGTATTTACACATCTCTTTTTAGAACCGATCCACTTTAGACTTGAGAATAATCCCCTAATGAGATTGGAACTAGTCGGCGTAGAAGATGTTTTAAAGAAAAAAAAATTTCTTGTCCTCGCTCCCTCTTCTTTTGAGATACAGGTACATTATCACGTCTTTGTCCCTTACGGGGTATTCAGAGGCAAGAGTCTCCTTTTGTAGCTGGCCCTAAACCCTGCCCACCAAAGCATCAAACCCATTTCATCGGGTTTATAGTATAGGAACATTAACGACGCCTGTCGATCATTATTTAACGTGAGATAACCATGGTTTGTCCAAATAAGTAGTTAGCTCATTAAGCTCTGAAATCTAATAGCGCTTTATGACGTCTATAACAAAACCATAACTCGCTGCTCTTGGCTTTGCCCGGGGTCAGTATAACTGTAGACGAACTGTCGACGGCAGCGGTTGTAAACCTGTGGAGATTACCAGAGCACGGAGTAGCATCAAATTAAATTTGTAATCAAACTATTCCAACTTCCAAGCTGGTCTGGGAGCGAAGATAAAACATAGAATGTGCCAGCTGCTTCTCTTCCCGCGAAGATTGTAAAAGTCAATCGAGGGAAGGGACTTTAAACTGGGGATTCCTCCACTCATAGGCTAGCAACCTCTCACTATACCTGAATCTCCATTACATCAGAGAGCTCACTATTTAGCTAAGCGTGGCCTCCGCGTCTCACGACTCTTGGCTCTGTCTACCCCGTAAGGCATAAAGACATGATTCTATGTAAAATCCATTTATTCTTACCAGTCCTATCATGTAAACAATCTTCACAGTACTTTTTGTTGAATTTTGTTGAAAATAAATCAAATATTAGTTCAAACCTAAACATTCTAAAGTAAGACATTTATTAACCACGAAAGTAATTTCCTAAAAAGGCTATTTTAATTTATATTGTTGTGAAATCATAAAAAGACCTGGTAAGATTGTTTAGATGATAGGACTGGTAAGAATAAATGGAGTTTATATATGTATGTAATCAAACTATTTGCGTCTGTATGGGAATTCTTCGCGGGTTCCTTCAGATGAAACCTATTTTAAGTTAGACTTTACGACTGTAAATGATGTACGTGATGCGCACAGACAGACAAAAATCTGAAAATAAAATTTTGGCTTCTATTGGCACTGTAAAGTCTCTTCATACATTTTTTACTATATATATCCTATGTACAGGCCAGTTACAGATTTATCAGAGTTCAAGAACTCAAAGAGATATTTATTTTCAGTAGACAGGTTGAGAACCCCTGTCAGTGTAACAATAATAGGCGGTAAACTGCGTGATATACTGCGGCATTTACTGCACTAATAATATCAATTGTTGAGTGTAACATCCTGGTAACCTGTCGATCTGGACCTCCGTAGTGTAATGATTAGGACACCAGTCAGGAGGTACGGGATTTGATGCCTGATCAACAAGAAAAATAAGTATTTATACTAAAGTTCTTTAAGCTGTCATTGTCACCAGAGTGATTTTGGTGCATTTAATAAAAAAAGTTTCCTTGTTGGGAGCTACACGTATTCCAGGGTGCACCGCCAGGTCATGCTTATCATAATAATGCATTGTCATCGGAACTGAAACCAAAATTATTATTTTTTTCAACTCTTAATCATATCAGAATCAGAATTTTTTTATTGGAATTTGGCCATATATTGAATACCTATAATAATAGTATTACGTCTCAAAGCTACAAACTACTAGCATTTCGGAACGACCACTGCTAAGAAGAAATGCCGAAAGAAACTCATGAAACAGTCCTACATACATTAGATTATGTACAGTCAAAATAAAATAAAATATACGAAACAAATATAATATAATAAAACATGTTATGTTTGTGATCGAGTAACTACAATGAAATGGTTAAGAACAAAAAATAAAAATAAATTTCGAATCAGACTCTGTAGAACAAGCATAAGTAATTCAAACATATCTTTTTTATTAAAATCTGAGTACTATCTAAATCAAATCTCTCTTCAGTCGTATTTCCTCATGACTGAGGGTCGTGGTCATTATATGGAATGAAACACACACAACGACTCTCATGGCAATTTTAATGGAGTGGTTTGCCATTGCCTTCTCCATTTCATACACTAGCTGATAATTATCAACCAGAGTGCAGGTTTCCTCACGATGTTTTCCTTCACCGGAAGCAAGTGGTGGTCGATGAAAACTAACGAGTCAGATTGGTATACAAACTCATGTAGCCCGGGCAGGATTCGAACCTGGGATTTTGTATCCACAGGCGGGCGCCCTACCACTCGGCCACCACCGCTTCAAAAATCTAAATCAAATATAAATGAAAAAATTATCACCAGTTTTAAAAATTGTGTGTTCAAGTTCGTGATTGAAACGGATTGCTAGATATACCTATATTGCAAGCAAAATAAAACCTTATTAAAATATGTAAGCATTTATTATGAAACATGCAAATATTCCAGCTAGACTTACAATAATTAGCATGGATTTAACTTGAATGTCATTAGAATAGCTCGGAAAAGATGGCAGATACAATTATGTATTCCCAACCGACCTGAAAAGGTATAAGCACTTTAAAATTTTCTCACGTAAATCCTTATAAAGATATCGATCGCGGAGACTATAGAAGGGCGTATGACGATCAATATTCTAGTTACGTTTTTGCTGGCATTTTGCTAATAACAAAATTGTGGTTTGCTTCGAAATATCGTGGTACATCGTTTATGGAATGTCATCATTATGGTGCACTAAAGGCCGGTCTACACTGGAAGAGTTGACAGGAGATGTGTCTTAAAATAACTAATGAATTTCGTTATTGACGTCTCCTTCTAATGTAGATTAATTTGGTCTGCTCCGAACTACGAAACAAGTGTTAAAGATGCACTAATTTGTCCCCGCCACTCATAAGTCCAAAGAGCTTACACACATACGCTCACTATTAAAATTAGAATCGAATTTCTATTGGAATGCTAAACCTATCCTGCCCTAGGACATTGGGATTTGCAACTTCTTTCCGATGTCTCCAAATAAGAGGATGAGGGACGGCACATCTCTCATGGTACACACACGGACCACTGATATCTAAATATACGTATGATATTTTTATTCTTGAGACACTGATATAACCCTCTTGCCCTCATTTCACACTCGTCTCCTCTTTACTCCAGTAAAAACTGGCCCTAAATCGAAGGGCCGACGTCAATTTGCAATCGTTTAGAACCTTTTTACTCAAGATACTGTCATGATACAACAAATTATGATTCCGATCCTTATAGACATTAAAATAAGGATCACCAGTGCGATATGGATTAGACAATTTACTAACAAATTTACGGCGATGTCAGTAGAGTCATGATTCAAATGGTTTGCAGAACTTTTGATGCTCTTTCAGTGACGTTAAGATCTAGTTTTGTTCTAGAACGGTTATCCGGCTGTCATTTTAAAATGTTATAGTGCATTGAACAAGAATAAAGTAAAGACAGAATAATGGTTTACTCAATTAACTTAAACGAATACATGTTTAAACTGTGCTTATTAAGTTATATAAATCGTCGTAGATTATCTCAAACATAGACCGAAAAGTAACTCAGAGTCTTAAGAACAATCCGACTCAAGATTATTTTCACTGCAGAAGAAGGAGGATATGGCAGGACTATCTAATATTCCCCCCGAACGGGTTCTGATCTTGTAGCGATGGGGGGGCTCAGTACCAGCGGTTTGTCTCGGCCGCAGGGAAGCTAACAGGAACCCATGGCCCGGGAGTGACGACCCCGGGCCAGGAGGAGGCCGCTTTCAGTGGCCTGGCTGTGAGAGTAGGGGCACACACTCCCTACTCACACAGCCGTGGTAGGGGTCGCGGGGTAAGAGGAGTGCCGGTATTGTGGTGCGCAGTTCTCCCTATCCTCCGTGACCGAGCGTGGCCGTGGCGCTGGGCACGGTGTCGCTGAGGCCGCAGGGGAATAGGCGTGTCGGTATTGCGGTGGGCCGCTCTCCCTGTCCTCTGCGGCCGATACGTGGTGGGCCGGTCTCGGCCGCAGTGAATAGGGATAACCTATCCTCTGCGGCTGAGATATGGTAGGGCCTGACTTGGTCAGGTCTCAAAAAGTTGAGGGCTGGTTGGGTGGCGGAAACGGGATTCCGTCGCTCGGCTTAACGGCCCTCGGGTGGAAAGGCGCACCCGTGTCAAGTGCGCCTTTACCCTAGCGGGAAATTTTGGAGCTTATCCCGCTGGCAGCTCCGACCCTCTCGCTGGAGAGGTGGTTCGAGAGCGAGCCGTGCTGGGGCCGCCGTGGTAGCGACCGCCGCGCCGCCGGGGCTGTGGAGCGAGAGAAGCACACGGTCCTGGCATATATGCGGTAGGTGTTGAAATCGTGTGGTTTTAGTGGGTTCAAGTCCCACATACCCGTCCGGCTTCCCGTGGCTGGAAGGACGAGACGAAGGTCTTTCCACAAGTTAAAAAAAATAGTTGAATTGCTGTTTGCTGTATGTCTAAATATTCAAATGACATATGTCTTTCAAAATTAATATTAAGTTTTCTGAATGAGCGATTTTTCTGACAGCTATATTAAGAAAAAAAAATCAGTACCAAAAAGTCTCAACAGATAGCGTTTTATGAAAGCCGAGTCGTAATAATGGCTGAACCTATATGGTGCGTTTTTTCTTGTCAACCAGAGGCAGAAAAAAAAATCACAACAGTTTGACAATAATTGCACAAATCACAATATTGATAATTTTTTTTTTTACTAAATTTTATTTTTTTTAAATGCCAATCCCGTGAATTTTTTGCTTTTTGTATGGAACTTTTTCTCTCGCCTTTTGCTAAGCGCCATCTATAAAGTCATCTGGAACTATTTCTTTTTTTAATATGTGTCACGGAAAATCCCTCAATACCGAGACCCAAATAAAAAAAAAAATGTTCCAGATAAATTCATAGGTGGCGCTTAGTAAAAGGCGAGACCATTCATAAAGCAAAAATGCACGCGGTACTGGCATTAAAAAAAAATAAAACGTAATAAAAAAACATCTAAAAAGTATCAATATTGTGATTTGTGCAACTGTCAAACTGTTATGTGATTTCCCACATACCCGTCCGGCTTCCCGTGACTGGATGGACGGAACGAAGTTCCTTCCACACGTAGAAAAAAAAAGGACTATCTAATATTGCACCCGAGCGCGAGCTCGAAGTGCTTAGCTCTCGCTTTTTGACAGGTGGTCTAGTTTCGGAACATAAATTGTCTCTATTTTTAAAGAATATATTGAGGGTGTCTTTAAGTAACCCCAGCAGTGGGTCATCCTAATCATAACTAATATTATAAATTCGAAATTGAGTTTGTTTATTTGTTTGTCTGTTACCTTTTCACGCTTTATCTACTGAAGCAATCTTCTTGAAATTTGGCATACACATAGTTAGAAGTACTGTGAAGGATACAGGGTACCTTTCATCCCGGGAAAAAGCACTGTTCCCGAGGGAAATTCACGCGGGCGAAACCGCGGGTAAAGCTAGTGTCATATAAGGGAAAAATGTCAAAATCTTTAGGAATTTCTTCTTGTCTTCCGTCTTAACTTTTTCCTAGTTGTGTGTTTGTCCGGTAAATCGTAATAGTCGATAATTGTCATCAGCCCGCCCAGTCGCGGCTCTTTACGATATTTCGGTCACGACAGAAAGTAATCGTCGGACGACAAACTGCACGGGACACGATTTGGTGGGGTTTACCCTCATTTCCTGACGGTACATATATTATATCTATATTTTATTGTAATAACTCAGTAGAGATAGCCGCTACAAAACGGTATTTGGCAAGTTATGTCTTGAGAAAGGTTTGAAAGAAAGATAAGAAAGAAAAAATACAGTTGGTATTAAGAAAAATGTTGCACCTAAAGGGACCCCACTCAGCATGTGTCATTGCATGAGGCACGACGCTAGTCTTCCGTGGATACCAATATAAAAAAAAATAGAAAAAAAAAATATATACGGACAAATCACACAGATTGAGTTAGCCCCAAAGTAAGTTCGAGACTTGTGTTAAGGGATACTACCTCAACGATACTATATTTTATAACAAATACATATATGTATAGATAAATTAAACGGGTCAATCTAAAAAGGTCATTTTCCATCTTGACCCGACCGGGGATCGAACCCGGGACCTCCGATTTGGCAGTCCAGCGTGATGACCGTTGGGCCACGGAGGTCGTCGGAAAAAAAAGTAAGTAAAGTAAAAAGAAAATAATAACAAGCTAATTATCAAAAAATAAAAAAACACGACTGACAACTCACATAGCCTATGTCACTCGGGAGAATGCAAGGAATCTAACAATATTTCTCACATCAAAATCTTTTTAGCCATTCAGGACTTATGGTGGAATAAAGAAACTTACATACATACATACATGAACCCTAAAAATGTAACACTCCTGTTTTGGTCAGTCGTGTAATATTATGACACCAGTTTTATTTATAACACATTCGATAAGAAAGGATATGTAGAGATTTTGTTTGATCATTCTAATCGCAGATTTCTGTTCCACCGATTTTTGGAAAATGTCTTCTCCCTCCAATAATACTCTGTCTCCGATCTTACTCACATTTTCATATAATTATCTTCCCTAACATAAATCTTTCATCCACCCTTTTTAGGTCTCTATATTCACCTTCAAAGGTTAAATGTTAGTTAATGTAGCTCTTTAATCCATACTAATATTATAAATGCGAATGTTTGGATGTGAGTTTGTGAATTTGTGAGTTTGTGAGGATGTTTGTTACTCAATCACGCAAAATCTACTGGACGGATTTCGATGAAATTTGGTACAGAGGTAGATAATGACCTGGAATAGCACATAGGATACTTTTTATCCCGGGAAAAAGCACTGTTCCCGTGGGAAATTCACGCGGGCGAAGCCGCGGGCAAAAGCTAGTTTTAAATAAAATATAGCTGTAATATAAGCTTTTAATAAAGTCTTTCATTATCACGTATCTAAACCTCCTAATATCAATCAATCAATCAATTGCAATAAATAGGGTTACAAAAGCTGTTACAGATAAAATGTCCTCATAACTATAATAAATATTATCCTATTCCTTCTCCGAGGGTCGTGACTCTAGAATAACCTTCTTTCTGACTATTCAGACCTTGTGATTCTATTTATTTCAGAAATTTGATCATAATTTCCATTATTATGATCAGCCACGATATGTCAATGGATAACAAATCACTCGTCCCCTGAAGCAGCTATCAGCGGTACCACCATCTGACCTATGCATATTGCTCGACGTCCAAATACGTCTTTTAATAAATAACAGCCCACTATTGGGCAAACATAAACGATGCCAGGACAAAGATCGTTTTTCTGAGGATTGCACAGATTATCTTGGAAATACAGAGCTGTAAGGGAATACAAATTAAATATTATATGAGAGATTGAAAAATATTTTCTTCACAATTTGTTATCGTTTTAGTGTATCTAAAAATATATAATATTAACGAATGCAAATATAACAATTATAAATTTTATAATACGTACTTTTCACATATTAAAACATGAGTTGTTAATTCATTGTATATTCAAGCAAGGTCTCTCGTAAATAAGTTTTCTTTAGATTTATGACACAAATAAATTCACAAGGTCTATTTCATCTGTAACTATTTCAGAATTTATTTTAGCTATTTCAAGATACATATGTATTTAATTTGACGACCTCCGTGGCCCAACGGTCATCACGCCGGACTGCCACACTGGAGGTTCTGGGTTCGATCCCCGGTCGGGTCAAGATGGAAAATGATATTTTTCAGATTGGCCTGGGTCTTGGATGTTTATCTATATAATAATATGTATTTGTTATAAATATTGTATCGTTGAGTTAGCATCCCATAACACAAGTCTCGAACTTACTTTGGGGCTAATGTACGGGCCATTACTTTAGGCACGTTGCGCCGCGTCAGCTAAATACGCTGCATTGTTGTATATTCATATTTTTCAAACTAGTTCGTAATCGATCATCAAGCGCATCGTACGTTCTCACTATCATTCACGTATCATACCTAGCATATCAAGTTTTTGGACAATATATTTTTTATAATTTTTTCTATAAAGACTATTTATCATTTCTATCACTCACAAGCAATAACCCGTACAGCTAACTCAATCTGTGTGATTTGTCCGTATATATTTATTTATTATTTATTTTATATATGGTAAATTCTGAGTTCTGTTTACCCCGTGAGTGAAATACCTAGTTATAAAAATAAACATACTATAAATATATGCTATTTCGTGTAAATATGGCAAGGGCATTGACCTATTGACCACAAGCTTTTATGTAGATTATTGTGACTTTTTAAGGATTAAAGATGTCCATTCAAATGCGACTATAAATTAAACAAATATATATAATAAACTTCCATTAATAATTCGTAACATTATCAGGTCATTGGTGTCAAATAAAGCTTGCCTTTAAATGTTCTGATTTATATACCCAAGCCCATATCTCTTAATTTTATGATCGAATTTAGTAGATTTATGTGCACTCTATTTCTTATGTACATCGATTTAATGTGTTTTTAGACTAATCGATTTAAAATCGCATATCACAGTGATTAAATGTTACGACTCGGGTCGTAAAATTAAAATGTTTATCGTCAAAACAAAGATAAAATTTGTATCAACAAGGTCCAGTACTTATTAATATTAACGAGCATTTATTTATCCTACTAATTAATGTATTATGTACTTTGTTTCATTTTTAATTTGTTTATTTATTTAAACTTTATTGCATAAAATACATGTGTAAAAGTACAATGGGCGGACTTAATGCAAAAGCATTTTCTACCTGTCGTCCTTAGTAGGTAGTAGGTAGGTGGTTATGCAGAGAACATTAATTTATACTTTTTTACATAAGTACTTAATTTTTTAATAATTAGTATATTTATAGTGGAGATGTAAGGCCTTTGTCTAGTAGTGGAATAAGACACCAACAAGTTAGGAAAAAGGAAATGCCTATATATTATAGTAGAGTTTAACAAAGCAAGTTTCAATAAAGAATTTTTGATTTTGATTTTGCAAATAATTCATTTTTAAAATGTAGAGTCTAGTGCTTTTCAAGCTCTATGCAACGGTAGTAGTGCCGAATTTGGATTTAATTAGGGAAGGTTGAATTGCTGTTTTGATTGTATTGTTGAATTATTGCTGGAGCGGTGGTGGCCGAGTGGTAGCGCGCCCGCCTGTGGATACAAAATCCCAGGTTCGAATCCTACCCGGGCTACATGAGTTTGTATACCAATCTGACTCATGTTAGTTTTCATCGACCACCACTTGCTTCCGGTGAAGAAAAACATCGTGAGGAAACCTGCACTCTGGTTGATGATTATCAGCTAGTGTGTGAAATGGAGAAGGCAATGGCAAACCACTCCATTAAAATTGCCATGAGAGTCGTTTTGTGTGTTTCATTCCATATAATGACCACGACCCTCAGTCATGAGGAAATACGACTAAAGAGAATTGCTGTTTACTGCATGTCTAAATATTCAAATGATATGTACCTATCTTTCAAAATTAATATTAAGTTTTCTAAATTGATAAAACAATTGTACCTATTGCTATACTAATCATTAAGCAATTTTACTTTGCTCTTATTGGTGACTAGCATATACGCTCCCGGGACTTTGTACCCATGGGAATTTCGGGAAATCCTCTCTTAGTGCTCCCCTACACTCCCTAAGAAACCTACATGCCAAATTTCAGCTTCCTACGCCTAGTAGTTTTGGCTATGCGTTGCCTTTCAGTCACTCAGTCAGTATTGGAAGAATTTTATATACGCAGCCGGCTGCTCATTCGCCATTGTACACTATGCCTAGGCCAAGTGTGAAATAAATAAATTATTTCATGCATTGCCTGGACTGGATTTTAGACATTCTAAACTTAGCCTAGGCATTGTATGTAATGCCGAATTATACAGATTGCCGTTAACATATATATTGATTGATATCTCTGTATAGTATTGTTTTTCTCATCATATCACTGGATGACCGGTGACATAATAATGTGAACAATCCGTCAAGCGCCCGCCGATTGAAGGGCGGAGGGCGCCGATTAGGGTTGTGTAAACTTAGAATTTTATTTTATAAAAAAAGGAGTGTTCAATTACGTGTTCAAGTCAAAAGTTTCACTCTACGGCATATGACATATGTGTTTTTTTTATAAATATTTTAAATTATTTGATCATGTAAATATATTCTCGAGTTAATAACGCATTAAACAAATGCTATATTGTTAATATGAAATGCTCTGTCTTCTCCACAAATCATCATTAGTTTTATTTATTTAGTTTCACCGCCCTGAGGCGGCGACAGATAGAAAGCCCATTTTGTTAACAAGCTTGTTGACAGCTTTTTATTTGTCATAGTTTAGAAAATTTGTTCTATGCAGCTTATAGTAATTTAGATCGAGAAAGTTTTTAAACGACGATTATTTGAAGATTTTAAATGTGGTAAAATTTGTAATATTTCTATTGTTTTTTTTAAATATTAAAACATGCATTGTAAAAAGTGTAATTTTGTACTAAATCGAGTACTTTCTTGAAATTTTCACGGGCAGCAGGCGTTTGAGAAAGATTACTATTTTATATGTCGACTGATCGAGACCTATAAGATATTAACAGGGTATTATTAGCTCAGTCATTTTAAGCCATTTTTTGACCAAACTTGGACATATAAAATTACTAAACTCCCGTTTAGAAATATGTTTAGAAATATGATGACGCTCAAAAAAGTCCCAGGACTTCCTAAGTGGTATAGCCTGAAAATCCTGGAAAAACTGGAATTTCAAGAAAAGTCCTGGAGCGTGCCTAAAATCTTCCTTCATTTTAATTCATTCCATAAGGAATGAAAGAAAAAAATATTCTTATCTTTGTTCTTATTATTATCCATCATTATCCCTATCTTTATCTTGTGCGGATATCGTACTATGTATAATCACACTATTTGTACAAGTTCAATCACACAAAAACCCACCTAACGGATTTCAATGAAATTTGATAAATGAAGAGGTAGAGTAAAACCTAAAAGTACATAGGCCACTTTTTATTCTGAAATTCTCACTAGAGCAAAGCCCCGGGCGCCAGCTAGTATTAAATGCTAACTTTTGGATGTGTCGGCTGTATGTTTGTTATTCAATCACACTAAATCTACTGAGCAGATTTTGACGAAATTTAGTACACGAGTAGAGTTAAACCTAAATATGTACATAGGCAACTTTTTATTCTGAAATTCCCACGAGAGCGAAGTCTCGGGCGCAGCAAATATATATTTTCGTAAATGATGAAGTTCCCATACAAACTAGCATTTTTTGTTACTCAATCACACGAAGTCTACTGGACGAATCTCGATGAAGTTTGGTACACTAATAGAGTAAGTCTTGTAAAATCATATAGGGTAATTTTTATCCCGAAATTCCCAAGGGCGCGGAGCCCCGGAACGTAGTAAGTTTTCCATACCAATGAAAAATGCTATATTAGCTGCGCCCCGGGGGCCCTACTCCCGTGAGAATTCAGGGAAAAAAGTACCCTATGTACTATATCCGGTATTTTTCTAGCAGTGTATCAAATTTCATTGAAATCCGTCTAGTAGATTTTGCGTAGTTGGGTATCAAACATACATCCTCGCACATGTCTAAAATTTCGCGTTTAAAATAACTGTAGGATTTGTTAAACTTCGATGAGCACTTGTATGAGACTGAGTAGTCCAAAAATATGAATTTAGTCCCATAAAATGGAGAATTTAATGCTCTAAAACCTTTAATAGGACTAAGTTTTCGTGGGTCTTTTTCGAGATATAATAGTGAAACCGCAGAATATTAAAATTATATTCCAGGTCTTCCAGGATTTCCGGGCTCTCCCATTAGGGATTTTTTGGGACATTTTTAAGCGTCATCCCGGAAGGGGTCCGAACATATTCCAAAAGGTTCCGTTCAGTAATTTCAAATGTCTAAGTTTAAATATAAATAAACCGAGCTATATGATGTACCTGAGCTGAAGAAATTGTTTAAACTCTCTGAAAGCAACTACTTAAGAGGTCATTCCTTGAAATTGTATTGCACACCTAAGTTACTATAAGTGCTATTTTTAAGCCAACATGAATAAAAATATTTGACTTTGACTTTGACACCAGCGAAGAGAAAACCAAAGAGAAATTTCCTATCAAACTGTGTGGTCAGAGACTGGAACAAATTAAATGAGAATGTTGTCACAGCACCTTCTGTCAACAGTTTTAAGAACAGATTGGATAAAGTCACCAAACTTCAAGATACACACGCATCAGCTTATTAAGCTGCTAGTGTGTTCAAAATGTAATATATCCATACTAATATTATAAATGCGAAAGTTTGGATGTGAGTTTGTGAATTTGTGAGTTTGTGAGTTTGTGAGTTTGTGAGGATGTTTGTTACTCAATCACGCAAAATCTACTGGACGGATTTCGATGAAATTTGGTACAGAGGTAGATAATGACCTGGAATAGCACATAGGCTACTTTTTATCCCGGGAAAAAGCACTGTTCCCGTGGGAAATTCACGCGGGCGAAGCCGCGGGCAAAAGCTAGTCTATACATATAATAAAACAGTAAAAATATTTTGTCTGTATATTTAGTATTTTTGACTACTGTACTGTATGGAAATGGCGCCTTAGCAAACTTGATTAATCTGATGAGCATTTTCTGTAGACGTATAAAAATCGAAGATCCGATACATCTGAAACAGTTTGGAACATAAAAAGACTTTTCGTCTAAGCGAAACTCACGCGGGCGAAGCCGCGGGCAACAGCTAGTATATATATATATAGGTATATAGGTTAGACACAGCCCTGTATCAAAGGACATGTCTTTCTCAAGGCGCGTGCCCCGGGGCGCAGTATTATGTAATCTGTGTCGGCGACAGATGGCGTTGTCCGCTTTGTTTACCGTCACGTGGGACGTCGCGAAGTCTTTGTTTATGGTAAAGTTTTAGTTTCCTTTAGTCCAAAAGAAATAAATAAAAAATATGACTTGGAAATCCCTCCCAGAGATAAAAAGAGAAGGAGAAAGAGATCAGTGGTCTAATTCTCGTAATCAAAGTCTCTGCGATATCGTAGCGACTAGCAGTGTGCGAGCGGTGAGATACTATATACTGCCATTCTTTTGACTATTGTCGCACCGCTCACTCATTGGCAGCAGCCACAATGTCGCAGCGACTTTTAATACGAGAATAAATGCTACAGTATGAGGAAACTTACCCAAAAAGAAAATTTACACGACTCTACAACCCTTGAAATCCTTGCGCCAAAAAATAGGAGAGCTATTTTTTGGTTGTCGATTAAACTACATACATATAATATACACTTTAATGTCTTTACAAGACATCGTGATAATATAATTTACTCAATTGACCAGATGGCAGCACAACCATGATGGCTCGCATTTCCCTTTGACATTTGCCTGTTAAGGTGTAATATGGGCCACGCCATTGACCCCAGGACCATGGGACCACTGAAACGAGGGCGATATCCGCGACAAACAAGCGTTCCCTCGTGAGAAATAGTCGTGCGGATCTGTGGTGTGGTTTCCAATGTTTTGAGAATTAAGAAGAAAAAATAATTTATTATATTGTCAACGACGAAGATATTGCTAGCAAAGAATGAAATGATGGACTTGATTAGGATGGCTCAGGACAGAGAACGTTGGGGTAGACGGAAGGAAGGTATGATAATGAATTCTAAGGTGTTCCGATTTTGATAAAATTAGAACGGAATGTAGAAATTAAAAGAATTTTTAGTTACGTAGTATATTAAAAGCGGATTTCGCTGAACCGATTTTGATGAAATTTACCATGAAGACAGTAAAAAAAGAAAATTTTAAGGAGACTGAAATCGGGGCAAAAAATTTGTATTACAAATACACAAGATAATTTTTCCGCGCAAATTCGCAACTTTTAGCAGTATTTGCACTCAGTCACTATTGAACATACGAATAAAGCTCTCACAACTACGCTTAAAAATTATATCTAAATCTATTCCGAAGTAATGAATCTCTTCACATATATATGTCTTGATATTAATACATCAAGTGTAAGTATAACGCAATCTCGTTTAGCATAGCTTAATTTACTGTATAAAGAAGCTATTTACTCTCAGGTACAAATATGTAATTTATTTCAATTAATAGCCGTCAGAATATAAAGTATCGTTAGTCAATCATTTTGACTGTAATAAAGGTGTCTGTCCACTATACTATCTCGTATAACGTAAGTTCGAATCTTGGATACTTCCCAAATTAATCGACCCTGACACCCTCTTACTACAACTGTCGTTAGATGGCGGTAGTTGTCAAGTGACATTTAGATCTCTTGAGAAAAATCTGACACCAGTGTTATTTATAACACACAGGATGTCGTACGACTTACTACTTGTATGACATTTGCCAGTGGCAAAAAGGTGCCAGGTTCGATAAACTATGATTAATCGTGAGGAAACCTGCACTGATAATTTATCAGCTAAGTGTAACAAGGAAATGGAAACTCCATTAATATTGCCAAGATAGTTGTTGAGTGTTTCATTCCACCTAATAACTATGACCCTCAGCTATGAGGAATACGACTATAGATTTCAACGTTCTGACGTTTTGTGGAAGGTGAACAAGAAGAAATATCTTCTTGGCATGATCGTACTATGGTCTAGTGGGTAGGCACCTTTATTGGTCCAACACCGTCAGACGCACAAACATACTTACGATTAGAGAGCAATGTTTATCACACTATTTTTAATGCTTTTTTTATTCATGAGATAATATGGGAATCGATTGAGCTATCAAACAAATGTTTTGATAAGGTTCACACTTGTAGAGTTATCTGGCTGGAAGAGTATATTGGAGAGTAGACGGATGTTTCATACTTCTTTCATATGCCCCGAACTCTATACGGTATAACAATACATAAAACAAAAAGTAATTATTCATAATTTAAACGTGTTCTGATTTTTTCATGAATTTGTAAAACGAGGTGACTGTGTGTAGTATATTAAATTGCTGCTGCCTAACAAAAAGAGAAGAATTGTAGGTTTACTTTCAAGCATCGAAAGAAGCAGCTTAGAAAAGCAAAAGTATCTCATTATGATGTATTACAAAAATGGTACCGTTTCACGCATTTGCATCAAAATAATTATCGATAGTATTAACAATTCAAAAATTTCTTTATTTTTCTCCAAAATCTTACAATTGGTTTATATAAGAAAAGATAAAAGAAAAATATATTGCAACTTAGTGTACAAAATTATATAAGATTGTGAGAGACTGATGAATGAACTAAGCAGGGCTTGTATCTCAGATCACCAGCCTCTCCCCACAAGGGTGTGACCCAGTGATAATTTCATAAAATGTATTGAGGTATTAAAGTTCACGAGTTGGGGTAGAAAAGTTCTCGAATGGCGACCACGAACCGGAAAACGTAGTGTTGGCAGGCCTCCCACTCGATGGACCGACGACCTGGTGAAGGTCGCGGGTTGCACATGGATGCGGGCAGCGCAGGACCGGTCGTTGTGGAAATCCTTGGGGGAGGCCTTTGTCCAGCAGTGGACGTCTTTTGGCTGAGAGAGAGAGAGAAAGAGAGATTAAAGTATATAAATAAAAGTAAAAAAAATAAATGGAGAAAAAGAGGTAGAGATAGTATGAAAAAACACATGATAAGAACTCTGGGTATTTCTCATTCACATGTATGTATCATTCCTCTTATTGATTTGGCTAGACTTGATTACGCCAATTTCGAAGTCAATGGGTTGACTTCGAAATTGGCGTATTGGAAGCGGCCTACAGGCGAGTAAACTCGGCCAATGTAGTATCTGGTCTTAGAACTATTTCAAATGCAGTCGATCGATCATCGCCCGACCTAGAGCGTAACTATGATTTTTATGGTGCCCCGAATGAGTGATGCACGTCAAAATCGAGTCTTGTTAAATCGATTGACTTATACGAATGTTTAGTCACGGCACACATTTCGCACTTCGATTGGAAACGAATCACGATTTGCATCGATTCGAGTGAACGGCAGAACAACTAATAATTGTTTTTGCTAAATATTAAAACAATTAGCCTTTACTCAGATTTCATAGTTTGTCCTTACTTTTAACCGGCCTTGAAAAAAGAGAGTTCGTATTTTACGTATTCATCTAATGTGAGCTATTATAATGTGAGTTAGAAGGATGTTGGTAGACTGAATATTTTGTAACAGTTTTGATAACAAAGATGCGTAATAACACATAGAATACTTTTACTGAAGATTGGATTATCACGGATATGTAATATCGAGCGTGCCAAGCCGCAGAAAAAAGTAAATAAACTATTAAATTTTTCTTTAAAGAAGTAAGAAATATAAAAATCATCTTGTAAACCTCATAAAATAAATGAGCATCTAATAGGCTCATCAACTTATTAAAACTAATTATCGCAATAAAATTTATACAAATTGCGAGCCGATTTTTCTTTTTATACGAGATGACTATAAAAAAATAAGAAATTAGTATATTATGAATACATATGAGGTTATTATGAATTCGTATTGGAAATGAGAAATGTGGTGTTGACTTAAGGTCGGCGTCTACTCATAACTCACTCAGTACGTGTAAAAAAACGGCCAAGTGTGAGCAGGACTCTCGTGCCATAGGTTTCGTACCACCACGCAATATTTATACCTACATATATTACAACTGTAACTGCTCTAACATATGTAGGAGATATTTATGACAAGCTAATTATTTATAAAATAAAAACACGACTGACAACTAACATAGCCTATGTCACTCGGAGGAATGCAAGGAATCTAACAATACCTCCCCTGAAAACATAACACTTCTTTTTTGGTCAGTCGTGTAAAAAGAGGGTCTATTCTATTCTATATAGGGCCAAAAGAAGCCAAAATGATTTTTTCTAGAAATTCTGTCTACCAACTGTATGCTTGAATGCACCACGAAAAAACTACTGAATAAAATTTAATGCGGTTTTCACACTTGTATTGCTGCTGTATAACTTAAAACTGGTGCATGTTTTATCTTGTTACGCCGCGTAGAACCCTAGATAAACTATTGTCTTGAGCCTATTGACTATTGTGTTGGCTATTGTGTAGGCTCAATTTCTTTCTTTAAAGTACGGACCCCTAAAAATTGTATTTTCCGAATACTATTGCGCAAGTTGGAGAGTCGGTCTTATTCAATAATTAACTTACAAATGCAAGCATTAATAATTGTTAGGGTTATAGTTCACGTGTGTGCGACTGCGTTTTGTAACACCGCTGATCTTGTTTTCTTGAGAAATGACCGCCATTTGTTTTACAAGCGCGATATTACAACTAATTGGCGGATGATGGCGGCTGATATAAAATAAGGAGAATACAGAAAACTTAGGAGATGTGGCAATTTATAGAAAATTGGCTGGATATATCGCTTGGCGTAGACAGAGGGAGGCTTATACCCAGCAGTGGGTAGCAGAAAGCTGACGATGATGATGATGGATATATCGTAAATGTTAGAGGTAGAATTTGTTTGTTACTAGCTTTTTCCCGCGGCTTCGCCCGCCTGAATTTTCCACGGGAACAGTGTTTTTTTCTTAGGATGAAAGGTACTCTATGCCCTTTTCAGTACTTCTAACTATATGTGTATGCGAAATTTCAGGAAGGTTGGTACATTAAATAAAGCGTTATGAGGTAATAAACGAATAAATAAACCAACAAACACACTTTCGCATTTATAATATTAGTTAGGATTTTAACGCGCTATTCTGAAACTCTAGTTGGATAACAAAAGTACATTTTAGCTTGATGTTGTATGCATTAATTTAATGTTTTTTTTTCTTTTTATAACACTCCAATCCTAACTAATATTATAAATCCGAAAGGGAGATTGTTTGTTACCTCTTCATCCTTTATCTACTAAACCATTCTTCCTGAAAATTTGCATACACATAGTTAGAAATACTGAGAAGGACATAGAGTACCAGGTTCATCCCGGGAAAATGCACTGTTCCCGTGGAAAATTCACGCGGGCGAAGCCGCGGGCAAAAGCTAGTATAATATATATTTAATTGATCGACACTAATGGCATTACACACAAGAGACACACACTAACCGTATTGTGTGATGTTTCTGTACTTTTCCTAATTTATTACCATGGATTATTTATGAGATTCACAAAAACAATAAGTTTACTTAATTTGCCCTGTTATAGTTTAAACTCAACTTAAGTCACTTTTAAATTAAAAAGTTGTAAAATGTTGTATTTAACACGTTTTTATATTATATTTAAATTTTTATCAAAATCCTAACTAACAAACTTTCATAACTATACATATAATAAAACAGTAAAAATATTTTGTCTGTACATTTAGTATTTTTGACTGAAATAGATAGAGGGATACCTAAAAGAAATAATAGAAAACAAAAATATTTTTTTTTCTTGTCTGTCTGTATGTATGTATGTACGCGTTTCACGCAAAAACTACTGGACGGATTTGAATGAAACTTTTATTGTTGTATAGTTATTAAGCCTGGGTACCATATAGGCTATAATTGATTTTGAAAACTGGAACACCTGATGAGGAACCATAACAGAACAGCTAAACTATAAGAAATATGGAAATGGTACCTTTGCAAAAGGTTATCAATCTGACGAGCATTTTCTGTTGACGTATAAAAATCGAAGATCAGGATCATCTGATCAAGAACTCCAAGAGACCAGCTACACTATTACATATATGAAAATGGCGCCTTAGCAAAAGTCGTTCAACCTGATGAGCATTTTTAATGACGTATAAATATTGAAGATCTGGAACATCTGTGCCCGTTCATCATTCCCGCGAGACACGGTATACCCAAATGGCTGAAATTTTGAGTACTGGAGGTTACTAGGTTTAGGTTACTACAGTTTGGAACACAAAAAGATTTTTCATCTAGGCGAAACTCACGCGGGCGAAGCCGCGTGTAACAGCTAGTTTATAATATTAGCAAGATTTCAAAACGATTATTTTTAAGCTACCATAACGCACTGATTGGACTATAACCAAAAATTTAAAATCCAGGGTGATTATAGCTAATTGCTTCAGAAACATTGAATTTACCAATATCTTTGCGTGAGCGAGAATTATTATACGTAAACGTTTAGCCTGATAGGTTAGGTTTTCACCTGATACCGTGTGCTGAGGTGTTGAAATTCTTATAACAGTTATACCAATTGAGGGAATCTTTGCCTGCATTTTATCTTTATTATAGAAATTATGACGATTTTTTTATTTTTTTAGTTTAGTTCAGTTTTCCATTTCAAATATACACATTACAAAAACAAAATATTTTTTAAATAAATAATTGTTTGACTCTATTATTTTGATAGCTCCAACGTTATCACACTTATTTTAAATTTTGTGTTACAATCTTTAAAATAATGTATTTGTTATTGACGTTTTTTTATTCTGAAACCAAAAACCATAAGTATACCAATATCAGTCTAGTAGTTATCTAATTAAATAATTCTTCTCAAAATATTAATTGCATTTGTTTCTCAAATCGATATTTCTCACGGTGCAATCGATGTTTAATCGATTACAATTTCGCTGTAAAACTTTCCACTCCGCGAAATCTGCAATCGATAATGTCAGATCAAATTTGAAGATTGCTCGTATGAATAATTATTTACATAGATTGTATAAAAAACGGTTAAATTCACACTTTCAAAATTATGTAAAAACTTAACTGATCATATCTTAGCTTTGCACATTGGGCTAATGTTGCGGGCAGTAGTTGTACATTATGTTGTCTAATGTCAATGCATAGCTCAAATTAAAATAAAACTAAGCAATATACGTCATTTCGCTTTAATAATAACCAAGGCTTCAATTACGTTGACGTATTTTTCGAAACCCCATGCCTAATAGTAATTTTACAAAGATTAAAAGAAAAAAAGACGTTACATAACCTATAAATGTTATCCGGGATAATGAAAGATATCTAAAGATACCTGTCAACGAGTTTCGGAATTATAAAGATGATTTTTTGGTTTGCGAGTGTTTGTTTTTGTGTTTATCTATCTTTAATTTGATTTTATGTCAACTTAACCTGTACGAGGCAAAGGTCTTCCAATTAAAAGTATAGCTTTCGGAGTCTATAGATCCTAGATTTCTCTTCATCTTTGAGAGAAGTTCCGCGAAATCGTAAACTTATTGGAAATATAAAATTAATTAAATTTCTAAGGTTATAGAAGTCGTGGTTTTCAAAAACGGTTTTAGAAAATTAAACTGAACACCAATAAATTTCCTATTATAGCAAATTTCTTCTAATTGAGTGTCTGTCTCCTAACACTGATGTCAGATATATTTCACTTGGCGGCTACCGCCATCTAGCGGCAGCAGTTGTCTCAACAGGGTCGAATTTTCATTCTAATTTATATCAATTACGTATTGCTGTAGGTATGCGTAGGTACAATAATTTATATTGCCACATTAATGCGATTCTAGCTCTTTTGTTATTCTGATCTCCGTGGTCATAGGATACCGTACAGCCATTCGGAGTGATATTTATAATGATGCTCCAAATAAGTAATTACTAAGCGACCGTAAACATGCGGACGAACATACAGACAGACTAGACAGGGGTCAGGTAATTAGATAATTAGGTACGTACTCGTTAGTATCATAAGATTGACAGTACTATTGGTTCTCGATTGTTTACATAATTTTGATTGTTTAAATGATTTTGATTAGTATTGAATTGGTTATTTTTATCAATCCATAAGAAAGGCTTGCTTCCGCAGTGGGGAAGTAAATGGCTGATGAAGTTGATAGAATTGGTACTTTCGATTCAGCGTTTGAAGCAAAGTGTCCACAAAAGACCATTGTATTTTTATACAATCGCCCTCAATATAAAGAAATAATAAGTTTTGAAGAGGTCCTAAATGGAATCGGCGAAAAAAGAACCACTATAAAAAAAAGAAAATAGAGGGGAGAAAATGTAAGGGCACTTAATACGACACTATGCATTTTTAAGAATCATCATAGAAGGAAAGATAAAAGGAAGAAGGGGCCTTATATTCAGGGTTTTTGTATGTTTGTGAAATAAATTATTTCATCAAGACGTAAAAAGTGATGGCGATAGTCAGCCATGTGTGTGTGGTCTATTGACCTATGATGACCTAACTGATCCGCTCTTCTCCTGTGAGAGATATCCTATTTGTTATTCCAGATAATGTTATACCCGTGAACCAAATTTGATCAAAATGCGTCCAGTAGACTAACTTACAAAAATCTTTTGGATGACCCCTTACGACGCACTATTAAACTAAGTAGTTCTTATTTAGATAAAACACCATGTATTAAGTTACCATCGAATATTAAAAATGAGAATCGTAAACTACACTAGACTATGACACAAATAATTAACACTATATGTAAATTACTACAATGTTAAACTATAGTTGGGGTTTAGTGCGAGACAGGGTTTTTAAATCGGGAAATAAACGCGGCCGAGGCGGGATCGCACCCACTTGTCAGTTGTGTTACTTGATAGGGCTATAATTCAAGTTGGAGCGAAAAACACATTGTTTGTATGTATGTATGTATGTATGTATGTATGTATGTATGTATGTATGTATGTATGTATGTATGTATGTATGTATGTATGTATGTATGTATGTATGTATGTATGTATGTATGTATGTATGTATGTATGTATGTATGTATGTATGTATGTATGTATGTTTGTTCCGCGATAACTCTCGAACCGTTGTTCCGATTTTGATGAAAGTTGGAATATATGTAGGGATGGTTAATAGAATTTTCAAGTTCGTTGGGTATCAAAATCGGTCCAGCCGTTTTTGAGATATTTAATTTTTTGTGAAAATAAATATTGTATTTTAATAGTCGCGAGGTCTATGTTCGCAGCGAACGACTAGTTTATTGAGTTTCATATTTATTTGTTTGCCAACTAAGTGTACGTATTGGTCTATTAATAACATTGGTACTTGAAGCTTAATATCCTTTTACAGGTATTGCAAATTAGTAAATTAAACTTTTACAGGTAGCGTATTTGTACTAATTTTTAATGTCTACCAGCTGCACCCCAGGTCTTCAGTATCGTAGAAATTTCGAGCTAAAAGTAACCAAGTGCTATACTTGCTATGTAACTTATTTTATAGAAATATGTCTTGTTTGCGTGATTGTGAATCATCGCAATCCGTCTTATAAATTTTGCGAGATTCAATCAATGAGAGATCAATGTTTCAGTTCTATATCAGTTCAAATGAATTATCAGTGTCGCAAAATTTACACACATTCTCACTCACAACCAAACTTTTGCAATCACGTTCAAAATATATTCCACCAGATGTCAGCATTTACGACTAAGCACAGACACCTGTCAGATAGTACAACGCTGTCAATGTCGATGTGTCAAATTCAAATGACAGTATTGTACCATTGACATGACCATACTCGCCAGTGGCGTCAATTAGTGAGCGTTAATACGATAACCTTCATTATGTAGGTACCATACACATAAAGATGCAGTTAAGGATTTTAGAGTTATTTTTTAAATGAATTGGACCACGGAACTCTCAATAGGTGCTTTGGTCCAACTATTTTTAAAGTTGGACAACTGCCCCTAGTAAAGACTCACGGACCAACTAGTTAGTTGGACAGAGTTACTACTCTGTCCAACTAACTAGTTGGTACCACTGCCCCGGAATGATAATATAAGTGGGATGAGATTAGCAGCGGATTGGGTGCGTCAAACGGAGATGATATCTTGTGGACATCCCGCGGCGCGGTCCCAGGGATGGACCTTAACTTGCGCTGTTTACTGGGATCCCGGCTAAATGCCGTGTTCTGGCATAGAATATGTAGAACTTACTTACAGAAGGACTAAATACCGATTTAGTTCCGATGTAGTCGCGTACCGACGCGTACCTTATTGAGTTCTGGGACGTTTCGACTAGTATTGCAACAAATATGGTCGGTGATTTTATTTTCCAGACGACGACGACGTTGCGAATCTTTACATGCTTAGTTTTGCCTTGTGTCAGTTTTGACATATTTTCGCCATGTAGCTCAGATGTTCGAGATTTGTCGAGGTTTGCGATGCATGTACGTACACGTAGCATTGGATTATAATTATGCATAATTTGGCTGAGAGCAAAAAAATAACGTTTTTTTGCAATTGTCAAGTGTCTATTGTGAGGTCGCCACTACGTATAGTATTTTTCTGTAGTCTCTGTTGGGCACATCCGTGTATATTCGTCCACATTAATAGTCCTTAAATTGTAAGATACCCATGTTGTAAAGTGACGTCTTTGGAGAAAATGCAGCAGTGGAGTTTGTTGCGCCGCCTCTCCTCCACTTGCGCTTTGGAGGCGGTAGAGTAACCTTTTTTAGCATTAAGCTTTAAGTAATTTTATGACGTCAACTAACTAAAAACAAGAATACGACGATTTTAAAGTGCAATTTTTTTGCCGATTTAAATAAAATCATTTTCATTTCATTTCAGTTTAATTTTGGCCACATTCATAATGATAATTTGACCCCACGAGGGGTCCGGCCGTCAATCGTACCCACACCCCGAAGTGTTCCCCCCTGGTTCTGACCCAACCTGTCTAACTAGCGGTGACCTGCGGCTTCACCCGCGTCAAATTGATGACCGCGCGCAACAAAATAAATACTTTTTAAGCACTATCTCGAAGGGTAATTATGGCATATGTTAATTTAATTATGTAATGTTAGCTGGATAGCAATGTAACCTAATAACTAGGTGTTTTGAGAAAGTAGTAAGTGGTTTTCATCCGGTGGCGTATGGAGGTAATACTTAAGTTCTGGGTGCGAAATACATGTTTTTATGTTAAAACTAGCCGCGCCAAGGGGAATCTTTCAAGGGGAAACTCCCGTAGAAATTTTGAGATAAATAGTACCCCGTATTTTCTACCCGTATACCAAATTTCATCGATATCCCTCCAGTAGATTGCGTGATTGAGTAACAAACATCCTCACAAACTTACATTCAACCTTTCGTATTTATAATATCAGTAGGATTAGTGGTAGTAGGATTTTTCGGACCCATAACACTTTTGAACTTTTTCACTATTTGGTGTTGAACTTTTTCGATTAAACTAAAAAAATCAAAATAAAGTTCAAGTTACTTAGTGCTTAACGGCACTCGTCTTATTAACCGAAGTGCAAAGAAAACCCAAAGGAAAGTTACGTAATCCTCCATATTCATAAGCTACGGACTAACAGACAAACAGACAGGTGAGTTACGTGTTGATTGACTGCCTAATTCGGACCACCCGCGATAACGCGGGGAAGTGTGAATGTTTGTTTGTTTGTGAAGCGATTGTGTCGATATGGGCGCGGGCGCGTTGTCTCACGGTTTTGTGAAAGGCGTGATTTTTTTTATTTTAGTCTAGCTTTTGCTTGTGGATTCGCCCACGTGACTTTCCCACGGGAAGAGTGCTTTTCCAAGACGAAAGGTACCCTATGTCCTTCTTAGTACTTCTGTGTGTATGCAAATTTTCAGGAAGATTGGTGTAGTAGATAAAGCGTGAAGAGGTAATAAACAAATAAATAAATAAACAAACTCACTTTCGCATTAATAAGATTAGTTAGGATTAGGATAGACTTGACTTCTATTTCAATTGCTTGATAATTACACAAATATATTTATCTCTCTGTCTCTATCTTTTCTATATTCTCTCCTCTTATCGTATCGTGTCATTTGTAACATGTATGACCTTTATTTTCATCTCTCTTATCACAGGTATACTGAAATTTTATTTAATGGCAACAGCAAAATTTATTTATTTTACACAAAAAGTGTCTTGTTTGTCATTTTTCACAAAGTGCCTTGAATACTCGTACTACTTGATATTCGAGGAAAACTTTACAGCTTAATTCCGGCAAATTATGAGGTTGATGACAACTAGGAAAAGAACATCTTATTTTACAAAAATGAATGTTTTCATCATTTTTATTTTTTTTTATTTTATTAATTTATTTTTTTAAATTCATTCATGAAATAAATCATTTCATGTTTGCTGTTTGTTACTTATCAAAGCGTTTAGGAATTATAGAATGACGTAACTTACATGAATAAACATGTCGTGTAATAAAAAAAATAAACTTTTACCGTACTGAAAGCAACAATGGAAACAGTCCCCAACTCCATCGTTCATCAATCGGTTGGCGTGGTCAATTAGTGGAGTACGGCGTCTCGTTAATGGCATTGTGGAGGTTTCACTTCAGTCCCAGTGCTGGGTCAGGGGGCTTTCCTGTGAGAAAAAAATGTATAAATTTTCATATATAATGGTCATAACCTAAGTTATAATAATTAGGAAATCACAGAGATTGAGGCAGCCCGAAAGTTTCCTGGGAAACTAATTTACTTTAACTGAAAAATTACAAAAAGTATTTCCTACTAAGATGTCTGAAAACTAATTACTATACTTAGTTTATCTGTGTTATAAGATTTTACCTCGACGATACTATAATTTAAAATTTAATACTATAATTTAAAATAAAAAAAAATTCTTCCGTTACTGACTGAGTGACTGACAATGCACAGCTAAAACTACTGGGCGTGGGAAGCTGAAATTTGGCATATAGGGTCCTTAGGGAGTACTAAGAGAAAATTTCCCAAAATTCCCACAGGAACAAATCCCAGGCCCATTCTAGTTGTGAATATAACAGACAAGACCTAGTTTAATCTGAAAAAGATATATTTCCATCTTGACCTGACCCGGGTATCAAACAGAGATGTCCAGAGTGGCGGATACTACAGAACGTTGCTGCACTGTAAGATATCAAATTTGTTGGCACCTTGCTCACTATAAGATTTAAAGTTTCCGTAATTCAAAATTTCACCGTCAGATCATAAAAAAGTAATTTGGTCAAGATAAATATTTATAAGACCTTCCTGAGCAACCACGTGCTGAATTAAATCTTTGTGTCTATTAAACTGAGATTTTTACTTCGTTTGGTTACCAAATACTTTACACTGATCGAGTATATCATGCTAGTGGAATGACGAGTGAATAAAAAGTTATTTATTATTTTTCATTGCGTATCGGCGCTTCCTTCTGAGAATTTATGTTTTTTGAGGTATGCTCTTGTCGGTATTATTTTTTTAACTTTTTTTTTATTTATTTAACTTCTTTACAAAAACCATGTAAATGGCGGACTTAAAGCCGGAGGCTTTTTCTACCAGTCATTATTATTATGTTGGTATACAACGACAACAGTTTTAATGCGTTGGTTTTGTCTTTGTCATTTCACAAACTAGCTTATAAATCATCAATTGGAGTATAGTTTTCCTGACGATATTTTGCCTTCATAGAAAGCTAGTGGTGGTCTATGAAAGTATCAAATTTAATTTGAAGATTAAGTGTGCAATAAGAAAGTTATTTTGGAAATTCTCTTCCTAAGGTAAATAACGACAATCACACAACAAACACAAACTTGTCACCAATAAAACATTATTGACCAATCTGAACAATAATTCATGAAGTGGTCGCCATGACCGAAATCGGTCGGACACACACACACACATCGACCAATCTGAACATCGTCATAATGATTGTCAGGTGCGGTATCCAAAGGAGCCTTATTCAGTTATTTATAACACAAAATTGATACTAACTGATTGCCACAATCAAAATGCTGATTTCCTATAAATATTTATGATGGACGCTCATTATTTTATTGAATATCTTTAAAGTTATATTGATATGGATTCAGCTTTATTAGTCTACGAATTATGTGTCAAATTTATTTGTAAATATCCGAGATTTTGGAAATGTCATTGTTTTTAAAATATGTTGTAATAGTGTTAGATAATTTAATCAGCCCGGTTTTCATTCATAAAGTAAAACAAAAAAATACATTTATTGTCGAATTATAATAATTGAATAATACATAAAATTGATAGATTATAAATTACTAGCTTTCGTCCGCGGCTTCGCCCGCGTGAATTTCCCACGGGAACAGTGCTTTTTTCCGGGATGAAAGGTACCCTATGTCCTTCTCCGTACTTCCAGCTATGTGTATGCGAAATTTCAGGAAGATTGGTTTAGTAGATAAAGCGTGAAGAGGTAACAAACAAACTCACTTTAGCATTTATAATATTAGTTAGGATTTACTGTACCTATTATACCCGAACTGGCAAGAACTGGCTATACACTGTCCAGGATATAGCGAATTGAAGAAAGTTGAAGGTAGGCCTCCTTCAACCTCCTCCAATTCGCTCTATCCACCAAAAGTCGAGGAAGGCTTGAGATAATGATGACGATGATTATACTAGAAACAAATCCAAAATACCCCTCTATAGATAAATATTTTAAAGTTGAGATATGGTTATCATTGCAACTGTATCTTTTGATGATAATTTTAGCTTTCTGTTATCCACATACAAAAGACATCAACGCGCTTCGCCTCACGAATTTTAGAGTAACTCACTTATGGATCGTGATGACTGAATACTTACATGCATACATACATAGAATCACGTCTTTGTTCCTTAAGGGGTAGACAGAGCCAAGAGTCGTGAGACTCGAAGGCCACGCTTAGCTGAATAGTGGGCTCTCTGATGGAATGGAGATTCAGGTATAGTAGTAACAGGTTGCTAGCTCATCGCCTATGAGTGGAGGAATCCACAGTTTAAAACCCTTTCCTTCGATTGACTTTTACAATCTGCGCGGGAAGAGAAGCAGCTGGCACATTCTATATGTTTTCTTCGCCCCCAGGGAAGTCATTGATTGATTACTTAACACTTCATATCGTAATTACTCATTTTAATGTCCCCACTGCTGGGGTACTGGCCTTCTTTATGGATGGGTAAAGAAAGAGGATGAGCTATGACGCGGGCCCAATGAAAATTGATATCCATCAATTAAAATACTTTAATGACACAATTTGGAATTTTTGATGCCCTTCCAAAAGTACCGAAATCTTGGTCCAAATTGCTTAAAGTCAGATTGTAACAACTTAGATCATGGCATTACAAATATGACTATGACCTGTGTGCATATGTGTAACTGCGGGTGAAACAACCCGAACCCAAACAAGCAATATCTCACAACAAAGCATGCGCCCCGATGAAATTGAGCCATGCTCGCTAGGGCTGCCACACTTATTATATGACTGCCCCAAAAAAAAGTATCATATTTTCAAAGTTTATGTAGTGTTTGTTGGGTCGCCCGACTAGTTACCCTAGCGAGTGAATGAGTACGCGAGTGAGGTGGCGAGATGACATCGAAAGTTATTTGAGGGATTGGAACACAGAACATATAAAAGAGGTATATGTTCTGTGGATTGGAAGCTTCATTTAAACAGAATTGTGGAAGGAGAAACTCCCCTTTTCCTTCCATAATTCTCTCTTGAACTACTCTGCCTTTGCCTAGCAGTGGAATACATCAATAGGCTAGAAAAAAATTAGTTTTTATTTGACTTTCTTCCTTCTTTTCAGCATATTTGCACCCACTGCTGAAAGTATGCCTCTTGAACGGATGTTCATTCAGATTTTTATGCCGCGATCCTGGTCCAGTTCACCGATACGACATGATGCAGCAAACCGCTTAGTCAATTTGTATGCTTCTATCGATTTCCTTTCCCATTCTGTTAATCAATTTATTTTTTGTAAAATACAGGTAATATAGAGAAAAGTAAAGCATATTTTGTAAAGTGACGTCATTGCAGAAAATGCAGCAGTGGAGTTTGTTGCGCCGCCTCTTCTCCACTTGCGCTTTGGAGGCGGTAGTAACCTTAGCTTTAAGTAATTTTAAGACGTCGACGTCGAAGTATATGATGATTTAAAAGTGCTATTTTTAATTAAGCCAATTTAAATAAAAACAATTGATTTTAATTGACTTCGTTGTGAGTAAAATTTAATTATATTAATCGTCAATTTCGATAGTGTTTGATAGTGTGCAACTGACACTACTAGAGAATATTGTATCAATTGAGTTTGTATTCCCTTGACAGCCCTAACCTGACCCACGCGGGTCACATATTGTCTCCGGTGGGGCTCACGAATCGGACCCATGAATAAGTCATTAAAAGTTATCGCTGAACTGCGACCTGTGTCTTCATTCACCGGCTATCGGGCATCTAATTGTTTATTGTGGGCCATGCATGAGAAACTGGGATACTGCGGGTTTGCTCACTAGGGAATTGTAACAATGTACATTACTAAAAACGTAGTGTTATTTCAGGTTTGAGTCATCATCATTGCAGCCTATGTTTTGTCCGTCTTCGGACATAGGCCTCCTCCATACTCTTCCATGACTCCCTGTCTCTAGCCTTCCTCATCCAGTTGTGACCGACATGCTTCCTGATATCGTTCACCCATCTCCCCCTTCTCCTAGTGGTCTCAGGTCAGGTTTATGGAGGTGGATTTAATTATTCCACCATTATTCCTAAACGCCTTGACGCATAGGTGTAGTGTAGGATGTGTGAAGTCTAAAAATTTAACGCCTTGACAGGTATAGTATAAGATGTGTAAAAGTCTAGAAATTCAGTCGTAAAATCAACTAACTTAAGACATAAGCAGTAAAATACGAAGATATTTGGAAATCAGTGATAAAAGGCCTAGAAAAATAATAAAAAATGGTACGTATGTTATTTTTCATTTCTTCATAAAGTAATGATAATTAAAAGTACAAAAATCAAATCCTTTATTTAGAAACTAGTCATGGCCTTACAGTAATTTTGTCGAGTACATTTAAACATTTAAAATTATGCTACTAATTTTGATACGGTTTTTATTATCATTTGGAAAACATTTTCGGACGGTTAATAGGAGAGGATCGCTAGATTATAGAGCGTATTATTCTTCAAAGTACAAATTTTTCAAAATTTATATTTAGTTATTCGGTGGCGAAGACATACTCGGGCGCTGCTCTGCCATAGTTAGTTTTTATAGCTGTGAGATGAAAGGTAAGTTACACCGTAGGTGAAAGGTTAGTGAACGGACAGACGAATCTTGTATTTTATATGTAAATGGATAATTTATCGTTTTGTATGATTTTATGTATGTTTGGAGAATAGTTTCTCTATACACCTCTTTAGGTAAAAACCAATATAAATATAATAACTAATGGCAAGTATGTATATGAAATACTCGATACTAAATAATTAAAATTAACACTTATGTTAATTTTAATTATTTAGTGGTGCTCCGCCTGGGCTCGGAGTGTGTGAACCTCATAGATGCAAAGGCCGGATGATCTTACACTGGTGCCCTGGAAGTGTGGCAAGTGCCTGGTTTGGGATGCTACGGGGGCCGTACGAATCGGGGCAGCGTCGGCAGCGGCTGAGGATGCAGCTGAGAAAAAGCGAATGAAATACGCAATTTTGGAGCCACATTACTCTTTCGTGCCCATAGCCGTCGAGACCTTGGGATGTTGGGGCATAGACGCTAAGCGCCTATTTAGGGAACTCGGGCGCAGAATATCGGACAAATCTAGCGACTCCCGCTCCTGCTCTTTTCTGGTGCAAACGGTCGCTATCGCCATTCAACGCGGCAATGCGGGTGCGGCCAGCGTTTTGGGCAGCTTTGCACCGGAAACTTTAAGGGGCGGGTTATAATTCTCTTTGACCATTGATGTAATATGTGACATATAAATTTTGTAATTTATTAAATTTTAAGAGTTGACATGTTATTATCTATACTTATAATAAATTAAAAAATATTAATTATTTAGTGTTTTTAATAAATATAGTTTTAGTTTAGTTTGAATTAGTTAAATTTTATACCTACATGTCACACATAAATGAATAATCATACTCGTAAATTAATTTTCTTTTGATCTATACATATAATAAGACAGTAAAAATATTTTGTCTGTACATTTTGTATTTTTGACTGAAATGGATAGAGGGACACTTCAAAAGAATAATAGTAAGCAAAAAAAATTTTTTTGAATTTTTTTTCTGTCTATATGTATGATCACGCTAATCTCCGAAAGTACTGAACCGATTTGAATGATTTTTCTTGTTGTATAGCTATTAAGCCTGGACAACATTTAGGCTATAATTTATTTTGAAAACTGGAACACCTGATGAAGAACCTTAACAGAACAGCTAAACTATAAGAAATATGGAAATAGTGCCTTAACAAAAAACCTGATAAGCATTTTCTGCTCACGCATAAAAATTGAAGATCTGGAACATCTGATGAAAAGCTCCAAGAGAGATTTTTCATCTAAGCGAAACTAACGCGGGCAAAGCCGCAGGCGACAGCTAGTTTATAATAACATTGGTGTGTGTTTTATTATAATATTTATTTATATAAAAAAATAATTCAGAAAATCTGACGACTGTTTTAACATTTGAGCTAAAACGAAACAAGGTCTGTCAGGTCAGGTCAGCTAATTAAGTTTATACATAAAAATAACCCAATCAAACAAACAGCTCGTAACATGTTGCCATCAACACGCGTCACTCATCATCATAATGACTCACGGAATCAATGGAACACGTTAATTATCAGATAAAATCAATAAAATAAATTACCGAAACCAGTTGAAAGCCGGCCCGGAATGCGAGGAATCTACTCTGCTTCGATGATTGGGTTTTTATTTTACATTAATTTGTCAAACAGTAAACTCATATTTTTTGTAATTTTTTTTATAAAAAATGGCCACAAAAGTTCTTGACCACAATATTTCCTGAGGACGGAGATGAGATGTGACGTTAGAAAGAATGAGTTGCGCTCCGGGTCTTAGCTTCCATGGGAATTTCGGGATGATAAGTACCCTATGTACACAGTCAGATGCAGGGTAACCTGACCCCCTATCTCTCCGAATCCTGATTTCAAAGGGGTCTATTCGTGGTATTTTTTTACTCGTATACCAAGTATCATCTAAATCCGTTCAGTAGATTTTGCGTTATTTATTAGATTTCTAAGGGTGAGTCGGCTTTGAAAAGAGATTAACTTCTTCTTCTTCTTATCGAGTGTGTTATTACTAACACTGGTGTCAGATTTTATTCAAGTCGCCTAAAGCATCTGACATGACTTTACGATTAACGCCATCTAGTGGCAGTAGCCGTATACACACTGGTAAACTAAACAGTCAGCCAATGTGCAGGTTTCCTCACGATGTTTTCCTTCACCGGAAGCATGTGATGGTCTATGACAAAAGAAGATGGTCAAGAGATTAACGAAAGGTATTAAAGCACAGGTAAATGGAAGAGTTGGCCAGGGTCGACCTCGGAGAACGCGCATTGCGACCGGAATGCGGACCTCGTTAAAAAGGGAGATATTGGGAGCACCCATAACCGGAGAGCATGTATGAAGAGAGTGATGAGGGTAGAGGAAGCAAGAGAGATTAGTAAGGATCATGTGGAAATCGCTAGTCTCTGCCTATACACGGGATAAAGGCGTGATAATATGTATGTATGTGTCACTTATCGGAAACACTTCTGGTACAATATGCGAGTAGAAGCCATATTGTCATAAAAGTGAATACTATTGCTAAATGATTTGTAGGAGCAAAAGTCCTTTAATCTACATATATTCTGTACACAGTGGGGGACGCCGGAGCAGGTGAAATAACTGCCTTTGTACTGGAATGAACTGGAAATTGCATGTTTTAAGTACAGCCTCTAAATTATATTAAGTGTAAAATATGTCAAAATATTATAAATGGGTCAAGTTTCATCTATAAGGTCGAAAAAATTATTGCAATTCATATTATGTATATACGATATTTGTAGATGTCTTAACGAATAGCTTTTTTTAAAGAGAAGAACAGAGATACCTTTTCAACTGTTATCTCTAAAGCTTCTCTGCGTCTGCTTTTTATTCTATTACTATAATTAAAATTTTCTGTTTTTGATTTATTTTGTTAACTATTATATTTTATATTACATTTATTTTTTATCATATTCATTTTATTTATTTGCTTTATCTTTTTTACAATTTCGTCTTGTATTTTAATGTGTTTTATAAATCTTTTCTTTTAAGTTTTTGTTTGCCTCTTTTGAAACTTTTGTTCTGTTTTATTTTAAACATTTAATTTTTTTTTAATTTCTAGATGAGATCCTAAAAATAATAATTCTCATGTAGAGTAGAGCCAAAATCTAATAACTGTTGGCTGTACATGAGATCTTATAAGTTTTTGACAGTGAGAGTTTTGTCTAGGCATCATTTATATATGAAAATGTTTTAGGTAGGATTGATTTTATTTCTGTGTTTCTGTCCTAAGATTTTTTTTATCTTTATGCTCGAAAGTAGCTCCGTACTGCACAGTACTCGGGTGAGAGGACGGCCTATACCCGGGGAGGTCGCAGATGAAGCCGTGGGTTACAAGTACAAGAAGTAAATAACATACAGGTTTTAAACGTGCACCGCGTAACTTTCTTATTGTCAACGTTTCGACACAGTAGCGATGTGCCGAAAAAGTTCCTGTTTCCGAAAAATTCTTCCCTTGAAAATTTTCCGAAAATTCTCAGAAATTTCTTGGGTTTTTAGGCAAATTTTCCGTTTTCGAGAATATTTCTGAGAAATTTCCAAGAAACTTTCCGCTGTTTCTCTGAAACTTTCGGGAACGGCACATCTACTTATACTCGAAAGATGTGGTGGTGGTTAGTGATGTGTGGATATCGTATGCATTTAAAACCTGTATATTATTTACTTCTAATTTTTATTACAAGTAGCTGTTTTTACATGGGAAAAGGTAAGGGAAATGATGATTGGTTATCCATATGTATAGCTGTAGCATGTTGCAGAATCATTGATAATACACTTCCTGATTATTATAATACAAAGCTTCTTACCTGAGTACTATTTCTTACCTTTCTTAACTGAGTGGCCACAATTTGCGATAGAAAGAGACTAGTAGAAGAAAAAGGGAGAGGCCTTTGCCCAGCAGTGGTATACAAAACTTACAGGCTAGAAATACAAAGTATTTTCAAAAATTAAAGATGCCGTGTTTATATAGTAGCTACATAAGTAGTATCAATTTATTCCCGTATACTATTCACAAGAAATAATTTTCGTCCATTAATTCGCAACCATACATAATGCGCAAACTCCTTATTTACCTAAACAAATTGGATTTTAAAATTGCTCGTGCTATTACAGCCTGTCCCACGATAATTCAACACAATAAGAACAAAATGTCCTTCTATAGTTAGGCACTACATATACCTCGATGATATTCAACTCCAAAATCACAGACCACAATGTCCAAAATGCACACCGTTACCTACTTGCTTAGGTAGCTAATATCTATAAACAATAGGTAAAGGTCCCCACATTTATTGCTGACCAACTGTGTGGATGTACACAAAAGGTCTCCACATTTATTGCTAACAATCTGTGTGGATGTACACAAACGACGCAATATCTGAATGGGATTTTTAGGAATTGTTACAAATAATTCAATAAACAACAGTCTCTAAAACCGAACGCGGCGTTACTTCCGAGGTCGCTATTGCCAAATAAATTTTGTACTAAAGTATGCCCTAAATTCAAGGCAATTAGATTTTACGTCGCTATATCAAAGTGGTCGCTACTACCAAGGGCGTTATAAATGAAATCCACTGTAGTTTAATAGAAAGGGATTGTTGAATTAAATTACAAAGGACAGAAAAAAGTGAAAAGAATTGACATTACTCTGCCGACCTTGCATAGGTAGGAAATGGTAAAGAAGAAGAATAATCCAATATTTGCAATTTACTAAATTATTTAATATCCTGTCAGCCATGAGAAACACGACTATAGGAGGAAGACTATAGATATCTTCGTGTCAATCGTTTTTCACTCTTAAATTCTCACGAGAAGGAAACCATATGTAATAGTTGCAAATCAAAGACAAAAAAAAATCTACAAGAGATAGCGTTTCAAGCACCGAACGGAACCGATACGACCCCTACGGAACCTTCAACCAAAATCGTGTCTACATCTTCTTGAAAGGCCGACAACACTATTGTGCTACCCCCTGGTGTAGCAGTAGTCCATGGGCAGTGGTGATCACTTACCATAGGGTGACCCGCTTGCTCGTTTGCCTCCCTATGTTATAAAAAAAGCAGAAATAAGGTTTTGGCGAACGATGGAAGTCAAAGCCGCAAGAAAAAAAGAAGGTTCAAAAATGGAATGAGGCCGTCCTATTTTCGAAAATGTCGTCGTTAAAGCAGCGCGCCCGCTGCGCGCGCAGTCCTACTTAAAATTAAATATTATAGGTTTCCATAAGCCGAGTCGTAACGTAGTTGCGTTTAATAGGCAATTCCGACGCGTGTGAGCGGCGCGCCTTGACCTGTAGACACGGGCTCATCTCCACAGAGAGTTACTGATGCTAGATGTGTCATGGAATTCTACTAACATCATCTGTCTTTCTGTCTCACTTTGTCCCATTATCCCTATAACTTTTCTTCTGAACCACTGAATCCCCGGACAGGTTAAGATAGAAAATATTCTTTTTAGATTTGCCCGAGTCTTGAATGGTTATAAGTATGTCCTTTGTTAAAGCGCGGCGATCAGTACGCGCCGTTGCATACTATTACATATAAAGAATAGCTTTTGCCTTTAGCTTTGCTATGACCGTGTGAATGAATATCCTTTTTTACCCATTTCACCCCCTTAGGAGTGGAATTTTCAAAACTTCTTTCTTATGGTTTTTCCTCTGTGTTTATATACCAACTGGTCAGCGTCCAATTTTATTTATATATATATATCCATACTAATATTATAAATGCGAAAGTTTGGATGTGAGTTTGTGAATTTGTGAGTTTGTGAGGATGTTTGTTACTCAATCACGCAAAATCTACTGGACGGATTTCGATGAAATTTGGTACAGAGGTAGATAATGACCTGGAATAGCACATAGGCTACTTTTTATCCCGGGAAAAAGCACTGTTCCCGTGGGAAATTCACGCGGGCGAAGCCGCGGGCAAAAGCTAGTACATTTATAACTAGATAAATAAATATAACTGCTGCGCGTGCGTCAAGTGCGCGTTCATCTTTAGTTGACCTTTGACACTGTAACGTCTAAGCACCGTGCCGCATCTAGTACTAGCATTTGTACGTTCTCTGTCGGCGACGATACCTATCGCAAGTGGCTTGCACTTGTGTAACAGTAGTGCCGAGCTCACAATGACTGACAGCGCACAGGCATACATTATGAAGAATACGACCACAGGATCTAACGGGATCCTAGATATATTAGTACTTCACTTAATTACTTATTTGCTACAATGTTACGGTCAAGATGAATCAAACGCTTTTATTCACATTACATTTTATACATTATTATTATTTTTATTATTCCATCAGAGAGCCCACTATTCAGCTAAGCGTGGCCATCGTCGCACGACTCTTGGCTCTGTCTACCCCGTAATGGATAAAGACGTGATTCTATGTATGTATGTATTATTATTACATTTTAGTTCAAATTTCTTTGTACACAATATTTATTTGTTTGTTTATTAGCAAAACAAAGGCCGGCAACACTCTTGTGATACCCGTGGTTTCGCTGTTGTCCATGGGCAGTGGTGATCGCTTACCATCAAATGACCCGCTTGCTCGTTTGTCGCTCTATGTTATAAAAAAAATACGATAGGAAACATAACATATCTACGGGTAAAAATTAGTAATACATACACATATAATGTAACAGCGGAGAGCTATCTAAAAACCGATGAATCTTTCAACCAAACAACGAACGAACGGACAGACAAATTGAAAAGCCACAGCTTCTTTTGATCGATTCAGATACATATATACAAAATCAATTCAAGTCAAGTATTGCACTTACTCCTTTCGCAACTTTATATGTAAATATGCATATTATGATGCAAATATTGAAGCAGGCATCGCCGCATGATAAAAGGTGTCATTTGTTTTTATTGGAGATACGATTATCATTACTGGAAATTTATCAGCTTATAGCTTTAAGAGGGTATTTATCAATGGATCCTTATTAGTAGGGTTGCTGCTTTAAGTAGTTTTAAATAAAAATTTCGTTTTCCCTATCATTTATTTGTTTATTTAGCTTAAGGCTAAAGTGTTTACATATAGTATTATATAATAAATTACAGTAACATGTAGTTTACTTCAATATGTAAATACCAATTATATTATCAGCGAGCACAACGTTTAATACTATACTAATATAATACTATCTATATATATATATATATAATATGTAAAATACTTTACTAATCATCATCATTTTAGCCCTTTTCTGCTCTCTTAGGCCTCTCTTCTTTTTTGCCATCATTGTCTGTCCCGTCCTCCCCTCATCTTTATACATATCCTAGCATGGGTATTAACCATCCATATAATAATGACGACCAACTAAATTCATTTTGAGTTTGCGTGCTCACTCTTGATCTCATCCTTGCTTCCCATTAGGCAAGATAGCGGTCAAACGTACTAAATTTTTTAATAATAAAATATCGTCAACTTTCAGGTCGTCTGAAAGTTCATTCCCCTCTCCTAGGCCACCACTTGGTCAATGATAAATACTTCACCTGCCATCACTTTGATAATCCGAATCATGCAATTAATAAAAGTAAGAAGATGCTCTTTGTTTAGCAACTGTAAAATCCTTAATCGGAATGGAGTTAGGATAAGAAAAAAAATAGATATATACCGACTGAGAGAGAGACACTGAAAAGACAGGTGGAACTAAAAGCTTGTAAAAATAAACAATTAAAAATACTTCTTCGAGAACCCTTTCATAACAAAGTAACGAGCTCGCAAAATTAATAACAAAAGAATACGCTATTGCACATAAATCAATATTATTCCTTACTCGGCCATAAACTGAATAGTTAAAGAAAAATTATACATAATAACGTATTCGCCGGTCAAAGTAATCTAAGCATACTTTATGTACCTAGTTATTTACTTTAATAATGTCCCATCGTTTACGAGCTATAGTAAAACAAATGGTTGTGATGGTATTAAACTTTATACGGCTTTAATATGGCTGGAAATTCAGATAGACTTCTAATAGACCTTGTTGGTACAGACTGTAATCGTTAGATGGCATCCGTTAAGAAACAGATGCCTTTTGATAATTTGAAATCTGACACTATCAAATTCTAGTTATGATGTTATTGAGCTCCTCTGGAAGTACCAGGTTCGATTCACAGTCAGGACAATTTTTAAAATCAGATATGCCTGGTTATTTATATGTATCTATTATATAATACTAGCTTTTGATTCTGAGTGAATTTCAAATTCATTCATCATCAAATTCGTCACCAATTTCACCCCCTTGGGGGTGGAGTTTCCAACCTTTAAAAGTTTTTCGGTTGTACAGTTATCTGCTTGTAAAGTAGACTAGACATCTATGGCACTACCAGTGTCCATGGAATGAAACCAGTGAATTTGCAATGCATGAATTCGGATCGGTTGATGTGTTGTCGACCGTACGGCTCTCAAGACTATTACTATTTAAGATTACTTAAAAATGCGTGTTTATGTATCAATATTTATGCATAGTAATTGTGTAATTTGAATTTAATCACAATTAATTTTGCACTATGTTTATCGTTATTAGCTAAATAAGCGACTAGACAACGCTTTAATTACACTTAATTAAACGCAGATTTAGCGTTCAGACGACTTAGCGTTGATTAAGCTGAATTAATTTTAAATTTAATATTGATAGAATCGTTTTGTTATTATATATTTAAGTAAATTTAAAACAGTTGCCTTATTTATACTGTGATTAGAAGATAGTTTATCGCATCAAAATATTGGGAGAACACCTGTAAAATTATATTAGTAAGGTTTTGTACAGCCAACATGTGCCAACCGCATGTCAAGTTAACTATAGCGTAATACTCTACCATGCTGTACCAGAAAGGCAGCATGCCTTTTTTTGCCTTCTTAGTTTGAAATATAAGATTGTGGTCAAGAGCGAACCCATCTTTTATATAAAAAAAATAAGGCGGCGGTAGTAGCGATGAATTTGCAATTAGGGTTGATTTATAAAATGTATCATGGCCCTTATTATACTTACTGTAAAGAACACCAATTAGCATCGCTGGTTAAAGGCAGTATAGTGACCATCCAAATTCAGAATTGATAAGTGTGCTACGACCTTTAGTAGATACCATGTGTGTGCGTGTAGTGGTGAGACAGGCATAGAAAAAAATGAGAATTTGTCTAATTATCCTTTGAGTGAATTTGAGTCGGGAATCGAACCCGGTCGGTTTGAGTCATTAATGTCATAAAAATCTTATTTATTATTTTGGCTAGTTGATGCTAAAATCGTTCGAATCTCAAGGTTATTTTTTACCATCGACGAATAAACGAAGGGTGTTAAAAGTACATTTGTATATTTGTCTGTGTTATCATATGATGATATGAAAAATACGAAATTTTGGATGTGAGGTTGTGATTTTGTGAATTCGCGATGATGTTTGTTACTTAATCACGCAAAACCTACTTCGCGGATTTCGATAAAATTTGGTATATGGGTAGAAAAATACCGGGAATAGCACATAGGCTACTTTTTATCCCGAAATTCACGAGGCACAGCTATTAGGGATATATATATTTCCCAAATTAATGAACAAACGAGATGGTTTTAGCCATCTTTCAAGAAAATCGATTTAGCTATTTAAGAGTAATCAAATCAGATGATGTTAAGAAATTTTGAGAGTTTTTGAGATAGCAATAATAAGGAACTAAATGAAATGAACATAGTTCGAGTGCATGAATAGTTTATTTTGTATCTCTCCGTGGAATGCATTCACAACAAACATTTAAATTCAAAACGCTAACTAATACACATTATATACAAAAACGTAGACCACAAGTATTACAGCTGAGTATGTATGTGAGCGTGACTAAATTCTCTACAATGAGTACATAAAACGAAACACAAACACTGAAACATTTGAGCAATTTCATAGGAATGTTCGTAACTTGATCCCTCTCGCTAATACTGACATTTCAATGATAAACTAGAAAACAAATGACGTCACAGCGAGCAAGAACAAGAAATTGAATAATGCTACTAGAGTATCATTTCAGTACAACAATATTGGAATGTAAATATAAGAGGAAATTCAGTAGCAATTAACATAAACTTAAGTGAAGTAAACAATACATTTAGGACAAAAGGTCCATCAGCACTCGAAGCTCAACTCGTCAAACACAAATTCTGCTAATTGAATAAATTATCTTCAAAATTATACAAAAAATATAGCTATTTCGACGAAATGGAATGTTGCAACACCCGGCTGGCTCCATTTTCAAAAACCACTAACTAATATTAACCTAAACTTAATCTATACAAAATAATTTATTTATTTACACTCATTTTGTACATAACCGATACCGGGCTGGAACTACCAATAACATTTATCTAGAACTTAATTTACGTATTTGGATAGACTCTTTATTCAAGCGATAACAACTCACAAAACTATGTCCGGAATGTCTTCTGTCTACTTATTTTTAAAATCACAATCCGATTTACTGGCCTTAATAATATTCACTGACATTTGGAGTACTAAAAGTTTTTTTTTATACCGAAACTAGGGACGATCCGTGACGTCAAACTTTGGTCGTGAGGTCTAAGGGATGGAGTTTGATCCTCTTTATTTGAGAGTAGGAAACGTCTTCTTCTTCACTAGCGGACGCAGCTCCACTTACTGATTCTCCATCTTCATTATCTGGGACTATAACTTCGCTATCGTCAGACCTCCTTCGCGCAGAACTTGACCTGCCATCGGATTTAACTGATAAGTCCATAGGATTCTCCTGCAGTGGCGACTCAGATGTTCTCCTCTCTGCTGGAGGAGTGGGAACAAATTCAGCTTCAGAGAATGTATCTTCTTGCGGCGTCGGTTGAGTAGATCTCTGTTGCTTTAAAATCTCATCCAGGAAAAACCGCTTTGACGAATCAGCGTTATGGTCATCGATTCTTACATCATTATTGTTTTCTGCTGCTTGTCGCAGCGCTGCGTGATCGAGAAGATGTCTTGAGTATATTGGATGGAATCCGGGTGGGAATAGCAGCGGATGGTTGGCAGCAAACGGGCTGAAGGGTGGTGGTGGTAAGAATGGCGAGTGGGGAAAGTGGGGCAAGGATATATTGGCTAAAGGCAGTGGGACGAAGGTATCTCTAGGCGGCGTTAGAGGTCGATCTGGCGGCCGGGACTGTGTAAGTCTAGTTTTTTCGTCTAATTTCGGAGACGATCCGCTGCGATGCGAATCAGGTGACCCAGAACAGGGAGCTTTGTATTCATCAAGGCCTAATAAGGCTAGTTCTTCTTTCGTCCTCGGTCTGGCTAAGCCAGGAAATAGATGAGGTGGGAATGGGGGTGCCAAGTGATGCGGCGAAGGAGGCACTCTTGGGGGCGATCGGGATTGGGCGGCTTGCTGCTGCTCTTGTAACAGGCAGTGGATTTTGAACCAGTTCGACCTTCGGCCGTATCTGGATCCGGATTTCGACATCCCCACCATGAGGCACTTGCGCAGTCGACACGCTTTGCACGCCGTCCTGTTTTTCTTGTTGATGACGCATTCTCCGTTGTTTTTGCATTCGGTGATGGAGTTCAGGTTGTTGTACGACCGGCCGAAGAATGACTGGAAAGAAAGAGAAAAAATATCTCAGTAAAAAGTTTAAAATATAATAGATCAAGAGAAATAACTGGCTCCAACTTTAACATACTGCTAATTATAATGAGTTGCAGCCAAGGGAATAAAGAGTTCTTTTGTTCTCCTGTCAATTTGTTAAACTCAAGAATATGTTAGACTACCGCGATCGTTTACTACACAAGTTAACCTTTCTTTTCACGCCAGTCACAGCAGTAATCGAATCAAATAAAGCAGACATCGTGATCACATCTTCCCAACAATCGTGCGCACCATTAAGTCGGCTGGTGAGATCAAAGCTACTGTTTAGCCCTTGTTTTAATTCCGAACGCGGCCGCTTTCCATCGCGCTCCTGCGCCCGCGTCACGTCCTATGACAGTTAACATTTGCATCAGTCTAATTAAGCCGTCAGACGAATCGATTTGTGCAGTCGCTTTCCGGATTCGATCTATGTCATGTTTAACAGTAGTTATAACAGAATATAAATGTAACAAAAGGAGCAAAGCCCTTTGCCATTGCTTCTTAAAAATTACTCGGAATTAAATCAAAGGATTATTGGTTGCGTAAAGTTGCGTTGCAATGATCGAAGTAAGGATGAAGTAATATTATTATAAGGACCTGTTTTTCACAAAGTGATTTATGCTTATAATTATAAAGGTGTGTGTATTTATTATACTGTTTAGAACTATATTTTTGGCTTATGTTGTAAAAGCTAATATAATAGTATAAGATATTCTATTTTGTACTTGTCAGGCAACGATTCTACCGCCAAAGAATAACTGAATAATTTTAGAGGACTAAGAAAAACCTTTTCCAACAGAGAATTAACGTTGCTTTTAATTACGTAAACAACCAAATTGTCAAGGTCAGGGAAAACTAGATTAAACGAATGATTCGAAGTGGAACGAAACCTGGCAGGAAATGACAAGGGGTTTCACTATCGACGCTATTCGCTCCGCTGGTAGCCAACAGCCCATGTAAACACGCCTTTAGGTCAACAGTTCTGAGAGAGAATTCATTAAGTCTGAAAAATCTTATCGCATGGTATGGTAAGATTGCCTTCTGAGTTCGATTCCCATTGTAGCCAAATATTAAATGTCTTGCACTCTGTTTCATTTGCGTGATTGTAGTTCTTTACTCCCTTAGGGGTGGAATTCCCAAAATTCCTTTTCAGTGCTTGGCTATATACCTAAAAGAAACTCTCTGCAACATTTCAAGTTTTTGGATTGTCAGTGGTTTCAGCTCTGCGTTAATATTAATTTTTGAAATGTCTTGTTCTGGTTTCACCATACCTAGATTTATGGGTTTCACTGGCATGAATTTACTTTTTCACCCATTCCACCCCTTCAGGGATGGAATTTTCCTGAAATTTCTTTTTAGTGCGTGGCTATGACTATAAAGGACTTCTTTGCAACATTTCAAGTTTCTACTTTTAATGGTTTTCAGCTCTGCGTTGGTATGTCAAATAGTCAGCGTAATAAAGAGAAAAACTTATACAAAAAAACATGAGAACCACAGTAGACGCATATGATGATATACGTAACATCTGAAATCTCACTTAGTATATAGTAATAAGCATTTATCACCACGCGGATTTCCCCGGCTCCCTATTACACACTTCTGTTCCTTTTTACGAAATCTCTTCCAAAGATTACAGGAAAACGAGAAGAGAGATGTTACACATCAAAAGTCCAGTCTTTTATTGCTTGCAATTGGCCCGATAGTGAAAATTGGCCACTTCCTACGACCGAGCTGGTTCCAGTCCGCTTGGCCCGTTTATTATGGTTTTGTTTGGGTCGACCTTGGCAATTGGTAATGCCCCTATTGTTTTAGTGTCTCGTTTGATTCCGTAATAAGTCAGCTGTTTTGTGGCTCATAGGTTTTTAACCCCCGACGCTAAAGAAGTTATAAGTTTTGGTGTAAATTTGAGTGCGTTTTTGATAGAAATTCTTTAGTTTTCGAACTGTTTCAGTTTTTAGATCTGCTCTACCGGTTTATAATCATTGGCACTTTTCTAATTTCTGACTTTGCAATTAAAACTAGAGTTTACATATCAGCAAATTGTTATTACGAGACTATCTTTGAAGATAAAGTTTAAACAAGTATTTTTCATTGAAATAGAAAAAGCGATTTAATTGCAACCAGTCACATGGGTAGGTGAAAAGTAAATAATACCTTTAAAATATTGTTTATTGCGTTTATTATCTTCTAGACAACTACATAATGAGAAAACTGTAATAGCAAGATATTTCAGGACGACGACGTTGCGACTTAAATGACTTTGACTAAAAAGTTGTCATGCACATACATTTATTATTTATAAAATTCAAATCCGAAAAATCTAGACTTTGAATATCTATTAAGAGTTTTCGTTCACGCATATGCTTACATTATTCATAAATTGCTGCATTCATAAATACGGGGCACAAGTTATTGCTTGTCATGTTGGCACTACCGAAATGATTGCCATTGCTAACTCACGCGCAGACAGAATGCCAAATGTGACGCGCGTCACAGATGAGGAATTTAAACTGAAACAATACCATCTAAAGGTAGACGTGATGAGAAAATAAATCATCATTTAGTGTACTGTGTTCTTGTAATGTTGTTTTAGTTTCAATTGTATCAGTATTTGATAATGCAGCTAGGTTACCTGTCAGCTTTAAGACACTGAACATACAGTGAAAACATTTTGACATTTAATTTTTTTACGTCTATCAATGGTACTGACGTGACGATGGGTTTTTTACCTAACTCTCTTTACCTGCACCCAACTCGAATTATATCCATACATCAATGATCTGGGGTATAATTTTTTATTGACTTTAGTTTACAAGTACACGGGGCTTCGGTTAGTTTGGTTATTTGAATGAACCACTCTATAGAATGAAGCTTTTACTTTTCTCGTTAGTCGGACTGTAATTTTGGGTCGTTGATTAATTAAAAGGAGCTCTTCAAAGCGACACTTTTAATGTTCAAGTCAGCAAAACGGAAGAAGACATTAGATAAAAATTATTAATTAAAACTTTACTATTAATGATTCTAGATAGAGTTTAATGTTGCTAATTGCAAAAAGAACTGGCGGTTCGAATTGAAAATAGTAGATTGCTTTACTAGGGTCGGATGACATCAATAACATACGAGGTGTTTAGACGCCTGAGCGCAGCGAGGGCGGCTACAGTCCGAGTATGAAGTGATGTCATTCACCCGTAGTAAGCACTCTACTTTTCATTTCGAATATAAAGAAAGTAAACAAATAAACACTATAAAATAGGCTTCGACAATAAAACCGAGATTTTGGAACCAAAGACATAGAAAAAAAGAAATGTTTTTCATCGAAGTTCTTTTGAGTTTTTCTCAAACTCTGTATTTTTTTCTGTGTAGAACCTAGAACTTAGCCATAGACATAGAAAAAAAAAAAAATTCCATGCAATTTCTTTTTCTTAATTTATGACAGTAGCCGATTCCTAAAGGAATTTATTATCTTCTATTTTTAAAATTCATTCCCTCCCTAGGGTACGAACGAATTCGTATGAAACATTCTCTCCCACGTGAGGGAAGAAGCATGTTCAACCCGATACTTGGATTGAGAAATGAAAAATAATTTGAATGATAACCACATTTTATGAGAATAGCTATCCCGAATTACCGCGTGACCGAAGCCGCGGTATACCATCATCAGCATCATTTTATTCATAAAACAATACAGTAAGTACAATAAGTATTTAATTAAAAGTACCTAAAATAAGAATTGCCGCTTTTAAAGGGCTTTAATTTAACATATTAATATATGAATTAGTGATGATAGTCACGATTATATTGTACTAAAAATAAAAATGTATGCCGATATGTCAATAAATAAGTTTTAAAAGGGTTATAAATCTAATGTTAACTATAAATCTGTTCCAAACGCGTGTCAACAATTTGTCAAATTAATGTGTTTTTTTATAGTTAACCTTCATTTGAATGAGTAGCCATTCATTAGATCTCGAATAACGGAAGAATCGAATTACTTCGAACACGCACGTTAATTTATTTTGTAACATCTCAATTAAAACTTAAATGTGATCTGGTTTTAGGCCCAGAAAGATGACCAGCATATTTATGTATTTTTACCAACGACGATTTTTACGTACGAGGAGGGCCGACTATAAATAATGGGATAAGGCAAGAAAGAATAAGATTATTTTTACACTTACTGACCAAGAAAGGAGAGTTATGTTTTCATAGTTTAAGTACGTATGTAAGTTCTTTTGATGTGAGAGGTATTTTTAGATTTATAAGCTGTGTGTGTTGTCAGTAGTGTTTTTTATTTTTTTTAAATAATTACATAGCTTCTTACCAACGACGACACCAGGGAACGGAAAGGAGATGGTTCGTACATTCACATTTGAATGGCTTGAAAAACGATTGAATCGATTTATTTTAATTATAATTTTGCGCCCCAAAAATTATCGAGCCCAACTTTTTTCGGCATCTGTAGGTTTTCTGTTAGATAAAGATAAAATTTACCTTAGTTCACCATTTACATTGTATTGTAATTATAAATAATAAAAAATCACCTGACAAATTTTTGTTCTACGTCAAAATAAATAAGTAAAATTAATCAATCGTCAATTAATTTTAACTGCATATGTTTTTTAATTGCATAAAATACCCAGATTGTCTTTAAGCAAAAATTAACTTCATGTTGGTAGTAAAAGAGATTCTTATCGTGTTTTTCATAGTAACAAGAACTGTCATTAGATGGCGTTATATATTTACAATCATTTCTAAAAGGCGATATTAAAATTCTTACAGGATAATATATAGCTTGCTACCCAACCAAAACCCAACTAACCCAAACTTGACAACGTAACACCTACCAAATATTAATGGAACGGCTAAATTTAGTCGTACTTAAGTTTTTGCAAAATTTTTGAATGGTCACTTTCATGTGACTAATATTGGTACAAATACTAAAATCACAATTGGGTGATAAAAATAAACAAAAGAAGAGGTTGCGCTCCTGGACTTCGCCCGCGTGGAAAAGGGGTAAAAGTACCCTATTTATTTATTAATATTTGTACACTGCAAATACATAGATAGGACACATAAAACATAGCAAAACTAAGTACAAAGGTACTTACTACTCATTTCTATAGAAATTTCTTCCAGAATTTTTGCCCTATGTGCTATCCCCGGTATTTTTTACCCGTGACACAAATTTCAATGGAATCGACCAATAGATTTTGTGTGATTGAGTAACAAACATACAAACTCACAGCCAAACTTTCGTAGTGCGAATGCCTTTCCAAATACAGCCCTTAGCTTTGATAAATTACCTTTTCGCAAAGTGTAAAGTATCAAGAAATAAATAAATATTTCACTGTGAATAGAATTAGAAGTCTACGTGAATCTAAGAAAAAATATTGAAAAATTTATTATTAACCCTCAAGTACCCTTATTTCTAGCTTAAAGTTAAACCAAGAGCAAGATCTATAAAAGATATATCTTGCTTATAAATCTTATATTTACAGCATACCACATTAACGGCATTACGTCACCTCGTTTATATACAACCAGAGTGATACTTTGACCGTAAAATATCAGAGTACAGATGTATCACTAGTGAGTAATTCATAAGGTAGTACATGCCCCGGGAAGCCAAGCTATGCCCCGGAATTTCGCATTTGAGGGAAATTCGAGATAAAAGATACTCTATGAGGTATTTTTGGTTTCTCTCTACCAGTGTGCCAAATTCATAGATTTCCATGGAGTATTTTTTGCGTAAAATAGAAATAAACATCCGAACATGTATTATTACAAACTTTCTCATTTATAATATTAGTAGGATAGCTTACAACATAGTCTAGTTTGCGAAATAAATAAAATAAGTGTTGCCCTTGGCAAAAAGTAAAAATTTTGCAAACAGGTTCTTTATAGTGTAAGCGAACACTAATAAAGGAATTGAGGAAAATACACACACACCTAGCGTAAAAAGCTTGAAAAACAATATTCACGTGGGAAAAGTCGATTGCAAATCTGTGGGTTTCTCAACATTATACGTAGTCACATCTGTTACTTTGTTTATTTTGTGCTGTGTTGATACTCGCTGATAAATTTATGTGACGAGCAATATATATTGAAATATTTGTCGTTGAGGTTGAAAGGTCTGAGGGTCCTCCGCCTACGGATTTACAAGCTTCGAACCTGTAGAGACATAATGGTTTCATATATAGACTAAGTTATACTCATAAGTTGTTTTAGGATGTCGTAAAAAATAGATTCCTTATAGTATCACTAAAAGCTTCATTAAAAGCTTCAATCGACGAAATATAAAGCAACATTTAAAAAAATAGAACTATTTTATTTTTTTGTTTTTCATCTACCTGTTAATCTGTCTATCAAGTCATTTTCTCGTATTGAATATCACATGGTTGAGTCTATAGTTTCTCAGACATGAAAAACTAAATTAGTAGTTACGAACGGCAAGCAACCTTATTTAATGAAGTTATATAGCGCTTTATGTCTTAAACCATAAGAAAGCAAAAATTTATTACCTTTATTTTATTTTTTTAAATAAAATTTAAAGCTATCTAAAAATCCGCTACGATTCATATCTTGCGCTTTATATGTCCATAATACTGCAAAATATGATAAATATTTTAAAATATTCCAATCTGACTTAAGAAACATTCCCATTGTAACACAATCGCATATTTAACACTAAGAATCCCGTTGTAAATTAAACTGAACCTCATAAATGAGAATGGTCACCCATCTTGTGACAATACACGCTGGTCAAACGCTATTGCCAATCGTGTACAGTCAAGAAACAAAAGTACAATCAGAATCTACAAGGCAATGTGATCTTTCAGGTTAGGTAATAAGGTCTTCGAGGTATGACTGCACTTTTGACCCTTGACTGTACATTGCTTCTTTTGTCTTGTATTACCTCACAACACACATCAAAACCAAGCAATGTCACCGCAAAGTTAGTCCAACATGGACGTCTTTACACCCAGATATAATGAAAACTATTTAGTTAACATATATCATCAGTTTTAGTACTTAACATTTCGTCTATGATTCAACTGAATTGTTTTCGTACTGAGCTAATGTAACCTGGGTTTACGGCAAGGCTAATGTTGCATTGTGTTAAGTTAACTTCATAGCCTTACCCGTTAAACTTAATTAAACTTAACTGTCGTTGTGTGCTGTACTATAAAAGGCTCTAAGTATTTATGACAAACTAGCTACGCCCCGGGACTACGTTCCCGAGGGAATTTCGTGATAATTAGTACCCTATGTGTTGTTCTCGGTTATGTTCTACCAGGGTACCAAATTTCAGCAAAATCTGTCCAGTAGATTTTGCGTTGAGCAACAATAACTACCGCACACATATCCAAACTTTCGAATTCATAATATTAGTGGCATTCGGTACATACATACATATTATCACGCCTTTTTCCCGTGGGGGTAGGCAGAGACTAGCGATTTCCACTTGCTACGATCCTTACAAATCTCTCTTGCTTCCTCTACACTCATCACTCTCTTCATACATGCTCTCCGGTTAAGCATAGGTGCTCCTATATCTCCGCAATCAAGTCACTAATATAAATTAATATCCATGCGAAAAATTGCAACAGTGTTATAAATAGCAAAAATATTAATTTTCTTTTTGATATACGAACATACAGATAGATTCAGTTTAGACAATGTACAAAGCTGCAATATGCGAAGCTCATTAAGATCTCGTAAACTTAAAGCTAGGTATAAAATCTTATGTTACCTGTAATGGGCAAGAGTCGGACTAAATGTGGGCTATTTGAAAATGTATACTGTTTATCTCCCGAAGGAAAAAGAGGGGTGACGTTTGATATAATTATGTCTACCTTTGACGGTCAAATTTGTGGATCGTTACAAAATAGTAAATTACTGTTAATCAGCGCTTTTCTATGGACTCGCTTTTTACTAAGCGCCATCTATGAACTCATCTGGAACATTTTTTTTTTATTTGGGTCTCGGAAAATCCCCGGTTATTATAAAGTTAAAAAAGTATATGCAATGCAAAGTGCATGCAAAATCACATAAAAAAAGTTTCTTTTCCGTGAGAACGCGAAAGTATTAACGGCCAGTTAGCTACGTAGAATCGGATTCACTATGCAATCTTTTATTGTCGTAACTAATTGTTCCGAACCAACATTCGGACTTTTCTGCACGCAACTGAGAGCGTGAGAAATATACAGATGATATCATGACCTTTCTCCAACAAACTTATCTAAAACACCCAAAAAATCAAACCAAATATTGATTGAACTTTATGTATAAAGAAATAAAGAGTAAAATCGTGATTGTTCCATTTACATAGCTGCATTTTAAAAGTTGTCGAAGTCATGTCATCTCGCATTTGAATTCAGAAGCAGTGACCTGCACTCGTACCGATGTTTTGATTGGCTCTGACATTCGAATACAATCGATTATTCGATTAACGTGACTCGATGCCGTGCTGCCGATGCTCGATTGTGATTTCAATTTGAAATTGGAACATTCTTCAGCATTGTAATGGCGGAACAATTGGCGGTTGTTCTTGTCGTGTTATGTTGGTACATCTGAATCATTTATCATATGAGGAGAATAAAAAGTTGCTTTCGCTTGCGTCTGCTAATGATGAGTGTGAAAATATTGTTTTTGTCTCGAATCAAATGAAAGTAAGCGAATGATAAACTCAGTACCATACCATTAAGCTACTATAATCTAATTTATAACAATAACTAGCTTTTGCAAGCGGCTTTGCCCGCGTAAATTTCCTGTGGGAACAGTGCTATTTCCCAGGATGAAAAGTACCCTATGTCCTTCTCAGTAGTTCTAACTATGTGTATGGGAAATTTCAGGAAGATTGCTTTAGTAGATAAAGCGTGAAGAGGTAACAAACAAATAATTAAAAAAAACAAACTCACTTTCGCATTTATAATATTAGTTAGGATAGTTACCCCAGAGGTTCGTTTCTGCAGTGGCATAGATGGAAACTATTTAAGAATATAAATCAAGTTGCATAGATAAAGCAGATTTCGTTGGTTTGGTCCATTTTCACCTTTTGCGTAGGAGCACATTGTCAAGGATCTAGAAAATCCTAACTAATATTATAAATGCGAAAGTGAGTTTGTTTGTTTGTTTGTTTGTTTGTTACCTCTGGACGCTTCATCTACCGAACCAATCTTCCTGAAATTTTGCATACACATAGTTAGAAGTATGGAGAAGGACATAAGGTACCTTTCATCCCGGGAAAATGCACTGTTCCCGTGAGAAATTTACGCAGAAGCCGCGGGCAAAAGCTAGTAAGCAATAATCCCAATCAAACGGACAAAAAAACATAAAACTTTATGAAATAAATATAATTTGGCCTAAATCTAAATTCAAACAGACCGATTTTTAATGCTCCGGAAATTTCAACCTCATTAATTCGATTTATGTAACGCAAGTTCATAACAATATTTAAAATCGATAACCTTACGATCGAATAAATTACTCGAGTACACAATCGGACATGTCGTTCATACGCGCTCGGCCCGTGACAGGAATAAAAATGGCTGATGTGCTCCAATAAATTGTTATGCTAACAGTTTATGGCTTGTCAGTGGGGGCGCCACCATCGGTTTTAAACAGAAATTTCCTTACCTTAGAAATAAGTTCGCTTTCCTGCGACGCTCCAACTTATAATTGACATGTTTAAGTTGTGTCAACTGTTGGTTACAAAACGGCTTCTATTCTATTTAATCGATTATAAACATGAGATTATGGATTCATACCGTATTTAAAACGAATATAAGTAGTATAAGAAAGACAATATATTATCTTTTCACACAGAAATTACTAAACACATAAGTCAAAAATTTGTTATATTTGTATACGGACGACCTTAAACTATACAGATCCCAAGAAAAAGCGATTTACACACATGCGAAGCCGCGGACAAAAATTAGTGACCTATAATTCACTCAACTGATATCAAGGATGTATCGAATTAGATTTCACTCCAATTAAGCATATTAATCATAGCGGACTGTACTCATGTATCGGTTTAGTTCCGAGTGCAAAATATCGATTGCCGAGTCGAGTCGAATCGATTAACCCTGTAAATGATATTGCAAACGAACTAGGCATTGTTTTTCAACCGCGGAACAATCGCCATGACAGTTTGATCTAATTTTTTAATTAGTTATTCATCCCAAGGTCGAGAATTTGATGTTTAAAATAACCAACAGTTTAAGGGGCAGATATCTTAGAATTAGAAAGAAATAATGGAAAACTTCGTATAATTAAGAGTATTCATCCCATTTTATCTCTTTTGATTTATCATTAGCATCATCATCACATATATAAGAACTATGTTCTTGTCGGTGGAGCATCCTCCATTTGCCATCGATTTAACCTCCCTATACGATCTTCTGCCATCGATTTAACCTCCCTATACGACACAACCCTCGCCTTCTCTTTTATTTGGTCTATAAATGCACTTTTTGGCTTTCCTTTTCCTTTCCTAGCTTCGACTTTCCCTTCAATCAGATCTTATTTACTTTTCTCATATCTTTACCTATGTGCATGCCCAAATTTAGCTCAAATCATTGAAGGGTTTTGAGTTAAATTGTAAACCAATATTTACTTTTTATAGACTCGTATAATTTTGTAGCATTTAATTATATCCTTATTACTTAAAAAAAGATGTAAGTGTATAAAACTTTTTAATTAGCTTAGAAAATGTATAAATATGTATAAATAGATAATATAAAACGTCGGTAAATATGAAAAACGTGATAATTGTATTACCTAGTTTTGCCTTCCATTTAACACCGACTAATAATTATTAACTTTAAAAGCAATCACGTAATGAATCGAGTTTCACACCGTTTAATTGCAAAGATTTATTATATTTCTATAACTAGTATGATACAAAAATATGGATATAACAGAATCTGCAACAATTGGCAAAAAAAATGAGAATCAAATATGCATTTTAATTTCTTGAAAAATATTCACTCATTTAACCCATAGAGCCCAATTTAAATATATAAAATGTAAAACTCCTTTTGAATCTTTTCTGAATTATAAATAAACATCTGCACAGTCCATCTAGTACCATTTATTATTGTTATAATAGTATATACAGCCATTTAAATCACAATGCTGGGCAAAAGCTGCCCTCAAAGGTCTATACATACTATTCTATATTAGCTTTTGCCCGCGGCTTCGCCCGCGTGAATTTCCCACGGAACAGTGCTTTTTCCCGGGATAAAAAGTAGCCTATGTGCTATTCCAGGTCATCATCTACCTCTGTACCAAATTTCATCGAAATCCGTCCAGTAGATTTTGCGTGATTGAGTAACAAACATCCTCACAAACTCACAAATTCACAAACTCACAAACTCACATCCAAACTTTCGCATTTATAATATTACTAGCTGCTGCCCGCGGCTTCGCCCGCGTGAGTTTCCTTAGATGAAAAATCTTTTTGTGTTCCAAACTGTAGTAACCTAAACTCAGTATACTCAAAATTTCAGCTATTTGGTTATCGCGTGTCCCGCGGGAATATATTAGGTACTCGTAGTACAGTCGCGGTGTTAAAATGAATCAAAAGTGATATTTCATTCAATAAACGATCTTCGTCTGCTCGTTATCTACAATTTCCCGTGTACCACCACTCCCACCCCGAGTCCCTCTTTATCATATCCCGTGTCCTGTCTTCGTGTTTCTACTGACGAATACGTCAGTAGAAAATGCTCATCAGGTTGAACGACTTTTGCTAAGGCCCCATTTCCATTTTTTATAGAGTAGCTGGTCTCTTGGAGTTCTTCATCAGATGTTGCATAAACTTAAATTTTTATACGTCAGCAGAAAATGCTCATCAGGTTAAACGACTTTTGCTAAGGCGCCATTTCCATATATATAATAGTGTAGCTGGTCCCTTGGAATTCTTCATCAGATGATCCTGATCTTCGATTTTTATACGTCAACAGAAAATGTTCGTCAGATTGATAAACTTTTCCAAAGGTACCATTTCCATATTTCTTATAGTTTAGCTGTTCTGTTAAGGTTCTTCATCAGGTGTTCCAGTTTTCAAAATCACTTATAGCCTATATGTTGCTCAGGCTTAATAGCTATACAACAAAAAAAGTTTCATTCAAATCCGTCCAGCAGATATTGCGTGAAACGCGTACATACATATACAGACGGACAGACAGACAGACAAAAAATTCCAAAAAAATGTTTTTGCTTTCTGTTATTCTTTTTAAGTGTCCCTCTATCCATTTCAGTCAAAAATACTAAATGTACTGTACAGACAAAATATCTTTACTGTTTTATTATTATACATATGTACCCTTTCTACTTCGCGCTTATTTAACAGCATAAAGGGGTCGTCTTTATGCTGTTAAATAAGCGCGAAGTAGAAATCACCAAAATGGCGCAGCGCCATCTATTGTAAATATTGAGAAATAATTTCAGCTTACATTTCTCATTTTATCAACGCCATCTACTGGATACGATAGGCCATCGAGTGATGAGTGTAGAGGAAGCAAGAGAGATCTGTAAAGATCGTAGCAAGTGGAAATCGCTAGTCTCTGCCTACCCCCACGGGAAAAAGGCGTGATAATATGTATGTATGTATCTATTGAATATTTTTCTTGGCACAATCAGTAGATGACCGGAAATAAATTTGCAAATGAATTTATTCGTTTCTTTTCAAAATTAAAAAAAAAAGTAAGAAAATAATTCTAGAAAACAGAAAATTATTGTTAGTGGCAGGATTCGATCCAGCTACTTCCAGCTACTTTCTTGAAATATCTTTATAGCGCAGTAAATAGAGCGAACCTTCCCTAGGAGTTAATTACGTGCGGTCCAGTAACTCAATTTTTTTATATTATTGTTTAGGATGGTTGTAAGTATTTAAAATAAATATGGCACAATTGAATAGCTTTTGCACTCGCCGCCAAATTGGAAAATAAAAAAAATCACCACTTTGTTCGGTTTTTCGCTTATATTTTCTTTTAAGTGCATTTTCGCTAGAAAAGTGTTCTACACAATGTTGTAGAAAATTAAATTTGCCGTTATTTACATTTTATATTTTGTTTCTAGGACTGACAGTTTCCGAGAAAAAAAATCCTTTGCCTTAAAAAATCTAATTTTTCAAACATTCGTCAATCTTTTTTAATTTAAAACGATGTAATCCAGTCATGACCTATTCTAGGAGAAAAAGTAGCAGAACAAACATCGTAGGGAATTTAAATACCTGCAAAACGCAATTGCATATTTCTTAACCAACCCTGCAAGGTGGAGAGTAAAACTAAATGATAAAACAACGGAAATTATTGTTTTTTGCTATAATATTTTCTTTTTACTAACTGAATCTCGGTCCCATGGAAATTTCGGGATAAAAAGTACCTTATGTGCTAGTCCTGATATTTTTCTACTAGTATACCAAATTTAATCGAAATCCGTCTAGTAGATTTAGTGTGATTAAGCAACAAATATCACATCCAAACTATCCCATTTTTAGTGTGATTCATTGCAGGTGAGTAACCGGTACCTGATTGGGACACTGTAAAAGTGTCTGTGGACATTATCAAGTACAGATATTAGATAATATTTGATTCACCAGCAATAAAGATTGGGAAAGAAATGAAAAATTTTTAAAATGAAAAAGTTTGGATGTGATATTTCTTGCTCAATCTAAAAAATTTACTGGACGGATTTCGATAAAATTTGGTATGCTAGTAGAAAAATATCAGGGCTAGCACATAAGGTACTTTTTATCCCAATATTCCTATGGGAGTAAAGCCCCCGGCTGCAGCTAGTAGACAATAAAATATGATAGCAAAAACGTAATATTTTAACTTTTACTTTTACTACCTACTCCGTAGGGTTGGTTAAAAAAAATTACATGTGTTTTGTAGGCAATTAAATTTTCTTCAAATTTTATTCTAATATATATTTTTCTAGAGTAGGCCATAAATGAATTACAGCGCTCTGAAGTAAAAAGTTTGACAAATTTCCAAATGCGATTAAAAAATGCGATTTTTTTAAAGTGCACATCTCCATAACTATTAGTCCTAGAAACAAAATATAAATTGTACATTATAGGAAATTAATTTTTACAACGTTGTGTAGAACTCTAATGTAGCTAAAATGCATCTAAACGAAGGTGAGAGCGCAAATCTGAATAAAGTGGCAATTTTTTTTTGGTTTTTCCAACATATGGCGGGCGTGGAAGGGGGGAGAAATTGTGCCTCTTGCATTTTAAACACTTACTAACCATCCTAAATAACATATCAAAAATTCAGAACTATTGAACCATTTGTAAGTAAACCCTACCCTTAGCTCTATTTTGGTCTTTATTCAATGAACTATGGACGGATTTGTATTAAATTTGGTATACTAGTAGAAAAATACCAGAAATAGTACATAGGTTACTTTATATCCTGAAATTCCCACGAGAGCGAAGACCCGAGGCGCAGTTAGCAGAAAATAAAATATTATAACCAAAAAGCAATATTCCGTAGTTTTAATATTGAGTTTTACTCCCCATTCTGCAGGGTTGGTTAAGAAAATTGCAAATGCGTTTTGTAGGTAATTAAATTCCCTACAAATTTTGTTCCAATACTTATTCTCCTAAAATATGCCATAACTAGATTACAGCGTTCTGAAGTGAAAAGTTTGACAAATTTCCAAAAAAGGAGATTTTTTTAATTTTTTTTATAAGCACACATCTCGGTAACTATCAGTCCTAGATACAAAAAGTAAAATGTAAATAATAGGAAATTTAATTATCTACAAGATTTTGTAGAACACTTTCCTAGCAAAAATGCATCTAAACGAAAATATGAGCCTAAATCTGAAAAGTTATTTTTTTTAGTTTTTTAAGATTACCACGGACGCGGTAACTTGGCAATTGTGCCCTTTTTATTTTGAGTACTCACAATAATCCTACACAACATTTCAAAAAAATCACAATTACTGGACCGTTTGTAATTTGATTCTCGTCTATTTACTGCGCTATTAGTCTAGTAAGTCTCGTAAGTCTAATAGATAGTCTTTACTCAAATATTTAAAAAAATATAGAATTCTAAAAAACTAATACAAAACGAAAAAAAAATTGGAAAAAACAAATCACATCTGGCAGGATTCGAACCCTGTACTTAAAAAAATAATCCGCGGCCTTTACCGATAGGCCAACGAACATTGCTTATGACTGGCGAAATTTCAAATGGGATTTATCTAAAGGTACGCAAATTCACCCCTTTTTTGGACTGTAAGGGTCGAAATTGTGAACAACCCTTTCTTATGTGGGCAGTATATTGTATAATGAAGACACTAACCAAATTTCACGTTTATAGCTTTTATAGTTTCGGTTTTGTGATGATAAATTAGTTTATCTCCCCTTTTTTACCCCTTTAGAGGTTGAATTTCAAAAAACGCTGAAACACGCCATTGGTTATTTTTATTGAGAAGCATTCTTGCCAAGTTTCAAGTAAATTAGTGAAGATTTTAATTTTTTTTCATACAATCTTTGCCCTCAATTTCAACCCCCTTAGGGGTCTAATTTTAAAAAATCCTTTCTTATCTGAGCACTACGTATTAACATAAAACTTCGGTCCAAATTTCAAGTTTATAGCTTTTATGGTTTAGGCTGGGCGTTGATTTACCAATCACCCTTGTTCTTTTATATATATAGATTATAATTATAATATTATAATATTATAATAATAATTATAATATTAGTATGGATTTTTTACTTCTATAGTAGAAATACTTTAAGTAGAAATACAAAAACTATGTTTTGTAAATAAGTCAACGTCGTAAATAAGTTATTCTTCTGTGCAGCACATATTCTGCTCACGCTCCATCGCTGCCACAATGTAATCTATTTGTCAAGGAATAAATAAAAGCTAAGCCAATTACGAATAAAATAACAATCCAATTAATTAAATCTCGCATTAAAGCCGGCCATTAAAGGCGCGACTTTTGTTTTGTTCGCTTGACAAATTACGTGGAGCGGGCGGCTTCTTTTAGACTCACCGCACAATGGCGGCGCGGCGCCACTGTCGCGCGATTGTCCCCGCACAATACCCGATTACACATACAGATAATTCTTTCCAGAAACCTTTAAAAGCAAATTAGAAGCGATGATTTATTGCGGTGCTGTTACGAAACAAAACGTCTCGGTTTAACCCGAATATCTCTTTCCGTTGAGCGTTTTCCGTTCGCGTGCGTTACTGCAATTTGAATGTGCTCTAAATTAGAAAATAATTCGAGTTCTGACAGTCGTGCGATTGGCGATCGCTTATAGTAAGGAGATGATCTGTCGCTTTTGTTGGAACTGAGTGATGACAGAAATAGATTTGTTAGATTTGAAAGATAAGATAGACTGTGAAATTGATGACCTCCGTAGAGTTATAGCTAACGCTAGTTTGTCGCTGTTCATTTAGTAGGACTTGTAAGTGTATTATGGTAATTGCAAAGTAGCGTTTTCAAAATTAATTATCTCCTTGAAGGTTGGTGATCATTTATATGTATGTAGTTATACCCGTCGGAGTTCTAGGATTATTGAAAGCGACTGATTTTACATTCAATAAATTTTTATCGCGACAAATGATATATATCAAGCTTCATACATGGACTAAGAAGCTTGAAAATCTGGCCTTAAAGAAAAATAAATTAATAAAAAATAAAACAAACACAATCGTTCCACATTCAAATGTAGTGTAAACAAATCACCACACGCACGTCACTAGCAGTTCCCAGCCTTTCGTGTTGATCTTACGCAATAATTGGAGCACATCGCAGGGTTTCACACGTTTTTGCTGGTCATCCATCGCGGCCATTAAACGTAACTACGCGTCCGAGTAGCTCAATATCGTTCGCAGCTAGTTTATTGGGCTTGTGCAATGGTCTTGTACTTAGTTCAATACTGGCAATTATAGGAAATTTGAAATAATTAAAACAAGTTTATATGGATGATTTCTTAATGTGTCAAAATTTCAAATGTAATAGGATCTTTCAAGCGAAGATGCAAACTGTTTAATTTCTGAAAAAGAACATAACGATAAGAAGAAGTAAACTTGACATTAAGAACGGGAAAAATACAAATTCAAAATCAAAGAAATCGAATGTGGAAATGTTACCGATGTCTACCGTCAATTGCTTTTAAATGAGAACAAAATCCCATTATCCCACAAACTGTATCCGAGCCATTATCAATTAGCAAGTCTGGTCACCATGCTGCGTTTGCGCACACAATCGACTCTCGTCAATTTGTCGGCACACAATTAAACGCCACCGTTTGTATGTAAATGTGCGTGCGCACTAATTGTGACCGCGCTAGGGCTACTGCATAGTGATATAGATTTCGAATTGAATTCGTAAATAAAACACTTTCTTTAGTGTTTTCCCTCAATAATTTGCGTTCGTAAATAGAACGCTTCCTATTCTTGACGGATCTTCCCGAAACTTTATAATGCAATATAGGTCTAGTTTTACATTTTCAATTTTGGCCTTGCACACTTACCGTATAGATTTGCATTGATTAATTAATTTTACATTTCTTTACATTCAAACATTATTAAACACACACTAAATGGAACAGTGAGATAAGCATCCCTTAATATCACTAAATATGTGATAATATAATAATATTTTGCTATTTTGTATTTTCGTCCACATAAACAGTCATTTAATTGTAAGACATATGTTGTAAAGTGACGTCTTTGGAGAAAATGCAGCAGTGGAGTTTGTTGCGCCGCCTCTTGCGCTTTGGAGGCGGTGGTAACCTTAGCTTTAAGTAATTTTATGACGTCAGCTAACTAAAAAACAAGAATGTGACGATTTATAAGTGCTATTTTTAAGCCTATATAAATAAAAATAATTGACTTTGACTTTAGTTCCATGAATTTTCGCATTGGTATTGAAATTACAGGTAACATGACGATTAATGGACATTGACCTAATATGGTATTTTTATCAAGTTGACAGCCCTAATAATCCCTTGGCAGGCCATCAATTTAGCTCAGGCCTTATTGTCCGTTTCGCCGCATCTGCTTACGTTCATTCGTTCGTTCTTTTGAGGCTACCGACTGTCGCAAGTTTTGACAGTTCTTAAGTGAGCAGGGATTATTGCAATTAGTCGCGCGTGTGACGTCACATGCTCAGGCGCACGCGTCGTTATATGCGACGTTTTTTAGCTGTCATTGTCTGGTTTTTATCTCTCTTTTTTGGTATATTAACATGGACTTCTTAATTAAGTGGTTAGTAATGTTTAATTTTGGGTATTAAATAAATTACATTCAAATTAAAACATAAACGGAAAAGGGTACTGCTTGTTGATTTATGAAGTAGGTACCAAATTAGTTTTATTTTTACGATAAGAGAAAAATAGATAGTTATAGCAATATTCTGAGTTTTATATCTAGCCGTCACATAGACACTGAAATTCTCAGACTTACAAAATTCATAGAGATCCACAACCATACACAATTTTATGATGACAATTGTCTAAGATTTTTATTAATGACATTCCACAATTTAATCGACTTTTGTAAAGTTTACAATGACCAACAATTCCCTTGTTACATAATGCAACAGATATCAATGCAACTAGAACAATGCGTTGGGCAAGCAAAGGAAAACGTTACAGGATGCACGGACGGACAGGTTGATCGGCCCACTTGCATTTGTCACAGATGTAATATCCTACGGTCAGTGGAACGTTTCTTCAACTATTGAAAGATATAACGAATTAACACGAATTTGAAGATCGAATTAAATCGAATAGAACACTCGTATAAATTTTAAATAATTAATGACTTTTGTTGAGTGTATTTTGCGTTTCAATTCATTGTTAATTAAAGATTTTATTGCCTTATTTGTGGAATGAATGTGTATAAAATTCGTTTTCTAGCTATTTATCTCTTACTGTTGGGCAAAAGTTTTCCCTAATCTCTGTCCTTCGTCTTTTCCTTCCAGTTCTTAATAAAAAAGAAAGATGGATTTAAAATCTAACTTCCTGGATTCGACGAAGAGAGGGAGACCAAGAATAAGATGGTCTGATGATTTGAAGGGATTCGATAAGAAATTAAAATTTTTAGTTTAAAAAATAATTGTTTTCGGTTAATTTGTTAAACCGTCAACGAAATCGTAAAACCAAATGTATGTTATTTAATCTCAAGGAATAGACTTTAGCAACATCCAAAGACATCCAGATTTAGCAACAGCGTTCGAATTTTCCAAAATTGCGAAGAGCCGGCAACGAGATGCTTATTTTCCGGGCCGTGGCTTCTTGGGCAAGACACCATAGCCTTCGATCTTGCGGGCACATCAACTGCTTTGGGTAATGGGGCGTAGTTCAATAGTTGCGCAAATGTTGAGTAACTAGGTCTATTTTGATGCGATTTCAGTTAGTATATCTAGAAGTACCCTGCCTTTGCATGGGAGTGTTTATGCTTATAATGCACTAGGAGAAATAATCTAATTAATATTGAAAGCCACATTAAAATCCGTTGCGTACTTTTGTACTATTAAAAAAATATGGAAAAATAATTTTCGTTATAGATAAATTGTTTATTTGATGCTACAAATGCTATTGAAAACCATATTAAAATCCGTTGCGTACTTTAGTACTCTTAACAAAAACACTGAAAAAAGAATTTTCGTAATAGATAAATCGTTTATTTGACTCTACAAACACACACATACACACGAGACATTTAAAAAAAAAAGATTATATGTTGCTCTAATCAATAAATTTAATGTGTATGTTGCAGCAAAAGGAATATAATTAAACAACGCTGGCGGCCGTTAGGCTTAGGTTGGGGTTAGACTTTTTTTTTCTACTTACGATAATACACGTAAGTAGAAATAAAAGTTAAGTACTTTAAGTAGATCACTAAATAAGGAATTGAGAAAATCTACCGGAGGTTACACGAAGTGAAGTAAACTGTTAACGCTTGTTATATGAACGTTGTTTTTTGCATATTGATCGAATTATTGACGTGGATCGCCGGGATACAAGATATCTACTACTGACACACGCAAAAAATGTTTATCAATGCTAAGGCATTCATAATACGGTGTAAATTACACCGTAGGGAAGTGCCGAAGGAAGAATCGAGTTTGAATCGGAAAAGTCGTAATTATCGCAATCAGTAAATCGGATATAGATCGGCAGTTATATTTCTTATTCAATTAAGTTGATGTATTATATTTTTTTTACTCATAAATTATGACTAAATTTTATGTTAAAGTTTTGCTCACGGGTTCATATAGATAGGTATTAGTATAAATTCACATTGTTAAATTCGCATTATTATTTAAGTAGTATGTATATAAAAAATATATTTCGGAAATCTTCAAGCACAACCCTGAAGGTAATATAAGATTAGAAATCTATAAAGGATAATCAATTTGTCAAATTTATCATATGTGAGATAAATCTATTCTTCCAAACTATTGCAATAATTCAGTAGAAATGAAGTAATAATAATAATAATAATTTTTATTGCAGGTAATAAGCCCATAGTTACAAAGTTACAAAGGAATATCTAAAATTAAATTAAAATTAAAATACAGTTTATTGCAATCTAGTTTTTTATACGTATTCATGTGAAAGGGTTATATCAAATGAACTTGCCCTTATATAAAGTGTGTAAAAACTCGCGTGTTACTGAGCCCTTGAGTTCTGTCCTAGATTTCCCACTGTTCCGGATTGATTTGAATAGCGAAATCAATATAATAGCCTCGTCCAAATGCGAGCGTTTACAGCCGTGCCATCCGCCGAAAATCGCTCAAATCTTATGCAATAGTGTTGGTATTTACGTAATTGTTTAAATAACGATTTTTAATTTTAATTCGGCGTGACTTATTAATTTTATTTATGTTTCACTCGATAGTTATAGATTTCCTTAATGATATGTATTTAATAAAGTTTATATTTTTTTAAATACAAAAATAAGTACCTAATCAAAGTTAATAATTTTTGATAACTGCTATTATGCTGCATTTTATGATTTTAAGGTCAATGATCAAAGTACCCCATAGGTTTTGATTCCCTTTTAATAGCTAAAAATGTGCGAAAATTTGCATCATTCACAGTTATATCTTTTAATTGCGTTGACTTATAAGTTTGATTCTTTCATAGCTAAGACGGTTTGTATACATTAGTTGTCAATTTATTAATGTAACTTTAGCTCACTGCACACCTTGGGCAACTCTCAGTGCAATGAGTTCCCAATTTTAAAGAATAAAAAATAACAAATAAAGAATGTAGACCCAATTTCAACTTGATACCTCTACTTGTTGCTAAGAAAAAAGGGCCTTGGACAACAAAGTGATCCAATAAACGTCTAATTTTTGCTTTTTCAGGAACGGAATTCTACAAATGAAAGAAATTATACCGATAATGAAAGAAATTATACCGATAAGAGCCAAGCTCTTGTGATAATCAATCAATAATAAAACTGAATCTGGTTTGTCTGTACATAGGAAATATTTAAGAAAAATAAAATATGGGGGGTCTTAATAGGGCTAATAGAAGCCAAAACAAACTTTTTAGAATTTCTGTTTGTCTGTCTTTCTGTATGTTTGTACGCGCATCACGCAAAAATTACTGGACGAAATTAGATGCGGTTTTCACAGTTATATTGTTGAAGTCTAACTTAAAATCTGGCGTAGGTTTCATCTCTATATGTCACTTAGAACCTGAGATATTAACAATAGTAAATTACGCCTGCACGATGTTCGCGGGCACAAGCTATGACATAATATTATTGTCTATTATGCCACAAAAATAGTAAAATATCCTTACCTTGCACCCTTCACACGTGAAGGCTCCAAAATGAAACCCCGCCGCCGGCTCTCCGCACACTTTACACTTTTGGTTCATCTGTAACAAGACGATAACACACAATGTTAATCACACAAGTACTGATAATAGACATAGTTAATAATCTGCTATACGAAGTATCTAGGTTTTCTCTTTCTTTGATAAAAGTACTAGACTAGTAGTTTGACTTTTAGAAAGAAAAATATTTGTTGTCATTATGAGTTTTTTTCTTACATTAATTTCATATCATTGATGTAATTTTTCCCGACACGTAATAAACTAATACGAATAATGTTAACAATGCAACAAAAATACACAATACCAAGTATAATTAAAAACATAAGTTTTCTTGTATGCTAATGCAGTTTAATTGTAAAATAATTTGGTAACCTTACGTTCAATAAACGAGTTATCCCTATTTAAATCCACAAATTACTGAACATAAATCACAGTAAACTAATAGAAAATAAAAAAAAAACAAAAAAATTACTTTGTAACGAAATAAAGCAATATATCGACCATTTCGATGCGAGTGGAAATGCGAAATTGTTCTTATCGTCCGATATAATGCACATAACTGAAAAACGCCTCAGAAACCCAATTCACTGTTAATACGCCATGACCAGCCTCACTGATTTCCAATCAGTCATTTAGATGTTAATTTCGAGGACCACGGCGCATGTTATTGCTTGCGATAAATCGTTTTGTGTAACAGTTTAATAATATCGATAATATCGATACGTTGTACCGATTCCATTTGCTTTGTTGCATCACTAAAATACAAGTGTTCTATTTACGAATTCGAAATTAGTTTTTGTTTTTTAATTATTGTAAATATTTATTCGATTGTGTTTTTCACACTCGACTGTGACCTATGGAATTATTTATGAAATTGAATTATTACTCGATTATTGAAAATAAATTTGCATACATGATGTTGTTTTTTTAAGTCCAACACAAATTATATTTATTATTTTGGAATTGAAATATGGCGGAATAAATTATTCATGCACATTTTATGAGTTCTTTAAAAAGGTCGTGAAAAGTATTTATGTATTATTCAGGGTTGTCAACGCGCGTATAAAACCCAGGGGTGTATTGCAGGCTGCGGTGACCGCCTTCCACGCCTGTTTATCTATCTAATAGTATAAAAATACATATTTATAAATATAATTTAATGTAGTTTTATAAGTAGTTTTATGTATGACAAAAATTTCATTGCGCAATTGTTGATATTTATATAGACATATCTATTTATTTTTAATTTATTTAATACTTATAATTATTTTATTCCAAAATTCAATTTAATATTTCTATAGGTACCTATTAATTAAATTTAGTTTTAAAATTGAATACAAATGAAAAAATCTAAAATGCTATGTAAGAAATTATATGTCTATACATATTTATAAAATACGTGTCTTGGTACCTGACATTTTATTATCTCCTTTTTTATTTATTTCAACAAAGAATAACTCAAAAAGGTAATTGTAGAAGAGTAGAGTCATTTTAAGGAATGCCTGTAAGTGTTCCCTCATTACAGCGCTGTTTTGATATGCAAATAAGCTTAAGCTCGTTGTTTATCAAGCAGATAGCCATCGCGACGAGATACGGGTAGTGGATTCTTGTTGGTGCTACTGCATTCGGCCCAAATCATGTCCCATCAAGATCTAAAAGTCGGTATTAACGATTACTTTTCTCAGAGCACTAATTTGACTAGCCTATTACTATAATCCTTCCGTTACTAACTAGTAACTGACAGTCATAACTCATAGCCAAAACTAGTGGACGCTGAAATTTGGCATTTAGGTTCCTTTAGGAGTGTAGCTTGGGGAATGGAGCACTAAGACAGGTTTTCCAAAATAACTACTGGAGTTTTACGTGCGTATGAAGTTGCGGAAAAAAGTTTGTTAAGTATAAAATTTCTCATCACAACCATATCTTCAGCTTTTCAGCCCACTGCAGATCATGAAAATTCTGTTTGAAATTGATAGATGGTTACACACTTGCTTGGTTATATGTATATTGTAGCGCGACCATAGAGATAAAATCTTTACTTAGATTAACAATAAAACAGCTTATCATCAATGCAATTTCATGAGCACATCAGCATCTATTCTATAGAAAAATCGGTGCGATATTTTGAGTTTACCCGACACGACGCGATATCAATGAGAAAACTTATGAATAGGCTATCAGTTAATTTATTGGCCACTCGTAAAACAGGTCAGCGTTTGACCTCTGACCCCGGGGTGAGGTGTATGCGGGAAGAGTACTAGCAGATTTGTTCCCAGTTTGGTTAGGTTGGTGATTGTCTGATGAGAAATAATATTCTAATTTTGTACGCATTAGTCCAAATTCCACTTGAAAATTAACTATATAGATCATAAAGTTAAAAGAAAAAGTTCATAATTTTTTTTTCTATGTCTGTGGTAGATTATGTATTTATGATCGAAACTATTCGGCACAGCTGATGCATTACGTGTCAGTTATTCTGTTTGCTATATTTGGAACTAGCTGATTTTCAGAGAGATTTTTTTATAAACTTTCAATCCCTCTTTTAGCCTTTTGGCGGTTGATTTTTGAAAAATCAAGTAGCCTATATTCGACCTCGTATCTGTAACCACCTCTATGCTAAATTTCACCAGAATCATTCCAGCAGTTTAGCCGTGACGTAACATACAGACAGACATCCGCATTTACAATATTAGCATGGATAATACATACATAGCTGATAATATTTTCAGCGATCTCAGTGGGCCAAACATTATCGTCGGAACTTCAGAATGTACATTATTATATAGGTTGACTAAGATAGGGAGCGATACGGAGGTCAAATGGGATCTACTTATAAAAGTAAGCCTACAAGGCAGATTTCCTAAAAAAATTCTAGAAAATTCTTTCGAAAAACCTTAAAGGTCAATTAAAGTTATTAAGGAGAACAAATTTATACATTGGTGAGTTATAATCCAGTAGATACGGGCCTGATATGCTAAATGGGTGGGATATTTTTGTCGCAATATCAGATTTGCGACAATGTATGCTGGGAACATGGACAAATATATTACTTCAATACACACAAATATTCTAAGAATCATGTGGTTCAAATATATTTATTTATATTATTTATTTAAATGCTAGAGTCTAAGTTAAAACACAGATGAGAATTTTAAGTAGTAAATTAGTTTTACTTAAATTAAATTCTGGGTCACGATATATTTTTAAACACATAAAATCAAATACTTAATCTGTGGACAGTGTTGTAGACGTACAATTAAAAATCTATTTATGTAAATTGTAAACTAGATTAAGTTACATATTGTACTGTTGTTTATTGTCCCAAATAAAATAAAATAAATATTGTATTTGAATCTTTAATAAGAATGCCGTTATTCACAATATTATGTTGTAATTCTAGATTGATTTGATTAATTTTAGATTTATTCAAATAACTACAAGACAAAATGATTGTGATGTTATAAAGTGGTTTGTGGTACCATAAATTCATTCAAATTTTCCTCACATATATTACGTTAAATTTTAAGATAAGGTCAAAACAATATAAATAATTTTAAGATGAATCGGCTCTTCGTGTAAAAACGATAAAATTAGGTTAAAAATTCAAGAAAATTTGTAGAATACTAGCTGGCGCCCGCGGCTTCGCTCGCGTTAATCCTTTTTAAGCGGATGCTTACGTCATAACATCTATCTGCATGCCAAATTTGAGCCGATCCGTCCAGTGGTTTGGGCTGTGCATTGATAGATCACTATGTCACAGCCAGTCAGTCACCTTTGAGTTATATATAGATTATCCCTTAATACCTGTATATCGTAGATTATAAGTAGATTCAAATACTTTTGATTCGATGAGAGTATTGCCTTTCATTGCAAAAGTTCTCATGATCGTATTGAAAAAAAAAAATATAAAAAAGCGGATAATATTTATCTTGATATAACTAAAAAAGGTGGTGTATACAAGTATTTTTCTTCAATGTAACCGATACTAAATTAAATCATACATATCGACAATCGAAATATCAATAACGCACTTAATGACGCGTCAGCACGTATGAAAATAAAACTAACCAGAAAAATATGGACAGTACAGAATCTACACGACATTTCGTTGCGCGCACATTATCGAATGCATATCAAATCCACATTTACAGAGTAAAAAGTTTTTAGAATACGTAATTGATTTTATGAAAACGATACATGGAGTATTATTTTCTTCTCTGTTTTATTTATACTACATGTAGTTTAAAATTATATAATTTACATAATAAATAGTAGACAGTCGATATGAAGTTTTTTTTTAATGTTAATTTTTAATCGATATATATAAAAAATTAAACTAAATTAAAAATAAATAAATAATAGTAGACTATTAATAATTCGTAAATACCTAGTTTTTAAATGATTTCATGAAATAATGGTCTCTACTCTATGAAGGCCACTAAGTGGGACACACCATCTACAGAAAAACAAAAAAAGTATTACGTTATTCTCCTGCGCCATCCATATTGTGTGGCGGTATCATAAAACAACAAATCAATGCGACATCTCGCCGAAACAGCGCGGCGTAGGAATCGTGTCCGATCTAATTTAGAGCGGGGGCGATGAGCGGCGCGATAAGCGGCGCGGGCCCATGCTGGGTGATTTACTGGCCGCGCGCCTGCGATCTGGGGTCGAGTATACTTTGTAGGGTTGGATTTTGTTTTAATTATTCAGAAATCTTCTTCTCCTTGGCCTTTTTCAACTTTTATGTGGACTCGGCATAGCATGTTATTGATCCATTTTGATATGCCGCTTGCCATCTTATTTTATCTTTCTTATTCATGCTATCTTTGACAGAATCCATTCTTTCTCTGTTTCTGCTTTGAGATTTTGATGAAATTTTGAAGTAGGTCAGATTCTTTTTTGACCTTGAATTCCCTTAGGAGAAATCTTGAGTTGTTACGATATAATATTTCGAATCATCTTCAAAATTCTAAAAACCAAGAATTTATTAATGTATCAACGTAAGCAATAACATAAAACCTACTTGATCCTAGCCCTACAGTTTACAACTACGCACCAACAGTACGTCGCGGTCTCCGCACCTGTATCGCCTGCGCCTTACCACAGATTATATAAACTATACTCAGCTTCAGATAAACGATCTTGCAAGCGTGCCCGCTAGATTCCGACTTGTCCGCAAGATTTATACGTCTGCGGTATTTCCATTTAGCCTTAAGTTTTATTTGTCAAGATGAGCTAAACGCCTGTACAGTACAATGTACAATGGGCTTTAACAGGTTGGAGGGAATATAAGTATGTGTGTGTAGGAATTTATTTCATGTTAATAGTGAATTCGTATTTATTTAGCTCTTGATAAAGAAACATAATGGGATTAGATAAATAATGTAACAAAACAGAAAATTGCGTCGCTGAAAAATAATTTATATATTTTTTTAATTATTACTAGGATAGTACTATTTAATCTATGCTATTATGCAGAGAGGTGTTATAAGTTTGACGTGACGTATACATCTCCAAATTTATTGTACGACTAGCTATTTGCCATGGCTCCGCTCCAGCGGGAATTTAAGTTAGCCGAAAATTTTACTGGTTAATATGGCTATCATATACAGAAATAGTTTTTCAATTCGAACCAGTAGTTTCAGAGATTAGCACGTTTTAACAAACTCTTTAACTTCTATAAGTACAGAGACTATTTATTCCCACGGCATGAAAATCTGGGTGACTGCTACAGTGTCCTTTCCAACTTGATTTACCAAATTTATTTCCTTGAAACAAAATACATAAAGGGCAGTGACCTGCATAAGTGGGGCTCCCTTGCATCGTCGCTTCCAATTCTCTTCCTCTATTCGAGCGTGTAACCGAACGCGGCAGATCGATCCCTTGCCATATAACTTAATTAATTTGTCGTACATAGTAGCCTTTTTTCGGCCATCACAAAAAATGATTTTCAACCGTAAAGATATCCGAATAGCGTTGAGTATAAAATGGTTGAGCGATGTGTATCCGAGCGTGCGAAACGAAAGCTTATGACGCGATGCGATTTGCGAAAAATCGTGGCAAAGTGGGTGCATAAAATATGGAGAGTGCAGTAGTATAGGACAGATGATTTATTTTAGTTAGTTTATTAATATTGATATAGATGATTTTAATAACATTCTGTATCCAAAGCCTTGATTAAATCAAAAGTACAAATAAATAAAGTCCTTCCAATTTAGAATAACGTTTAGTGCTTAAATACTTAGATTTTAGATACGATTACATTTAATTATTACATAAAGCGCCTATTTTAAGCAAAATCATATTGTATTTTTATCCTTGCATTTTAATACAAATTTTGCGATTCATTATTTTATTTTTGACTCTAAAAGAAAACGTACAAGCAGCCACTTCTGTGCTCTACTTATTCCGTATAAAATGGCATTCGGCAATTTTTTTATCATTTATCGCGAACGAAATCTGGACGTTTAATTAGCATATTAATTACTTCATATTTCGGCGCAGGATTAACATGGGTTATTTGATTTATCTCAAAGGGTTTGACAAATGACCTTGGCTGTATATGGTTGGGTTCTTTGCATACCGTTCACTGGTGAACATTTCGTACACAGCTTTTTTTGTTTGATGCCAATTAATTTTAGTTTTTTGTTCCAAAAAAAATGGTTTTAGTATTTACATACTATATATATATATATTCTTTGCTCTTATACTTCATTATTAAATATCTAGCTCGTAGTAAGTAGAGTAATAAAATAATTAAAAAAATCATTAAAGATCCTATGAGTCAAATTGCATATTTTCTTTTTTACGTTTTAAAGTGGCCAGTATGTCTAGATTGTAAATAACTAAAAAAAATATTATTGTATTATGCCCATAGATGTAGAATATACTATTTTGCCTCGATGTGCCATAGTATAAATAAATAACACTTTCGATGTAGTCTTCGACTGGGTCCCCGGGCATAACCGTGTGAACTCCCCTGCTCTGTCATTTGCGGCGTCATTATCACGGATCCTCGTCATCGTGGGAACTGAGAAATTGTAGCAGCCGATGGTGCAAGGTCAGGGCAAATCATAGTCTATGGCTGAGTGATAGGACGCCGATCGGTGTTCGGTTGTAGCGATCATACTTTATGGTTTTGTAGATTTGTAGCTTTTGATTCTGTGAGAATTGGAGTGAACTATACCAGGGGACCGATTGTACTAATTACAAACGTAGATGTTGTGTTTCAATTGTGTCTCAAGAGCCAAAAAGATTGAACTAAAGCGACAAGATTTCTATAAGATCTCTATCTTCTTCTTCTTCTCCCAGCCGAAAGACGTCCACTGCTGGACAAAGGCCTCCCCCCAAGGATTTCCACAACGACCGGTCCTGCGCTGCCCGCATCCATACTTTATTACAATTTCTTTGGCTTTTGAGGCACAACTGAGGTACGATATAGTCGTTTGTAATTAGTACAATCATAGCTCTGACCATCAGGTTTTGATTTACCTCCGAAAGGCTAGTAGTTTATAGCTTTGAGACATAATATACTATGATTATATAATTAGATTTTGACATGAAAAAGAGCCTTCTTCAAAGGCCAAGCTTCAATAAACAATTTCTGATTTCTGACTATTTTGTACAACAGTGATCTAAATTAACTGTAGAGACTATAGTTAAAGTAGATCAGTGTTGTATCGTCCTCGATTCTAATAGTATATGGTTTATAAATAGTGCGCCAGTAAATGATATCCTATTGAGATCGAAACTAGTAAACAAAGCATAAAACCGCGGGTGAGTTATTCCAATAAACACATTTTTTTTAAATATTTTCTTGAGGCCACCTTTGTGCTCTATCATCAGAACAGCTTCATGAACTGTTCTATAGGAGGACAGAACATACCAAAACAGGTAATAATAAATATAAGCAATAAAATCTGGTAAATTAGTACATATTAGATTATTGGGTTAAGGATATAAAAGCAAATCTGAATATCAAATAGGTTACAATAAAATTTTGTTCAATAAAGTTTGCTGACACAATCATAAAACGCCTTTAACCCGTAGTAACATGGGTTAAAATACAGCCTGATTATCCAGTTAAAACCAGGAGCGTTTACGTGTATTACCGTTGAGAGAATATCGAATTAACCCTATCAAAACGAAATCAACGGTTGGCTTCGCCACAAAGAAAATGATAAATCATATTTTGATTGATGCTTGCATTTTTTGGTCAAATGCTTTTTATAAGGCTTTATTAGGTAATTATGGTGTTAGTCCATGGAAAGATTAGGAGCGAATGTGAAGGTTATTAGTGCTATGGGAACACAAACTAGACTATACGGAACGGAAAAAGTTTTGCGACATTTTTCAACGAAATAATCATATCAATCATTTGACGTGCACTACTTATTCGATAATATACTCATCAAAATCGAGCCACTTTCGGAACAAAAATTTTGAATGTAACATCTAAGCGATAAAATAAATTGTTCAGATTTGCGACTCTCGTAAAAGTCTTATAATCTAATATTGCATATTATTTTGAAACTTATTTGCTACATTATAGCTTTCTGAGTAAAATAAAATATAGACTTTAGGCTAATTTAGCGTATAAGAGCGATTTTATGTAGCGAAATTGAGCTGTGCCCACATATCGAGAGTAGAGCACTCAAACACTTCTGGTGCAATCATCGAGATAGGTGCAATATTTTGATGAGCCATTTGATTAGAAAGTTGAAATCTTTTTTATTTTTTATATATTAAATCAAAACATTTACAAAAAAAAAATCATTTAACGTAAAACCACGAAGGTTTTAAAGGAGTTCATCTCCAGTCTCATGAAATAATTCCTGCGGCAATATGTGGAACTAATAATGACAGATAGGTTAGCGATACTCCGCCATTGACTGTAGCGGCGCATCTGCGAGATTTCTTTTGATAGCCGAATCATCAATATTTAAAACTAAAACTAGTCTCTATAGTATTGCGATAAAACCTACTCGAGAAATCTTCACTGCTTTAAAAATCATAATCAACTAGATTGACAATTTCATATCAAAAGCCTTCCATGCCATTTGCATCTCTTTTTACCCTGGTTCCCGCGCATTACGCATTGGTCTCGCTCACTTACACCGATACACTTACACTCATCGCTCGTATTACACTTACACTTATATCTTGTGAGAACCAGACGCCTTGGAGTACTCTAGACAAATTGTCTGGGTTTATTGTGATAGCATTCTAATTTTGTGGCGTTACTTTTTAACATTGTGTTTATTTTTTGGGTGATTAGGGCGTAACTTCAAATTATATGAGTTGAATAAAAAAATAAAAAAGTAGACAGTTTTCAGACTTCAAGATAAGCGAGAAAATTATGAAACTGATGTCGAGAGGAATTGGAATATACTCCGCATATGGCTATGCGGAGTATATTCCAATTACAATTCAATTTAACGACAGGTGTGCGGAAATTAGACAATAACTGTAAAGCATAGTTTTTAACAAAGCTTTTATTACTTGTACTTACTATCTTATTGGATTTTTTTAATGATTGCTAAATTCAACATGGGCTGTCAAGCTATCGCGGAATTCCTACAGGAGTGGACACCCAGTTAAAGATAGTGTATTTAACTTTAATCATTTACTGAATACTAATTAATTACTTTTTTTACTTCATTTAAGACTAAATTGTAGCTGTTATCTTCCTATAAAAAAAATACTAGATATTTTATCAATTTCAATTTATTGATTGCGTTTCATATCATACATTTAGTTATAACTTCTAATATAGTAACTGGTTTGGGTAGGTACTTTACGAACCCTGTCGGGTATAAGCATATGTAGAAAGATGGAACGGCAGGCGGATTTATAATAAGAAATTGTGGTTAGGTGTTAATTTAAATTAGGTACCTATTACAATTTAATTATAAAACCTACTCGATTAAATACGATGAAATTGTCAATCTAGTTGATTATGATTTTGAGGCAGTGAAGATTTTTCGAGTAGGTTTTATTGCAACACGTATTTAATCGAGTAGCTTTTATAAATAATAATAACAAAATAGATAATTTTAATTTGTCGTAATACCACCTTCAGAGTGATTTCTACTGAAACTATTCGAACGGTACTTCGTAATAAACGGTTTAATTTATCAACATTTCAATTAACACTATGGTTAGCTGGTCTATCCTTTCTTGTCTAATTTACCGGCAAATCGGCCATTTTGAAATGAGATTTGTAAGTACGATTGGGTAACGTTTTTACTGCAGTTACACGCTCGATTTTAGGTTGATTTGTAATTATTATAGCGAAAACGTAAAATAATTAAGTGGTCAGTTTAATTGACGTGTCAATATTGTCTAGTATATCGATAAAATTTTAACAAATATTGATTTTAAACTCGAAAACATAAAGATTTATTTATTGTCTCACTTAAAATTTTCTAGTTAGAACACAATACTATAGAACTAAATTCCACTTAGAATTTATAATTACTATTAGATCTTTTACGGCAATATTTCCTAAGAAATGTCGAATGATAGGAATAGACCTTAGAGTTAGATTTTCTTTTAATTTTCCTTAGAGACACAGATAGTTGAGAAAGCGGGACGTTATATATGGTTTTTGCCTATGTTGGTGAAGGTCAAGTAATATCTGTCCGATTTGTTCGTAAACCTATTTAATTTTATGTGAGGCTCATAATTATCGATTTTGACATTCTTGATGTGATTTGGTTTTTTAGAATTCGTGAACAATCTGTAAAAAAAATTAATTTGGAGCACACTATTATGAACGTTTTTGGGCTTCATTTGACAGTCATGTTTGTACGTCTATTAAAGAATGATTTTTTTTTGTCTACGTCTATGGAATGGTTTATAGACTCCGCTTAACCAACAGAGACAGGCTTGACAGGCGCGGTCACAACAACTCTAGTGAGATTATGATATAATATGCTGTGGTTACTCTAGTTGGTCTTTTGTAGCTAACTGTAACTTAATTTACAGCAATAAATGCACGGAATTAATGTAAAAAATAATTATTTTCTACATCAATTACTGCAATAAACTATAGTTAAGTAAAAAATAAATTTAAGCAGGCAGTTTAATATTAGGACTTTCAAACTTTCGAATACTTAAACAATATGTCTATTAACTTAAATATACTACCGAAGGTATTTTAATGATTTTTTTCCAATAAATAGAGTTCGCTATTGAGAAGGCTTTTTCTTTGAACAATAATAATAGTGGCTGTAACATCGAGATAGGCTGTAATCAATTTTGTAAATCAGGAAAGAGAAAACTTGAAATTAAAACTTAGTCCAAAACCACAAACATATAGAATAGGCTATTTTATGACAGGTCAAATTTAAAAAAATTTAATAGATGGCGTTTTACGAAATAGAGTCGTGTACCTATATTGTGCGCTTTTTCTTATCAACCAGAGGCAGAAAAATAAAATCACCTAACAGAATAACAGTTTCACAAATAACAATATGGATACTTTTTAGACCTTTTTGTTTATTAGGTTTTATATTCAAGAAATGCCAATTCCGTGAATTTTTGCTTTTAGTATGGACTCTCCTTTTACTAAGCGCCATCTATGAAGTCATCTGCAACTATTTGTTTTTTTTAATTTGGGTCTCGGAAAATCGCCCATTGACCCCCTTGTCACGTGGCACTAGTGATGGGATAGCGGGCTGGGCGCACTGTCATTACTGTCTATGGGAACCGAGGTGACCCCACGTGACCCGCACTGGGTTAGTTCCACTCCACGTTATATTCCTATGTGATCGCACACCGGAGATACGATCTGTAGGCGTAAATTCCGAGTTCATTTTGCGCGCGAAATATCGCATGATGGAATTCGTGGATAAACTAATGGATAGGTTCATTCATCAGGTTTTGTAATAGGACAGCACACAAGTCAAATCAGGCACTTTTTACATAACTGACCAAAAAAGGAGTGTTATGATTTTAGGGTTCATGTATGTATGTAAGTTTCTTTATTCCACCATGAGTCCTGAACGGCTTAACAGATTTTGATGTGAGAGGTATTTTTAGATCACTCGTATTTGCATTCTTCCGATTGACAGTTGTCAGTCGTGTTTTTTATTTTTTAATAATTATCTTGTCTCTTTGCTTAATATAAAAAATACTATTTCTAAGATAGTGATGAGCATCTCATTAATAAAATGATAGTACCTATTACTTCCATGGCAATGAGTAGGTAAATAGGAAGCAAGAGTAAGGATCATAGCAAGAAATCGCTAGTCTCTGCCCCCACGGAAAAAACGTGATAATATGTATGTATGAATATAAGGAAGGTGTCGACCTTACTTTTAAAGGAGTCAAGCGCTCTTGAACTACCTGTCCGATTTGAAAAATTCTTTATGTATATGAAAGCCACATTACTGAGACAGGCTATAAGCTATCGAAAATCCTGAAATTCCCACGGAAGCGAAGCCGCATGGCGCTGCAAGTGCAGCATAAAATTAACTATTAACAACATACAGATGTAACTGAACAAACGCGTTAAATGGATGTCCAATTAGAATGATGAATGCCCAGCCAGTCCAATTAGTGATAATCAGTTAATACACTCGGTTAATTAATCAATAACGAGCAGACTCTAATAAGATAGATTAAAATCATATTGACCGAGTTAATTTATATACTTATTTTATTAGTTTCCCGGTTACGCAAGGGTTTATATTTCAGGAAGAAATTTATTTATTTATTTTATTTTTATTTATTTGGAAAACCAACAACTTAACATTTTTAAATAACAATTAAAAAACATACAGTCATTTAAAGGTCTTCACGGATAGATACATATTATGTATATGTTACTGTTAAAGCTCGAACTACGGTAAATCCTAAGATTTTCGAGTAAAACCTAAGATTTACCAACTCTTAATGGTAAAAGTCCGAACAATTTTGCGATTCGCACTTTTACCACCATTCGCTTGGTAAGTCTTAGGATTTACATCAAAGGCACGGTAAATGACTGATAAATAAGGTTTAGGTTATTTTTTATGAGCGCCGGAAAGACTTTGAAGGCGGAAAAGAAGGTAGGTTCAGGTTATTTTTTTATGACCACCCGGAAAGACTTTGAGGGAAGAATTACTCTTTGTTTTACTCCCAAAACCAACATTTACCAGCGGTCAGTGGTAAAACCTAGCATGTACTAAATTCTAATTGTAAAAGTCCGAAAAAATCATCCCATTTTCATAAATCCTTACATTTGCCAACTCATATCGGTAAATCCGAAGACTTACTCTTAAATTTTAGGATTTACCGTAGTTCGAGCTTTTACAGTAACATATACACTATTATCTAATTTTTTAACGTATGAGTGTATGTAGTGTGTGTGTATTAATCTAAATAATAGTCAGAACCACATCAAAATACGTTGCGAAGTTTTAAATAGCGTACATTTGAGACGGACAGACGACGGAGGCGACTTTATTTTACACTATGTAATGATTTATATACTATACATATCTTCATTTTCTCGTGTCTTAGTAACCAACAAAAGTGTCAGGATTAAAAACATTTTATTCAGCTTTACTAGTGGTTATAATTTTAAAGAATGATTTACCAATTTTTTTGTGATATTGTCATTATTTTTTCAGCATCTTTCTACTTCTTAACTGGGCTAACGACTCGGCCATTATGAACTGGAGTTAACAAGTGTTTGAGAGTGATTGAGTGATTATTAATTTGTCTATTGATTATATTTAAAGCCGTATACACATCGACACGACATGATTAATATTAAATGTAAGAAATTTATGTTTAGTTTCAGTTCTATAGGACTAGCTGAACCCCGGCTTTACTTCTATGGGAACATTGGGGTAAAAGTTCCTGTAACATTATTGTAAGTACATCTACCCGTATATCAAGTTTCACCGAAATCTGCTCAGCGTTTGTGGAGTGCCTTATCATTAAAAGTTCATAATTTTAATAGGTACCTATTATTTAGTATGATATAACCAACGTATTGGTATGTATGTTTACATGATAGGATAATTATGAACAAATGGACTTTATATGGACCAACGTTTTCGCTTACCATATATTGCTTAAGTATTTCGGGCTGCCACAGGACAGGCATTTTGCCTAGTGTGGGGTCAATGTTAATCTTTAGTTTTATCTTTCCATATCTTCTTCATGTTGTCCTTAAAATGTTTGTACCTTTTGTTGTATATATTTGTATTTTGATAAAATTATTCGCCAGCTAAAATATCATCTATGTGGGGTATTATGGCAACATGTGTAAAAAATTATTCATTAGATTTTATCAAATATTTCACCCCTTTAGGGGTGGAATTCTGGAAGTTTTTTTCTTACAAACCCTCTCTTCAAAATTTCAAGTTTGATAATATGTCAATTAGTCAGTGAATAGATTATCTCTACAAATACTTTAAATTAATGAGCGTGTATTGAAATGCATGTTTAGTTTTACGATCATAATTACCTGTCCACTTGTATTAAACTATAAAACAGTAGAACAAAAACAATGGGTCGTGTGGAACAAAATAACAATTAATACGTTCATGGTGGTCGAGTCGACACTGTAGCAAAATAAGGAAAGAACAGAACAATCCGAACAGAACAATTCAGTTCAACGAAAATAGATGGAGTGCGGAGCTGTGGGATCATAGAGTTAGAAAAAATAATTTTCCTTAGAGACACAGACAGCTGAGGAAGCGGGATGTCAGATATGGTTTTTGCCTATGTTGGTGAAGGACAGGTAATATCTTCGGTGAGGCTCATTTTTGCCAAGTTTGACATTTTTGGTGTGTTTTGGTTCCGTAGAATTTGTGAACAATCTGTAAAAATATTTGAATTTGGAGCACACTATTATGAACGTTTTTGGGCTTCATTTGATAACCAAGTTTGCAGCTCTATTAAATAATATTTTTTTTTCTGTGTATGAGTGGGATAATTGGCTAGGGTTTTTTCTGTTCCCTCGCTATTCCGACGTTCCACCAAGTTTGGCCGAGCACGAAAACGCCGCCACCGACTTACACACCGCAACTAGATCGCCTTTACGCCCGTTTGGTTATCGCTTACATGCTTCACTGCGGATTAACTTGGGAATAAGACATCTTTATTACTGTTTACACGAGAAATTGATTTTTTGTTTTAGTTAGAGTTTAGACAAAAAAATAATTATTTTCAGATTATTTACTTTTGAATTGTTAAGTAATTAGGTATACTCGAAAATATGCCTAAAGGTGCTAAAGAGAATGTTTGTTTGTTAAGTGAAATGTAGAGCTACCTCTGAATCTCTACCTCTGTGTTTAGAATCTTAAAAATAAATAAAAAAATAATAATGTTACACAGACTGACATTCAAATGTGGGCCGAGTTCCGAGGTGATTTTTTTGCTGACGATCCGTTTTTTAAACTAATTTGTCATTCCTTTTTTGCATAGTACACCTTTGCACTGTCATGGATATGACAAAAAGTAGGCTTGTGCCTTTTTGAACAAAAATGTCCCTTGAATTTATCATCCAATTCACCTTTGATCGGAAAGGATTCCGTTAACCGATCGATTATCGATAAAAACGAATGATTTATTGCATCTAATTGATATAATTCATGGCCCAGCCCCCAGGACGTCGGCCCACGTGGGTCTTGTCACCCTGACACGCAACTTTCTGACAGCCCATGACAAATTGTTGTGACAAAATATTTCAACAGTTGCGTCAAATGATTCCAAACCCTCGTCAATGATGGAATCTCACGTAATTCCACAATCGATCGTTTAAAAATAAAATAGATTCTATTTTACTAATGGCACAACCGTATGCGAGAAAAGAATGACATAGCGTTCTTGATTCAAATTTTCGAATTTGAATGAGTTCGAGAATCATAGAAACTAGTGATGTGAAATACTGGCGATGTTATTTGTAGCATGACTTTGCATTCGGATACACAACTGCTATATGCAGATGTGTTGCCAGTTAATATATTCTGACTGTTACACGTTCGTAAATTCTTATGTTAGCTTATGCTTATAATTTATCGCGCACAGAAATGGCTATCTACATAGGTATTTTAATTCAAGCATTGCAGGCGCAAAATTAATTATACTTACTCAATTTAATTACATGCAATATTTTAAAGAGCCGTAACTGTCTTTAATAGGTAATATGAAATAAATAGAAAAATAGAAACATAAAATATAAATTTAAACATTCTATGTTCATCTGATAGATTAAGTAATTCCACAAATAGGACTGGTTTTAATATATTAATTTTCCCTTAAGAAGTAAATTCGAAATTTTAATGTTAAGTCGCTGAAAGTGGATGTTATATCAATGTTTAACATTTGCCGCGACTGCTTATTTAGTAATTTATATTAAACTAATATTACATTAAAATGACACTAATCCTAACTAATATTATAAATGCGAAAGTGAGGTTGTTTGTTTGTTTTTTACCTCTTCACGTTTCATCTACTGAACCAATCTTTCTAAAATTTTGCATACACATAGTTAGAAGTACGTAGAAGGACTCATCATCATCGACATCACGATTTCATCCCAGGAAAAAGCACGGTTCCCATGGGAAATTCACGCGGGTTAATCCGCGGGCAAAAGCTAATAGTAAAGAATAATTAGAGCCATGAACATCTTTAAATCAATAGAAAAACTCCATTGTCCATTAAAAAGTTCGCGCTTGTCCGTTAATTTAAAAAATGACAAACTAACAAAGTGTTATTAGACACGGATTTAAATAATACACTGGATTAGACTTTCTATCGATTCATTTCGACCTTTGGCCCAAAAATCAAACGATGACTAGCGATACTATAATACTATTACAGAGCGACCATTCGGTTTTTTGTACGCCTATTGTTTGTTGTAAGCTATACTTTGCACTCTATTCAGTTAGCGTACAGTTTCATTATCGCGACTTTATTATATTTTTTTATTGAAGTTGAAGCATTGACAGGTATCGTTTTGTATGTGCATATGGGAATGTGGGAAGTAGTGTATTGTGCTTCGTTTACTGACATTTCTCTATTATTTTGCGTTTCTTTTAATAAGCATATTGAGCAAGTGGAGACTATTTATTTTTATAATTAGAATGCATTGGAAAACAAAGAGCTGTCTGATATTATTTAAATGTAATTAGGTACTTGATACATGCAATATTTAAATTGTGGCACAATATAGACCAAAATTGCTATAGCCAAAAAAAAAATAAACATCGATTATCGATTAAGACGATCCCAGTCGTAATAACGAATTCGTGGCTTAAACCATTTGTAGTGCTTAGTCACTCGCCCACTTCCCATGACTATTGCCGACCTGTGTCGCGGCCAGAACCGCATCTTTATAGATCATCTGTGGTTTATCACACGGTCACTTGATGCGAAGATTATAGGCCACTTTTTTTTTCGTTGAGGTAACACTGGCCATTAAGAATACTCAATAGTGTTGTGGTAAAGTACAGTCTTTTTTCTTTTACATAGGAAACACTGGCTGGTTACATTAAATTAATTAATATTATGTGGTCAAATACTGGCTTTGAAAACTTTAAAATTTTATTTTGTCTCAGACTCTTCCAATTTCATAAGTTTTTCTATATTTTATTAAGTCATTAATTTATTACTTATCTTATATAGATCAAGATAATTTTAAGAATATCTATTAGTAGAAACAGTCGATGGCTATATATCAATATTTCTCGAGCTAAATATGTGTTCAGTACACATAGCCAAGCAGGTGTTAGTATATAAAATCGATATGCCATGTAAGTCTGTCTGTCTTAAGTAGCGTTAACCATACTTAGTGGGCGACCTTATGCACCACTTAGTCATAATAACATATGTCATAGTAATTGAGGCAAGCTTTCTCTCTTACGGAGGTGTTAAAGGTAGGTTTCCAATGATGTAAGTACTATAAATATGATATTCGACATATACATGATAATGGAGATCGTAGTAATAAATGAGCATTCTGTAAATTAGGTAGATGTTGTACAATTTTAAGAGAATTTAAAAAAACTGCTGGGTACTGGTGGGTTTAAAGCATAATGGCTCAATTTTTTATTTACTGAAAATTATCAGTTATTTTTTTATTTTTTTAGTAGTTCTAATATAAGATTTTAGTTTTCTTAGTGATTTATCGTAAAACGTATACACGTTTTTATATATTTTGTTCTGTAATAATATTCCTGTAAATAAATTATTATTCAGTTTTTTTCAAAAAGTGCACATTTTGAGAAGTGCACACACATGCCCAACAACGAGAATACATATTTAGTAGAAAGGCATATTATGAATTTACTAAAAACTACCAAGCTAAAATTTGAGAAATATTAAGAAATTTGGACTAAAAAGTAGCTAATGTTCTATTTTAAATTCTACTCCACTCGTTTACCAAATTTCAACAAAATCGAATCAAAACGAATAAGTATATTCATATGAATCTAAAAAAAATCCATGCAATCCCATCCTAATAAATGAATATTAAAAACGATTAAGACGTCTAGGGCGTGGCGCATTGTCAGTATTGTCACCGTGACAATGCTTCCGAAGTATCGAATAATCCGAATACAATGTATCGATTCCTACGCGATCGAGTGAGCATATCATTACAGCTAATTACTCATTGTCGAAATCTTACGCAACTGGCTGGTGACGATTCGTCTGGTAGGTAGTTTTTTTTTAATGGTGTAATATGCTATAATGCTATTGTGTAATATGCAATAATATGCAAAATTGTAAGAATTTGTACTGTCACTTAATTATGTACATTTTTTTTTTGAAAAAACAATCACTACTAAATTCTATTTTACAGAAATTACAAAAAATATCATGCTTTGAAAAAACTAATATCTAATAATTTGCTACCCGTACCACCTTTTAGCTGAAAAATCTAGCTGTCAATTGACTCTCTTTTGCACAACTCTGCTTTTAAACAAACAATTAAACTGTTACATAAAACAACGTTCAACAAAAGAAAAAAGTTAGCAAAAAAGTTGCGACTGATAAGAAATTGAAAAAAAAAATATGCGGACGAACCAAAAACGCAACAAGAACTGGCAACAAAGACTAATTACGATTTAAAAAAAGAACTATAACATGAAAGACGCGCGCCGACAAAGTCGTCGTAAAACAGATCTATTCGTAGAAAAGAAATTTGCGCAAGTCTCTTTTTGTTAAAGTTAACTGCGCTAGGAAGTTGATTTTACGTCGTGTCCCGAAAACCCTTAATGTTCCGAAGACATTGTTCAAGTTTCCGTACAATTGATGTAATCAATTTTATTATGTATAAGGCCTCGCTATTAGCGAAAATGGGCATTTTATTCAATATCAAATCATAAATGTAAGCCAAATTTATTTCACAGTTAAGGTAAAGTCCTTTTTATATAGGAGCAAATCAATTATCTTACCCTAAAGTACTCTCATACATGAATTAGATATGGAGAATAAATTCATGCGAGCAGCATGGAATTTTGCTGCTCGCAAGGATTTTTTTTACCATATATAATTTATATATGAGAGTACTTTAGTTTTAACTGCATCTGAGATGCACAAAAACAAAAAAGAATCTTACCCTTATTAGAATAATGAACTTTACCGTTGAAAACATATAATTAGTGAAAAATGACAACTCTATAAGCTTAACGAAGTTTAACATATAAATCACCTCATTTGTTTATATAATCGACTGAAAACTTTAAGTCAGTCAAGCTAATAAAATATATTTTGGTAATAAAAATAATAAACAATCAGGCCTCGTTCAAATAATCAACGCGGGACGCTATGAGAGTAAAATTCAGGCCAGGATTTTCAGGCCACAACAAAAACAATACTCAGCGAGGTTATGGTATGAAATGGCACAGCTTGGTCATAAACCGTACAATACTGGAGTACGGGCCTATTCACTGGCATGTTTGCAATAATTATTTTCAACAAAACATTTTGCAATCAACTGTTGTCCGAGAGTAATTGAGCTTTGAATATTTAGAGATTGCGTTTTCTGTTTTCCACCCTTTTGTGAAGCCGCCATTTTAGAGTATAGAACGCCGTGGGATTGCTGGCCAGTGTCATGCTAAAATTCTCATTGTGTTCTATTCTTGAATTTAAACGTTAAATCTAATTATGAAACATGAAAGAGCGGTTTTAGGACTAATAAAATTGAACGTGAGAAAATGTTTGCCTAAACTTTTAGCTCAAAGAGTATTATTTAAGGAAAATATCACTGCACCGCAGTGGTCGTTCAAAACGCACAATGGTTCAATATTTAAATAGTTAGTACAAAACAATATAATTCTTTAATTATTATGCTACTGAACTTTCTCAAAAATGCACACATCACACACAAATATAACACCGTTCAGTTTACCCTTCGAGCAACAAGGACTTCCGCGCGCGGCCCGGAAGGGAGGCGCCATACATGTCTTTCCCCTCTGGCAAAGCTTAGGCCCAGGTGGACTTGAGCGTTTATAAAAACTGTTTGCATTCGGACTTTTCGCTAGACAGAATCCATCAGTCAGTGTGAATGACACATAGGCCGCAATACAAAAAATTCCGAATTGATCAATTTTGTGCTGCAAAAAAGAGGTCTGGGACATCTATTTTACAGAAAGATGGTGTTACATTTCTCTAGTAAGTAAATTCTTATCATATGATTATAAATTAAACAAAAATTCATACATTTTATTATAATGTCATTGTTGGATTTGTTTACCAACATCAGTCCAGTCCCCTATAGAAACACGGATTTGTCGAGTGATAATTCCGTCCAACATCTAGATTTAGTGATGTTACTTTGCTTACATTGTGTGTTGTAGTCCTGTATCGATAAACTGCGATAGGTATAGTTTTAAATTGTTGTATGTTGTAACGTGTATTTTCTTATTTTTTTACAGCTTTCCTAAAAATACCTACTTAGAGATGTGTGTATGGAAAAACTAGTGCAACAACTAGCAAACCTGGGATGCCAAAAAGACAAGTCCCGTTTGTTTAGCTCATTATAAGGCATCTGATTTCCACGAATGGTGTTAGTCAGCTCGAATGAACAAGACTAAATTGAACAAGAGAAAATTATTAGAAATAGTTAAGTTATATTTAGATAATTTAAATTTTATAAGTGTTCCTTTCTTGTCTTTGTGGTACTTAACTAATAAACGTGATAACTTTGCAACTGTGATTTTATTTATTACTAGCTTTCGCCCGCGGCTTCGCCTGCGTGGATTTCCCACGGGAACAGTGCTTTTTCCCGGGATGAAAGGTACCCTATGTCCTTTTCCGTATTTCCAGCTTTGTGTATGCGAAAATTCAAGAAGATTGTTTCAGTAGATAAAGTGTCAAAAGGAACAAACAAACAAACTCACTTTCGCATTTATAATATATGTATAGTTAGGATTATGCTAATTCTGCGAAGTGCACACTCTGCGAAGTGCACCAATTGCGAAAACCACCTTTTGTTCGAGTGTACGTTTTGCGAAGTGCACATTCTACGTCAGACCTATAGATAGAATCACTAGTATATAAAAAATGCAAATTACTGCAAGAGCCCCGGGTATCCATTCAAAAGAACGTATCCATATTTCCATACCTCTTTAGCAATAAATATTATACATGCGAAGTAATACTGTTATACTCACGGCTAAACCACTCCACAGATTTTATTAAAGCTATTGATTTTAACAAATAAATATTTCTATTTCTATTGATTATATAGTTTAAGGCCCGAGAAATTCGATAATTTATAATTCATCGATAATGCAGAATTACATTTTTGCCATTCACTATTGAAAACAAAGTCAAAAATATGTTAATGTGTGTTCTGTCTTATATTCGTACACAAAAATCTGTAGTGACAGATTTGTCAATGTATTGTTTTATTTTTCATATGTGGTGTCGTAATTTGTCGCAATTACAGATTTTCATTATGTATGTGTGTACCGAACAGCGCTTGCGTGAATTTCCCTCCCCCGCAAAAAATGCCAGAAAGATTTGAATTTAAACATGTCGCTATGGCTTCTCCCTCCGTAAGGAGTCCGTGTTGCTCTATGAGTTTACCTAAACTTTTAGCTCAAAGAGTATTATTTAAGGAAAATATCACTGCGCCGCAGTGATAGTTCAAAACGCTCAATGGTTCAATATTCAAATAGTAAGAACAAAACAATATTATTCTTTAATTATTTTGCTACAGAACTTCCTCAAAATGCACACATAACAGTTTTTGACATGACACACAAATATAACACCGTTCAGTTTCCGATTTAACCCAGCAAGTTAAAATTTAACTCAACCTTCTTAGGCAAGAGTGTTTATTAATAAAATCTTTGGGTAGGTATATAACTGTACTATGTACACATTTGGCAGTAGGTACTAGCAGTAGGTACTGGGTGTGTATCGCGCATGCGTGAAATGCTGTCGACTGATTGGCTGCGCCGGCCCCGCCTAGCGTTGCGTAATCTACATACATTTATTTATGACTGTTACGCTTGTCGTCACGCTATCAATGTGTTTTGTTGCACCGTTATCAATGTGTTCCTATATAGTTTTTGATCGGCTCGGCTCCTATAGGATTTTTAAGAAAACTATAATAAGCTACACTGTTATATAAGCTTTATAGCTGTTGCCTTATTTTTCGAGTTTATCGCAAACAGATAGAAAGACGCGGTGGGGGACAGTATTTTTAATCCTAACTAATATTAAAAATGCGAAAGTGAGTTTTTTTGTTACCTCTTTACGCTTTATCTACAGAACCAATCTTCCTGAATTGTATACATAAAGTATGGAGAAGGACATAAGGGAACATTTCATCTCGGGAAAAAGCACTGTTCTCGTGGGAAATTCACGCGGACGAAGCCGCGGGCAAAAGCTAGTGTGTAATAAATATTAAAAAGTTAGCAAACGCCACTTTCATTTACGTATTTAATGAATGTTACGAAACGAAAAGTCCAAACGAGGAATCCCATAATTTTTGATGTGATGTTAAAACAGTCAGACAACTTGAAAATAAGGCTCACTAGAGACAAGACCATAAATGACCGCACATGACCAAAAGATGACGAGATAAAGATCATGGGGGATTAGAAAAACGTTACATTTCCCACACGTGAGGCTGCGCGCGCATCGACGATGTATTGGTGTGCGGGATCTGGATCACACAGGGCCGACGACAGGCGATAGGTAGTTGAGTCTTGGTACTATTCATTTTGACCCTTCTTTTTACATGAGTAAAAAGAAGGGTCAAAATGAATGACCAAAAATGACTGTTGTTTTTAGGGTTCATATATGTAAATCCATTTTTCATTACTCATACTCTGAAAGTAAGTCTGAAGTTGCCTGAGGAGCGTGGAGAAAGTAATACTTTTCAGCCCTAGGCAGAATCGTTTTCAACTGACAGCTGTCAAATTATTTAAAAAAAAAACAGTTCTATTTTCACGCTATTCTATTGAACCATATTCCAACTTCCATACAGCCATTCAACATATTATGTAAAATTGAAATAACATGAAGTTAAATAATATATTTTTTTATAATATAATTTTTTTTATCATTTTTTCAATGATGGAACCAAATGAAAAGAATTTAATAGCTAAATAGTTGGTCGGCCACAGAAAAAAAAATATGCTGGAAGCTAAAGCCGTAATCCGATATATTTTTTTTTTCAAGTTTAGAGTTTTGTTTATGCTGCCGTATAATTCAGTCATCATTTCTTTAGCTAATTCATGTTTTTATTTTTACTTTCCTTGTATTCGTAATGAAAAGCACAATTTTTACCTCGGGTGAAAGATTTTTTTAAGTCCCTCGAACTATTGGCGCCCGAGCGTAGCGAGGGCGCCAAACCCCGTCTCGGGACTTAAAAAAGTTACTTTCACCCACTCGTTAACAATGTACTATTTCTTACTTGTCCTATTGTGTAATTTATCTTCACAGTACTTTTTTTATTTCCTTGAAAATAAATCAAATATTAGTTCACACCTAAACATAAAGTAAAATATTTATAATAAGTAGTAAGTAATTTCCTAAAAAGTCTATTTTAATTTATATTGTTGTAAAATCATAAAAAGACATGGTAAGATTGTTTACATAATAGGACAAGTAGGAAAAAACGGAGTTTTATTTATTCTACCATAAATTCTGAACGGCTGAATAGATTTTGGTGTGAGAGGTATTTTTAGATTCCTTGCATTCCTCTGAGGGACATAGGCTATGTGAGTTGTCAGTCGTGTTTTTTTTTTACTATGCTTGTTTACCGTGAGGAGAAAACTCTTGTGTACAGCCAAGCCATGAAAAAGGCTTGAATCCACTACCCTAGATATTTTTTTGCTCTAACGAGAATATGTGGTTGTGAGTTAGCAGGTCAAATAACTTTTGATGTGTGCAGACCGAATGTAAAATGGCTAAGCATAGTGGGCAGAAATCTGTATCTGTGGTCTTAAAGATTATTTTATTTTCAATTCGATGTTTCGTATCTACTTCTACGGTTTCTATTGAAGTCAAAATGGTGATTTCATTATGGATAATAGAGACCTGTGAGAAATTAACTATTAACCCATTTAACATACCAAAAATGTTTAGTTGTTCTTTGATAGAAAGGAATCAATAAGCTGTAAACCTAGAATTTTCTAAAAGCAGAATTTTCGATTAATAGAATACCAAATCAGGATCGAATGCAGTAGTCCCAAAAGGCGCGTACTACTGTAATAATTCATAGATCGAAGTGGGATCGCCGGATCAATATGGATGAGGCGCCCGCGCAGCGCATTCAAGTGTCAATGCGCGCGCGGATCTGTCCTTTGTCGGCCGTCATAAAATAAAACCTCGGTACTTCACATTTTTGTTTCTTTGTGGACGACGCTTGACACTTGTTTTGATGTACGGTTATCTGGATGTTTTAAAGGAATTCGTGGAAAAAAAATCATTTATGCAAGATTTTTGATATTTTTATAAAGTTGGTAAAGGACTGTTTTTTTTAACCTAGATTGAATTTGGCCTTTTGTGGATCTAATAGGCGTAAAAAACGATTATTATAGTTGATCCCTCAATGGAGATTAAACAGATTTTAGAGGAGTAAAAATTATCCCTTACTTACGTTATTTTATTTGGATCACGACTGTGGATCGTAGTGAGTGGAGGGGGATCCTAGTATTAATCATGTGTTTCAAGGTATCGGTAATACCTGAATAATACACAAGACAGAGTAGTAGAAAATAGTGCGAAAAAATTAGGACCCCGCCCGTCGTCGCCGCCAATGATGGGTTGATATAAATCCCGATGTTAGATATGAAAAATGTTTCTGCCTTCTTATATTCAATCTATTTAGACAATATGTAAATATATGAAATATGATATAAAGTAATCCTATATATGCCTGAGTCTGAACTCGACTACAACCTTGGTCTGCGACCGTCGGTCGTTCTCCAATCGACCCTCGTCGTAATAACTGCTCATCAAATTCGTATTACACTCATTGAGATGTTACTCTATGGAGGAGACTAGTAAGTTGTAAGAATTGTTAGTATTCTAATGTCCCAATCTTTCGAACAACAAAAACTTCTATATGCGGTACCCGTGTTGCTCCATGACTCAATCAATCAATATTTATTTTCAACAATAAAGTTCAAGAAGATGTTACAATTTAATCATCACCTTTTCTCATTATCTGGGATCTACGTAAAATATATTTTTTCTCCACTATCTGAAAGTAAAAGAAAAACTTTTCTTGTTATTTCGGATATATTTACGTAGAGGGATAGTGACTACTCGAGACGATATAGGGAAAAGGTTCACATCCATTTTTTTAAGCGTCTTTTCAAGTAGAACAATTGTAAACTTTACCACCTATCTGGATTTCGATCAATTTTGTTATAGATGAATCTGATTTATAAAATAAAGTGATTTTCTGATCAGACTAGTAGGTAGTTTCAGAGATGAACATTATCATAATTGCATATGGCATTAATATCATATGGCAGAATACGTCAATTCCTTTCATTTAACTCTAAAGTCACTTTGCCTTGATAATACATCTCGCGTAATGATCAATAGACGATGTTGATGAGATTGTTTAATAATAGCTGTTATGTATTGTGGTCTAGTCAGTGCTGGGGACTTTATTGTCAATGGCAGGTTGACTAATTCAATAATTTCACTTAAATAATATTTAGATAAATGTGGCCTAATAGAGCTGAATGGAAGAGTTGGTCAGAACCTCGGAGAACGCACTGCGATCAGATTGTATATGTATATTAGGAGCACCCATATATGAATGTAGAGGAAGCAAGAGAGATCTGTAAGGATCGTACCATGTGGAAATCGCTAGTCTCTGCCTCAAGGGAAAAAGGCGTGATAATATGTATGTATGTAATAGAGGTGACTTGGGTATGACTGGAGAGAGAATTATTAAGGGATAAGACAAATTGGGAGATAATTAGATAAGTTAAGGCAAATGATGATGATGATGATGATAGCGAAATAGAGGGAGGCTTTTTCCAAAAAAAATGTGAGAGACAATAAAAAAATATCAAATTGCATAAATAATGTAGTTTTTGAAAAAACTTATTCTATCTCTCTATCTTCTTCTCTATTTTAATACCGTTTATAGACCGTTATTATTCCGCCGTTTTTGTTCGCAAGAGAAAGAGAGGAAAACAAATTACACAGTGGTGGGAGGATGACCTTAAGCTGACCGCTGGTTCCAACTAGAGAAGTGACTGGCGATGGAAGACGGTGGAAGTTGCTAGAGGAGACCTATGCCATGAGGCACTCTGAAACGAGAGATATTCTTTAACAACGTTACACGACAACAGAAACCGTTTTAGCATAGAAGGCCTTATTATATTATATAGAGTTCGTATTCCTATGTTAAGGATGATAGATCGATGATAACACAGTAGTTACAGAATGACCTTAACCCGTCGCTTGCGCAACGCGGGTGTTTCCTCCCTTCCTACAGTTGTCGGCGATTATAGACGGCCGTCCGGGATGCGTGATGCAAATGTAAGATTATATGGCTAGTCTCTACAGGCTGTTACAACATAGGAGGTTTGCCACAGTCGCGAAACATTTAAGGTTTTTTTTTTATAACAACACCAAGAATAATTTATTAGCACACAAGATATTACATTTTTAGATAATAATAATAATAATAATAAAGCTTTATTTAATTCCGTACAAATAAATTCTACTGCAATGCCGTACATTACCGTAAATTTCTATTGCAGTGTTTATCAATTTCCTTTATATACAGAAAAAGTTATTATTGAAAATTAAAAAAGAAATAATAATTAAATTAAGTAACAAAATTATAATAATTAAAATTCAACAAAACTAATATATTAAAATTATTGAAATTTAAATCTAAACAACAATTTCATTCATGCAGTAAAATAGTAAATATATTTAAATTAATTTAAATTAAAATTTGTGCGGACCCCTTTCGGGTAAAAGCCTCCTCCAAGGAATTCCATTGCGATCTGTCTTTGGCTGTGTCAAGCCAATGTTGGCCTGCTGTCGCAACTATTTCGTCCGACCATCTGCTACGCGGCCGGCCTCTCCTTCTAGTGCCACGGGGACCCGTCCATTTTATTGTTCTTATGGTCCATCTATTGTCGTTGTACCTGGCCGCGTGGCCTGCCCACTTCCATTTTCTTTGCAGTGAAAAAATTAAGGCATCGGTCACTTTGGTTCTTTTGCGAATTGTCACATTTTTTACTCTATCTTTAAGTTTTAATCCAAGATAACTTCTTTCCATTCTTCTTTGAGTAGTTTGGATTTTGTTTCTGGTTTGAAGGTCGAATGTCCAGGTTTGGCAGCCATAGGTGAGGCATGGTAAGATTTCTGAATCCATAACTATTTTTAGTGGATAATGGAAGGCGTGATTTAAATATTTCTTTATGGGCCCAGTATTTCTTCCAGGTGATTGCTACTCTACGGTCCACTTCTTCCACATTTCTGTCTTCACTAAAAGAAATCTGTTTACCTAAATAAACATAGCTCTGTACAAATTCGAGTGGGATGCCATTAACCAGGATAGGAATAATGTGGTGGTTAGTCATAACTTTTGTTTTATCTAGATTCATTTCTAACCCCACTCGTATGCTAGCTTGGTGAAGGTCATTTATCATTACGTTTAGCTGTTGTGGGTTTTCAGAAAAGAGAATTATGTCATCGGCGAATCTTAGATGACTTAGGAAATGCCCATTTATCCTGATGCCTTGATTAGACCATGGTAAGTTTTCCATTATATGTTGAAGAACGGCTATGAATAATTTTGGAGAGATCGGGTCGCCTTGTCTCACGCCTCTTTTTATGTCGATTTCTGTACCCAGTCTATCAAGCTTTACTCTACTTGAGCTGTTGGCGTAGATATTTCTCAAGATATTTATATATTTTTTGTTTATATTTTGGACATTCAGTGCTTCCCAGATGCTGTCATGTGTTATAGAATCAAAAGCTTTTTTGTAGTCAATGAACGCCAGATATAATGGTCTGCGAAATTCTAGATATTTTTCTATCACCAGGTTGACTACTTGAATGTGGTCTGTTGTGCTGAAACCACTTCTGAACCCCGCTTGCTCGATCGGCTGATGTTCGTCGATATTTGCGGAAATTCTTTCAAGCAGGCAGGAGGCAAACAATTTGTAGAGACAGGACATGAGGCTTATTGGACGATAGTTCTCTATATTTGCTGGGTCACCTTTTTTATACAGTAATATAATTTCCGAGACTGTCCACATGCGTGGCACTACTTCTTCATGTAGTATTTTGTTAAATAGAAGTGTTATTGGTGTCAGTAATAGAGTTCTTGCAGATTTTATACACTCATTCGTTATTTTGTCAGGACCAGGGCTCTTCTCGGGTTTAAGCTTCATTATTTGTTTAAAGATTTCAGGTTCTGTGAACTCTTCAACTTGAATGCTGTTTCTAAATTGATTAATATCGCTATTTTGCTTTAATGGATCTGGCTGACTGTAGAGATTTTTATAAAAGTCTGTAGCAATGTTTATAATTTCCATTCGGGATTTGCAGTTTGTAGAGCCGGGCTGAAGCGATGGAATCCATAATTTTGATTTATTCAGTTCTTTATGAGCTTTTTTGGCTGATCTAGATTGGTCTAAATGTCTTTGTATAGTGTTTATTCTGTAGGCGTTATAACAACATCTTATTTCTTTATTTGTGGTTTTGTAAAGTGTTTTCAACTCTTCTTTCTCAGACTTGTTCAGTTTAGTTTTGTTTTGTAAATTATGCCTTTTTTCCATAAGCTCTAATGCTTTTTCTGACAAGATTGAGTGTTTGTCTCTCTTTTTCATATTCTTTAGGCTATCCGATATAGAGTGCATGATCTTTTCGTAATATTCGTTCGCTTTGCAATTTGTTTCACATGAAATAAGATCTGGTATACAATTGTTTAAATTTTTTAAGATATGTGTCTTGTTCGTTCAATGTTTTTAGCATTGATGTTCCACTGCAAAAGTTTCGCCTGCTCTTTTGGTCGGTTTAAGCTTAATTGTAGCTCTCAGCATTCTATGATCTGATCCAAAAGGCACCGATGACAGAACTTCATATTTGGAGAATAACTGGTGTTTTGTAGTCATGATATAATCAATCTCGTTTTTTGTATTTTTGTCTGGTGATATCCATGTCCATCTGTTGGTATTTTTTAGTTTGAACATAGTATTAACTATTTTCAGATTGTTCTGGAGTGCATATTGAATGACACTTTCTCCGCGAGTGCTCCTTTTCCCGTAACCATATTTGCCCATGACAGAATGCTCGTGTTTTCTTGGGATCCCAATCTGTGCATTGAAATCTCCCATAGAGATAATATATTTTGTAGAGATAGTGTCATGTGCTTTCGCCAAGTCTTCGTAGAAATGGTCTGTCTCTTCTTGTGGTGAGTTCTCTGTGGGAGCATATGCTTGGATTATGGCGAAGGGTAAGTTTTCCAGTTCTATTTCTAGTACGCAAACTCTCTCCGATATACCAATGAATGTTTTAATATTTTCTTTATATTTTTTCTTGACAAGAAAGCCTACGCCGTAGAGTCCTTTTGTTTTACCTATGTAGTACATTATGTAATTATCGTCTTCAATGATGTTCTCACCCAGTCGACGGACCTCGCTAAGTCCTATGATATCATGTTTAATCTTTTGTAGAGCTGCTTTAAGTTCAATAAGTTTTTCAGGTGTCGAGAGTGATCTAACGTTAAATGTACAAATATTTATGCAATTTTTCTTCACTATAGTTGTTTTCCTTGGAGGGTTTTGGTCGAACTCTCCCGCGGTGACCAGCCGTACTGGGAGATTAGAGGAGGGTAGAGGGCCCGCTTGTGGTTGCTATGCTTTGTTGAGCTGTGTTGTCTTGTCATGTTTTTCAGAAGGCTCTGTTTGAGAGAGAACTAGTTTTGGTTTTTGTAACACATAATCCATCATATTGACTGTTTTATTTTTCTTCAATGGTTGTTTATTACCATTTACTGCTGGTTGACTGTTATGATGAGATGACTCCGGGGATTCTGACAAATTCCTCTTGTTTGGTTGGTTACGAGATGGATTCTTGTTGATAATTACATTTTTAGATACATAAAGGAATTTAAAACTAAAAAAAAGAAAATACATTTTTGAGTACGTTTGACCTCAATCTTGCCTGATGGGAAGCAATGATGAGGTCTAGGGTGGTACATGCAAACTCAAAATATGCCTATACATTCTTGCCTTGAAACCCCCTAAATTGTATTTGTACACTACTGAATTCTGAACTAATCCAGATCAAGCAACTTTTGTAAGTACCATTCGGATTAACCGAGTCTTTGATGATTTGTAATTCGTATTGTAGAGTTACTATTTTAGTAAACTTTCTGGATTATAATAAAGGTTAATAATAGCATCCGGTGGGATTTTAACATTGTTCTTTTCTGTAACTTTAACTGTTTATGTTAAATTTCAGCCAAAATATGACTTCCATACAACATTATACAATACATACAGTAATTATATACAAAACATTTTTGTTTTGTATATAATTACTTGTTTAAATTTAGAAATATGTATGGAGGTTCGATTCCTTACACAATACCATATTACATTTTGCATATATTACAACTCTTTTTTATTTCCTCAAGATCCCGTATCACGAAGTTAGTATAAGAGCCCGCTGTATTTATTGTCACGTTACGGTGGTTGACATCGGATGTGAAGCAAGCGGACGGCTGTCGAGGACGGGAGCCGAAACCGGGCCAATACCGATGACACGCTCTTTTGTCTTACGGGGCGCTCAGGACCTTGGACGGATGATAAAAATTGATTTTAACAAGTTTTTTTTCCACATAAAATATATTATTGCCCTAGCTTTTTTTGGTCGTCAGATATTTTGGTGTATAAAGGCGTGACAAAAAATTTTTTTTGCAGTTAACCCTTGAGGTATTACCTCATTGGAAGCTTATCCTGGTTGCACTTTCAGGTCATACATGTAAAATTTCAACTCTATAGGACAAACGGAATAGTTCAAATTTAACTTTCAAGATAAATTTGAAACGGTTACCTAGATAAAATTCAAGAAAAATTTGATATTTTGAGTCTGTCTGTAGTCAGACAGATGAACATCGGCACAGATTACCTACTGTTTAAATATAACAAGCTAATTATTAAAAAAATGAAAAAAAAACGACTGACAACTCACTCGGAGGCATGCAAATAATCTAAAAAGCCGTTCAGGACTTATGGTGAAATAAAGAAACTTACATACATACATACATAAACCCTGAAAACATAACACTCCTTTTTTGGTCAGTCGTGTAGAATAAATACTCAAAACAGTCTACGCTTCGACTGTGAGTTTTTTCGCGTGCGATCGTGTTATCAACAGATGGCGTTGCAACTTGCGAAAAATATTTTGCACTACCATCGAGATATAATGTACTACGTAGTAGTTGTATTTCGATGGGCACTACGCACACTGATCATCTCAAATTCATTATGATTCAGAACTTGTCTGAATGATTTGTTTTTCAGCGATAAATCACAAGATTTTTCCGATTGACGTCACGTGTTTTTAATTTTGAACAAATTTAGTTTGCCGGCTTACTACATATGTGCGGAAAACAGAACGAAGCTATTGTTAACATGACAATATGAAATTATTCCACTAAACTCATTTGTTATTGTCGTTGAGAATAGATATTCGTTGTTTTGAAAAAATAATGGTAAGTCATGGAAATAAGATACTATGTACATATTGTACATTGATTCTATTTTTAAATAAATAGTTAAAATTATATAATGTAATACCTATACGGAATTAGCGATTTTTCTGACAGCTAATTAAGAAAAAAAAATCAGTATAGAAAAATCTCAACAGATGGAGTTTTATTGAAAGCCGAGTTGTAATAACTTTTTATTGTCAGCCTGAGGCAAAAAAAAAATCACATAACAGTTTGACAGTTGCACAAATCACAATATTGATACTTTTTAGATGTTTTTTATTAGGTTTTTTTTTTAAATGTTAATCGCGTCCATTTGGCTTTTTGAATGGTCTCGCCTTTTACTAAGCGCCACCTATGAATTCATCTGGAACATTTTTTTTTAAATCTGGGTTTCGGAAAATCCCTCATTAGCTAACGATCCATAAATGCTCTTGTATATTTTACCTTTTTTTTTAATTCTCCTACAGATATATGAATTGGTATCTACAAACGACTGTTTGGGGTGTCTATTAAAATACAGATTTTTATTACATCGATTATCATGTCCCAGAAAACTATTCCACGTTTTTCAATATATTTTTTTCTTAAAACATCGGAAAACTTATTATCGCAGTTTCATAATATCGAACAACATTTCCTAAAAAAAACGTTACAAAATTTCTACTATTCCAAGAAAAACGATATATCAAACTAACATTTCACACATGTATTAAGATATCGATGTAACCATTTATGATAACATGTTTCAATATGTAACGACGCGCATCATAACTTTTAATCGCAGTAACGTTTCATCGAACGCTGCATTCGCTTGTTCTTGCTTAAAACATGCAAAAAAAATGCACCAAAAAGGTACAGCAAGCTTTCAGCAAGCATGCAGCAAACATGCAAGCAGGCATGCAGCAAGCATGCAAGCAGGCATGCAGCAAGCATGCAAGCATGCAGCAAGCATGCAAGCATGCAGCAAGCAAGTATTTCTGGGTGGCTCCACCAGAAGACTCGCTCCGTCGGCCCTTCGATTCATTCGGGCACTTAACCTCGCTCCGCTCGAGAGGTCGCCGGCTCGCTTCGCTCGCCACCTCCCCCCCTCGCTTCGCTTCGGCCTCGTGCCCTTATTTTCTCAGGACCTCCTTCGCGAGCCTTCTGGTTCCGCGCGAAGGAATAACACTCTAGTATATGACAAAGTTGAGCCACGTGGAGTCGGGGTGCTCTGAGTCGGATTTGTGATCAATTTATAATTAATGGACTAGCTATAAATTTACTGTTGATCAATACAATACTACCAGATTAATCTATCTATATAGGGTAACATAATAATATAATGGCCTGTGGTGTGGCCCTAGAATAGCACCAACCCATCTCTTCCCGTGGGTGTCGTAAGAGGCGACTAAGGGATTTAAAACACCGGAGGATGGGCAGCAGCATCTTTCCACGTACTATGCCATCACACTGCGATCGCCAACCCGCCTGCCAAGCGTGGCGATTACGGAAAAACCCCCATGGATAAAATCCTTGGGGGAGGCCTTTGTCCAGCAGTGGACGTCTTTAGGCTGAGAGAAGAAGAAGAAGAATAATATAATATTTGATGTTTCAAATATATTGCAAACTGAAATTTACGTGGAAATAAAATTATGGGTAACAAAACTTTGATGTTTCATTATTTCGATGAAATACATAAAATATGAATAGAAATAACGATAGAGTGTGTTTGTACGTAATGAATAATCGTGTAAATGAAATTTCGATGTAAACAGATTTAAGGATTTGTTACATATTGTATTAAAATATCTGCGAATGGTTTTATGGGACATGAAAATCGTTGAAGTAAATTGCGATAAAGTGATGGGTTCCCGACTGTTTGATATTAGATGCAAATTGTATTATACAATGCAATATAACAATGTTACTCATTACATTTACCTATCAACTCCAAAAATTGTTAAGTAATAACTTAATTCTTATTAAAATTGGGATGAAACACTATTATAATTTTTTCCGTTCCGCAATTTCAAAAGTAACTGAAACTATCTGCCTATAGATCTCTTGTACTTTACAATAATTCCATTATGATATTCTTTAAACTCCATTTCTTAGCCATAAATCTTCACTGTCTCATGAATTCTCTCTAATTCAAAATCAAAATTACTATTACTTCAACTGGAGTGGGCTTACGAGACTTTCTAGCCGACTTAAACACAAATCCTTATTTGTATTTGCATAAAATTCAAATTTGCAAATCACTCTCACTGGGAAATTTTAGGAAATGTCAAGGGAATTTCAGTCTTGTTGGTGGAAAATAGGGTTGAGAATTAAATGTAGGGCATTTCAAGGGCTAAGCTACTAAATGGTACTAAGGTGCACTGCCTGCAGTAGGTCACGGGATGCACCTAACCTTTCACGCGTGGTTCGTTCCACAGTGGGCGAGGTTTGTGTTTTATGATTTTATTGTTATTAGAGTGAAAATGTAGGGGGTGTGTCCGGGGTGTGAATAATGTTGTGTGTTTTACAATGATGTCAAAATGTATTGTTTTATCATTGGTTTTTGTGAGATTTTCGAATATATTTATAATTTACATATTTTTATTAACGTATGAACACATTTGTCTTAAACGAGATAATTAGAACCCCGACTATTTGGTCAGTTTTTTGTAACAATAAATCATAATGTCTGAAAAAAGAGCATTTTTACAACTGCAGCCCAAAATAACCAAAATTATTACAACACTAGCACAAGTTCTGAAATTATAGTCAACTAGCTTTTGCCCGCGGCTTCGCCCGCGTAAATTTCCCACAGGAACAGTGCTTTTTCCCGGGATGAAAGGTACCCTATGTCCTTCTCTGTACTTCTAACTATGTGTATGCAAAATTTCAGGAAGATTGGTTCAGTAGATGAAGCGTATAGAGGTAACAAACAAACAAATAAACAAACAAACAAACTCACTTTCGCATTTATAATATTAGTTAGGATTAGAATATATACCTACATAAGAACAAAAATTCAAAAATCTACCAAATCCTAAAAAAACATAAAATCTAACTGAACATTTGATCAAAATAAATAAAATACAAAAAAATGTAGACCCTTTAATTAACTAACACTGTAACCTATGTCTTATAAAGTCGTAAAACAATATTTTCATAATCTCCTGTACTTAAGTCTATTTTGTGTTTGATACCATTGTAGCTGTGCTTTCTCCGACATTCATACATTCTTCACCGTCCGTCTATTCAATCTTTTGCCTATTTTTTAGACACTTTTACAAAATTTACGAATACTTTATTACTTACAAATTTAATAACTTGACTCTATTTGTATAGAAAGAGAATATGCGTAGTAAAAAAAAATCTGACATTATCAGATACAAAAATGGTACTTAATTACGCAACATAGTGGCTTCCTTTTTTACATTTATTCATCCCACAGAATATATACAGAAAATCCAGGATTCACATAGTTATTCAATAAATTTTTATCAACGAAATTACCAATATTTTCTCTTATTTACTCCTATCAAGTTTGAATGGAATTTTGTCTCAAAATAATTCAATTTAGCACCACTGTGGCTTAGCTTTCACCAACACCCATACATTCTCCCGGCTCGCAGTCATCCCGTGTTGAATCTCGGATTGTATGTTAATTTTTGTTGTGGAACCGTTGCAACCCACATTCGTGTCCCATATCGATTATGATGTCTAAGTGTCATGTCAGGCTCCTGTTTATGGTATCGATGTTTTTTACACGACTGACCAAAAAAGGAGTGTTATGTTTTCAGGGTTCATGTAGTATGTATGTAAGTCTTTTTTCTACCATAAGTCCTGAACGGCTGCTTATATATATTTATTCCTTGCATTCCTCCGAGTGACATCTCTCTCTCTCTCTTTCAGCCTAAGGACGTCAAAGTCAAAGTCAAAGTCAAATTTTTTTATTGAAACTTGGCCTTCAAAGAAGGCTCTTTTTCACGTCGAAAACTAATTATTTAATCATAATATATTATGTCTCAAAGCTACAAACTACTAGCATTTCGGAACGACCACTGTTGAGAAGAAATGCCGAAAGAAACTCATGAAACAGTCTTGGTCGCCTAATATGCCAGAGGGGCTATTTATTAACTTTATACATACACTAGATTGTGTACAGTCAAAAATAAAATATAAGAAAATAAATAAAAAAATATAATAAAACATGTTATGTTTGTGATCAAGTAACCACAATAAATTGGTTAAAAACAAAAAAATAAAAATACAATTCGAATCAGGATCGAAGCAGGATCCCCCTGGCAACACCCGTTCACGAGTTGACGCGAGGGTCAGCCATCGCAAAGCTCAACCATAATAGAGGGAACCTTACGACCCGGCCCACGACGCCGTCAACAGTTAGAACATTTTAGAAAAATAAATACTTTCAGTCACTTGAAGATCACAATACACGTACATGTTTAACAATTAAATGTCAATGTTATTAAATTTAATAAAACTTTTTTCCAAAAAAGTGAACCGACTTACATCATAAAACTTAAAATCATGAAATAACAATAAAGAAAAATGTATTAGCATGCTACCTACTGAATGAGGTGAAGTCGGTGCCAGGTGCAGGACTATGTAATTGTTTAGCTAGGCATTTTGTATATGTACATGATTCTAATGTTAATTTAGATTATTTAATATTCAATTTGGCACCGACTTCACCTCATTCAGTAGGTAGCATGCTAATACATTTTTCTTTATTGTTATTTCATGATTTTTAAGTTTTATGATGTAAGTCGGTTCACTTTTTTGGAAAAAAGTTTTATTTTATCATTTTTAGTGCTTCTACACCTTTTCATTTTCTTTAATAAAAACTTAAACTTTTCTTTCACTGGTGGCCGAAAATAAAGAATTAAGGATTCGAAACTTTTTATGTCAGTTTGATTTGAAATGTCAGAACATGTCAAATTGTCTATTATTTTTGGCACATAAATAGACCGTGAGCACGCGACGACCAAACCTTCCTTATTTTAAAAATGCTGAATATTTCTCTGCGTGGTATATACGAGTAAAAAATATTAGCGACTAGGTATGAAGTTTGGATCTTAGTTGCTTATGCAGGTAATATTCATAAGCAAGGATGATTTTTATAGGTATAAAAAGCACCCTTGGGGCCTTCCAAAGTAATATTAAATTCAGCTTTTATAATAAAACAAATATAACTATAATTTAGTAAAGTTACAATGTCAAGCAGGGGTTTATATCTGCACCAATTGCCTGGCAATGGATGGCGTGATTTCTTATATTATTAGGAATAAAATCTTAAAAAAACTTTAAGGAAATTGAGTTACCACTTTAAATGTTATTGCTACAAATAATCTGCCTAAGTAATCATGATCCAACTTTTATAGTCGCTAATCGCTATTTCTATGTTTGGAACATACACAGAAAATCTTTAGTTTTAATAAAATAAGGAAGGGCATGCTATCGCGGGCTTTTGCTCTATAATGCAATGTTAGTATTTTTATATTTTGTTAGGTATCTTTAAAATTACCGAACAGATTCTGACGTGGTTAAAATGGGACCAACTTGGGTATATATCATTACGAATAAAAAAACAATTTCGGAAATCAGTCCACTGTAGGCGGAGAAATCGGCGAACATACATAAAAAAAAAACATACATACATCGAAACATATAACCTCCTCCTTTTTTGGGAAGTCGGTTGAAAAGAAAGGAAAGGTTATTATTCACAATAACAAAAGAATACAATCAAGTGTGGAGTGGCGAAGTTGTAGGGAGAGACCAAGCTTTTTTATCGTTCAAATAATCACTTATTGTGTAATACGCTTTATTCATCAAAGTATTTTTAAGATATGTTTTAAATTTTTGCATAGGCAAATTTATAGCCTGGTTAGGGAGCTTGTTGAACATTTTTACACTTTGACCCACGAAAGACCGCCGAACCTTTTTAAGCCTAAAGCAGGGCGTATAAAGTTTATTCTTATTGCGGGTGTTTATACTATGTACATCGCAAATTTTTTTAAAGAGGTTTAAATTGGATTTAACAAAAATAAGTACATTGAAGATGTATTGAGATGCAACAGTAAGAATTTTTATTGATTTAAAGAGCTCTCGTAGAGAATCGCGTCGCTTTAGCCCGTACATAAAACGAATTGCTCTCTTCTGTAATACAAAAATTTTCCCTATCTCAGCTGCATTTCCCCATATCAATAATCCGTATGACATTATGCTATGAAAGTAGCTGAAATACACGAGTCTAGCTGTTTCAATGTTTGTGCACTGTCTTATCCTTCTCACTGCATATGCCGCCGAGCTAAGTTTTTTGGCCGTGAGTTCAATGTGTTTATCCCACTTTAACTTACAGTCAACGGTAACGCCTAAGAATTTGACACTGTGTACCCACTCTAATACTTTGCCATTAACTATTAAAGGTATATCATTGTGAGGTGCGTTCGAGAGAGAAAACTTTATACACTTGGTCTTGTCCGTGTTTAAAGCCAGGTTGTTGGTTGTAAACCAGTCAAGCACAAGTGTCATAATATTACTTACATCGTCATAATTTTGACTATTTCTGTTGACTTTAAATAGTAAAGATGTGTCGTCCGCAAATAAAACTACTTCACACAATTGTTGGGCAAGACATGGAAGGTCATTTATGTAAACAAGGAATAGAAAAGGACCGATTATGGAGCCTTGAGGCACTCCCATGTCTACCGCCGCACTGCTGGAAGCAGCTCTGTTAACTTCTACTTTCTGAGTTCTGTTGTCCAGGTAAGAAGCTAGTACCTCAAGGGCCGTCCCAGTAACACCATAAAATTTAAGCTTGTTTTTTAGTATATTATGATCCACGCAGTCAAAGGCTTTTGAAAGGTCGCAAAAAATACCTATGACATCTTGGCTGGATTCCCACGCTTCGTAGATTATTTGAACTAAAGTAGATGTTGCATCAGTAGTGGAACGACCTTTAGTGAAACCGTACTGACGATTATGTAAGATTTTATTTACGTTAAAATAAGAGACTAATTGCGTTAAAATTAATTTTTCAAATATTTTACTTAAAGCGGGTAATATAGAAATGGGTCTGTAATTAGTGGGATCATTTTTTGTACCCTGTTTGAATAAAGGAATAATTTTACTTATTTTCATGAGGTCAGGGAAAACACCCTTGGAAATGCACTTATTGAAAATCACAGTTAGATGAGGAGCAATCAAATCAATAATACTGCTCAGAACTGCGACAGATATACCCCAGAGATCCTCAGTATTTTTCATGTTGAGTGCCTTATACGCAGATAAGAGTTCATCCGATGTGATACTTCTAAATCTAAAAATGGACTTAGGATCGGAGGCATTTCTTTTTAATAAGTCATCTGCAGCACTGGGACAAGAGGAGAGGGATCCTGTGATATTCTTAGAAATATTGGCAAAAAAATTATTGAATTCGTTGGCTACTTCGTCGTTAGAAGTTATGGTTTTATCACCAATTTTTAAAGAAATATTATTGTCGCGCGATTTCGATTTGCCTGTCTCGTTATTGATAATAGACCAAGCAGCTTTGATCTTATCATTAGAGTTTTTTATTTTATTAGTGAGATACAAAGATTTTGCGGCAGCACATACCTTTTTAAAAGTTTTTGAATAACATCTAACGTATGATACAAATTCCGGTTTAAAATTATATTGTTTTTGGCCATACAGTTCATATAGTTTGTTTCTACTAATATAAATGCCATTTGTGGCCCAATCGCAGAAATTTAGTTTTGTTTTCTTATCAAATGTTTTAAGAGGAAAAGATTTTTTAAATTCTTGTTTCACTGTATTAAAAACCTCATCATAATGGTCATTCGGATTTTTATTTAGGTCTATTTCAGGCAATTTTTTATTTATGGATTCGCGAAAACGCATTTTTCCGGTGCTTAGTCAGCGGCCTACAGGTTACAGGAGCGGAGCTAAGGTTAGACTCTTCGTCACGTGTCAGTGACGCCTGTTGACCCAGGTGGTCAGACCCCAGACAGGCAAAAAGCTTTTCATCAGAGACAGAGCAATCACAGAAAATGTTATCTATACATTTGGCAGAGGTTGAGGTAATTCTAGTGGGATCAAAGAATGTGTTTTTCAAATTAAATGAATCAAGCAAATTTCTAAATCCATTGCTTTCCGAACATGAAACTAAAATATCAACGTTAAAATCACCGCATAAAACTATATGTTTACTACTAGAGCTAACCCGCCTGAGGGCTTCTTCCAAAACATTTAAAAGAGTGTCATAACTAGCTGAAGGCGGTCTATAAGCACAAATAATAATATATTTGTCCAACTCCACACAAGAAAGTTCTATTGTACATTCAAGAGACAGCCTTACTATGTCTTTTCTCTCTTTGCATTTATAATCTCTGTTTATTAATATTAAGGACCCACCGTGGTCAGAATTTTGTCTTACAAATGCACTTGCTAATATATATTTATTCGGGAAGTTTAGTTTAATTTCATGTTTAAAGAAGTGTTCCGTGACACAAAAAATGTCAACATTATTATGTTCCAAAAATAAACAGATTTCATTAAATTTGCTGGTGAAGCCCTGTATATTTTGATGTACAAGATTTATATAGGAAGGCTTCACCTCTGTCTTATTATCTAGTTTAAAACTAAGTTATTAGTACTGGTACTAATATCAGATGACTTCGTTATATTAGGTATAACGGGTCTATATATATTGTATGCTAACAGTTTAGCAATAGTCAGCTTATATCTATAGGGTAGGTACACAGTACCATTGTTATAAAAACAGTTGTCAATATATTTATTACAATCTAAGATATAAAGTTTTTTCAGATCCCACGTTAAGTTATAAATGTGTGTATTTAATGAGTGTATGAACTTATTTCTGTAATTATTTTTTACATAGGGGAAAAGAACTAAAATTATTTGACCAATGCCCACTCTCTCTATTTCTGACAAGATGTTAATACAGTTTAATATATCTACATGTGTGACATTTGTGCTATTGCCTATAGCTAAAATAAGTGTGGTGTTGAAATCAAATTTGTCACACTTTAACTTGGACAAAGCTGTCCACTGCTGGACAAAGGCCTCCCCCAAGGATTTTATCCGTGGGGGTTTTTGCCGTAATCGCCACGCTTGGCAGGCGGGTTGGCGATCGCAGTGTGATGGCATAGTACGCAGAAAGATGCTGCTGCCCATCCTCCGGTGTTTTTAATCCCTTAGTTGCCTCTTACGACACCCACGGAAGAGATGGGTTGGTGCTATTCTAGGGCCACACCACAGGCCAGAGTCCGAGTGACATAGGCTATGTGAATTGTCAGTCGTGTCTTTTATTTTTAATAATAAGCTTGTTTTCTTTCTTTTTTTATAGCCAAAAAGGGCCTCTGTAGTTTAGTTAAAACGTTAACAAGTATAATCAACTGTATTCAAGTTACCTTACATTGCGGAGGTAATACTGGTTAATTTGCAATGAATTTGGTTCGGTTGATGTGGTGTTAACTGTACGATAAAAGTCCAGATGACTTGATTGTCAGAAAAAAGGAGGTTAGGAGCTTAAAGGGCAGATTTGAATTGCAATTTTAACTTTTTTTATTATTTTTGTATGAAAAATATTGATTGGCGTTCTTAAATGTATAAAAAAGATGTGAGTCTCAATTGGCATTTGAGGTCGTTATTGTTATAAACAAATTTAGAAACTTTTACAAAATCGTCATACATCTATATTTTATGAGTACTTAATATTATTTCGTTGCACTTTATCGCATCACCTTACTTACTGTACTATCAGTTTGGTATAATGGTTGACTGGTAGAGAATGCACAATTTTTTTTGTACTTTTGTGCAATAAAGTTTTAAATAAATAAATAAATCCAAAAAATTTCAAAATCTCACGGAAGCTAAGCCATGGCGTACAGTTAGTATAACATAATAAAATCAGTTAGTCAGTTAGTCAGTCAGTTCATTTAAATTCAATTTTTTTTTCAAATTCCATTTCTTTATTTCAGACAAACATCCATATGTGTTAGTAAAAAAGAAAATGTTAGTAAAAAAGAACTTAAAAAGAGCCATAGACAAGAGATAACTACAAGTGTCAGATAATCAGCATTAGTTTAACTTTTTGAGTTCTTATCATGAGAACCGCGTGAGCAGGCATTAATGTATGCAAAGCAGTGCGCTCTTTGAAATAAGACCATATATACATGCTGCGGCCGAAGTAAGACGTCGAATGAATAGAACAGACATTTTTTATGACTGAAATTCGCTAACTAATTCGCGTATAAACATTTCCTTACGTTAAAGCAATTATAAAGTTATAATTAGTCAATAAAAATAATGATAATATTTTATTGCAAATAGGGTTCGTCATTTTATTAACTTACTAACAATTATTATTTACAATCAAAAGTTCAACCAGGAAAACAGTTTTAAGCTTTTAAACGTACGTACAATTACGTACAAAACGGGATAGTTGAAGTCTTAACATAATATATTAAAGATAAGTAGGTATATTTATTTCGAAGGCTCTACGAGCCATAGACGATCTTGGCCTCTGGCACTAAAATTCCTGCACTCTTGTCTATTCTGTGCCATTTTGTAGCGAAGATACTGTTACTATTTTTTTTGTCATTAAAACGCCGGCAACACTCCCACACCCCTGGTGTTGCAGTTCTCCATTGGCAGCGGTGATCGCTTACCATCAAGTGACCCGCTTGCTCGATTGCCACGCTATGTTATATAAAAAAACATTCTCAATAGTCGTCTCCATGCGTTCCTGAATATAAAACTCAATGGTGCGCCCGCGCCGGTTAACAACTGCGCGCGAGCACAGGTCACCCGTACTTACTGTAAATCTTTCAGTCAATTATTTCACGACTTATAGCGGGCTTATGTGCAAAATATCGTTTTGTTTTATTGCTGGTAGAACTAGCATTTTGTACTGCGCAGCAGGTGGAATTTTTTTTTATAGCCAAAAAGTGTATTGTTATGTAGATGTAGTTTGATTGAATGTAGATGTTTCTTCCTTCTCTCGTTTCAGAGGCCAAGATCCACTTTGGGGTCACTGAGCCAGCGGAGTAAGTGAGTTTGGATGTTTGTTACTCAGTTACGCAAAATCTACTGGATGGATTTCTGTAAAATTTGGTATACGGAAATAGCACACGAGTTAATTTTAATCTCGAAATTCCTACTGGAGCTTTACCAAAATTTGCACAAGAGCGAACCCAAGCAAAGTTAGATTTAAAAAAAAACTATATTGAACCACAAAACTTAATCAGAAATGATAGAAACCGAACATACGTCTGATACCACACTATTTACATATTTTATTAATACAAAATTAACACTCGCTTAACATCGCTATGAGAAGAACAAGAAAAATACACAAAATGTATTCAAGTCATTATCATATACCACAAATATTATTGTAATAGTATAAAACCTTACCACAGATGATATCAAAATGTCCAACTGAGCGCTGGAAAACAAAACGCAGGGACGAAATGCGATTCCCTGAAGATCCAACCGATTCAGTGAAGAAACAAAACGTTAAAAAGGGATAATAAATCCTAACTACATAAAAATAGGGATGAGTTTCAAAATATGGGCCATAACCTCCCGCTGTGAGCGTCAGCAGACCAATTCGAAAAATAAAAATATCAATTTTTAAAATAATAAAATCTTAGAGCGGTCACACGGAGTCATAGCGGCCAGTATTAATTTTGCTCTCAAAGACATTAATACCATTCAATATTGTACCTTATTTAATCTGAAATACAGATCGAATAAAATTGCTTTGAAGGTAAATATAATCTGGTATCCGTGTAGGGAATCGCATAAATTCGAATAAAAACGTCAAAAATGAATTCTCGAGATCGTAATCGCAATAAACTTAATAATATCGCGATGAAATTTGAAATAAATAAAAATAAACAATTGATGTGTGGATCGTTAAGAATTAGTGTACAATGCGGGCTTTTTTTAGAACACAACTTTATGGTTCCGACTTTTTTTATGCTATTGTTTTTATGTTGACCATGGCATGGCGTTTTCAGAATCTGCATAAATATTTGTTTTTTTATTGTCTTTTAACTTCTTAAAATACTCTACTATTCAAAACGTCATATTTTGGTTTCCTTTTTGTAAAAGAGAAATTTAAATACCCTTTTCGAGTAAATCTAAGATGAAGCTACTTATAATGCCTTGATCTGTAAGTATTGTTAGCAAGTTAGAACCACAGCATAGAATTAGTATAAAGTGCACTTACTACCATAGTGATCCTGCGTCAATTAGGCATGACAAATATGATATCTTAATTGATATAGGTACTCTAAAAATGTAATTAGTTCTCAATTACATTGTTAGCAAAAATAAAATTAAGAAAGGTGGTAGTGTTGCGTGTTAATAGCGCAATTCAAGTACAGCCAGCAGCATATTAAGTGGCTCAACATGGACCTTTGCGTGGTGGTAATAGTGGCTTATTTAACTTGGGTAAGTCTACGTGCTGTCTACAAGTACATAGTTCCAATTACGCATACAATCTATCGAGAGAACGCCATTGGTCAGCGAAATGTTAAATTTGAGCACTAGACCGCCAACTTAACTAATAGTACAAGTCATGAACTAAGTATCAGCAACTTTCCGTATTTTTAAAGTTGATATTTGCCTCATTAATTTACACTTTTGATAAAGACTCATCGACTTTTCTAGCGATTTTTGTATAATATTTAATTGTGTCACTTATTAAAATGCGGAAGCTCCTTTTTATTGGTTTATTGTGCAAATTTCAAACCTAAATCAAAAGCAAAAACGTACTCAAAATTCATGCAGTCTCTGTCCAATCTAAACGAATGGAGCAGGACAATATCAGCATTAGGATTTAAGATAGTTTGAAGCATGAATCATCTAAGTAATACCATTTCTTCTATTTTTAGAGCTATTTCTACTGCCGCTATATCTCTAAGCTATCTTTTGTCCTAGCTGTCTGTCAGTTTTCTACCGGTTGTACTTCACGGAGTGTGCTCATGAGCTCATATTGCCTGTACCCCTTTTTTCAATTGGACATCCAGACGCACTGCGGGCTATCATCCCTTTTTTGGTTGATATTCCCCCGCACGCACTAAGCGCTTTTCGTCAGGAAAGGAACTCCCTGCCTGAGTCTGTTTTTCCGAGCACATACAACCTGACTCTCTTTAAAACCAGAGTGAATAGGCTGCTTCTGGGTAAGCTCGCTACACCGTAGACCTCATCTTTTTCTTCGGGCAAGATTGTGGTCAAGAGCAATCCATCTTTTATAAAAAAAAACTTTATACGCGCATAAAAAATCTTCGTTCGTTACAGTAGGAATTTCGGCAAATGAATGACACTCCCTAAGGAATCAACATGCCAAATTTTGCTTTTACAAATAAACGCTACCGCTTGTGCTACAGCCCTAGGCAGTAGCAATAAACCGACAGGCCCATGTCACCAGATTGACACTTTAGTGAGCCATTACTATGTAAAGACGCCGCCAAGTCAGGAAGTCTTGGTACGTGGGAAAGGATTAGCGGATTACGTGTTTTAGTACTGTTTAGCAATTGCACGAGAAAGTTCTAGATTTAAGTATGGAAACTACCTATTAACACTATCTTTGATAGTAAACGAAACACAAAATAAGTTTAATTGTTGTAAGTGCTAAAGCAGTTTACTAGCAATAAAGTCTTGATTGACAAAGTTGATACAGCTTTAAAAATAAATGACAAAACGTCACATTAGAATCATCATCATCAACTGGCGATATGATATCATCGACAACTCTAGACGCAGGCTGCATTCAATCTGTGTATGTAAGCAACAAGGCCTTCCTCATTACGGAAAGGAAGTCGCCTCGATTGCTTTCCCCTCTGCCAAAATTCTCTGTAAATGGCATAGGCAGCGTACCTGTACACAAAATTTCTGACGTTTTGTGACAGATTTGCAATGTATAGATGTGGTGTCGTTATTAGGACGCCGTGTTACTCTAGGCTGTGGAAGTATATGGGAAAGGCCTTACATAATAAAGGTATTCGGAATCACCAAAAAAATGGTAAAATTAATCGATAAAAATATCCGTTTATCTGGTCTTGGCGGCAGCTTCGCGTCTTATGTACTGTACAATCACCCTTACCGAAAATTCCTAAATTCTCTTCTGTTCGTTCGTGCCGGTGTACGGTCCCCCTAAGCGAACAGTTACCGCGGGTCCCTAAGTAGTTCCAGAAGTTACAATTACAGCACTTTAGTTCCCATAGCTGCCATTACATAGGCCACGTATGGCTTCAGGCGCTGCTTTCCCATGCCATGGGTTTGTGTATTAAGTTATTTTGTATGTGAAATAGTTTTCTTGGAAATTTGTAAATATACCATTCGGTTTAGCACCTCGAACGAAAACGCTGCGAAATTCTGTCTAAGATGTTGTTCTATGGATAAAATAAATAATTATTTTATTAATTTTACAAGCTTATATCAATCATAACAGCTGAAGCAATTAAATTTAATTGTAGCACATTTCAGAGAAGGCTGTTCTTATGAACTCGCTCAAAGAACATAAAAAAACCATATCTAATTTAAAAAAAAAAAATTCGATTGAATTGCTGTGTGTTAGGAGTTGTGTGTGTAGAGTCCTAATATCATAGAACCTACTATTCAATTATTTCAGACCATTTTAAATTAAAAGTACTTATATCACGGAATCATTTTCTGTAAAAAAAAACACCTGCCTTTGTCACCATTCTACCTATAAAATAGTCTAGTATGCGCGCGCGTCGCCCCAACTCCCGTTTGCGATCGTATCTCCCTTTATTCCCTGTAAACTATAAAATTAAAATGGACGATAACGATCAAATTTGAACATGGCAACATCGGCCATGTGGTCATCAAATAATGTTGTTTGTTTATGCCCTGATCCGATCTTTATGATTGTCTATGCGCGATTTTCTCTACGCAATCATTGAAATGTCCGACTGGGTTGTAAGTCGAAGCCGACGAATTCATAGATGCATAAAAGATAATATGTTTTCATAGATTGATAAAAATCATAAATGTATATTAAAAATTCATATGTTATTAAATTGTTGATTTAAAACTATGGATATTCTGAACTTCTTCAGTTCATCTAAACAAATTATCAATTGAGTTGTTCCATTTCTTGTAAAAAAAAATTACAACGCGGAAAATTAAAAAAAAAACTTTTTATATATTTTTTTACTTTCTCTATAATATTATAAAGACATTTCTTTTATTATTATTACATAATAAAATCTTTTAATAGCCATAATTATATGATCTGCAAATTTACGGTCGCTCTAAGACATGCTACAGCTCTATTAAATAAGATCACATAAAGAATAGTTTTTACTGATGCAAGCATACGGTAGCATCAACAAAAAAACATAAATTTACATAATATACGGCCCTGAATTAATTTAACGTAAGTTTCTGCAAACGTAACTGATATAAAATTAACGCCAGATATCTAGTGTAATGGACGGATAGATTGTATTTCAAGATAAAAACTATAAAGTTATAAATAGGACTTTAAGGCAGAAAACGGATGCATATTGCAATGACTTTAATTAAAACTTGGAAAAATGATTACTTTAAATTAGTTCATTTGAAGGCAAATATTGTCAAAATTCTTACAAAACACATCTTACAAAAGAATGACAACGAATACATAAAAAATACGACACATTGATTACCGCCTCCTTTTTTGAAGTTATTTTAGTTAATTTTTGTTTTTTTTTTGTAACAATGTATTGTTTTTGTAAATGGTGCAATAAAGAGTTTATTTATCTAAACCTGACACTAAAATCCTCAAGCGCCTGTTCGTTCTATCTGTCGTCAGTAGTAATTAAATCTATGATCTAACCTTGGCTGGCTGCATAATGCCAGAACGCGGTATCAGCGACATTGATATCAATATTAAACTATTCAGTGATAAATGACAGTTACGATACTAAACGGTTTTAATTGTTCTATAATTTTCATATTTTATTGCAAATAAATTATGACTTTTCTTCGACTATTATGCAACATGTGCAAAATGCATATTATTTAAGAATTAATGAGAATAATATAGTAACTAAGAAATTAAAGTGAGACGTATTACCTATGATCTTACTATATATAGCCGTAGAATATTATGTTTGTTTGTTTGAACGCACTAAACTGTTGGAATTACCAGTCGTATTTGAAAAATATTTCTTTGTATGACAGCTGCATTCATGAGGAATTTCTACGGAAGCAAAGCCACAAGGCACAACTAGTAACAATTAAAAATCGTGTCCAAACGCTGTTATCAAACGGTAAAAGCTTATAAACCTTTTCAACATAATTTACTTTATTAATTATTCAAAAAGAATCTTGATTAACTATACATATACGGAATAATGTTTTGAATTACTTGGGGTAACAAGAACGCTGGCAACATTCCGCCGTTGTATAGCAATGCTAATCCTTTGAGAAAAAGCAGTCAGTTCCCTTGTGACAAGCGGCGTGTCTTGAACTTTCAAAAAAATGACTGTAAACACATAATTCAAGCAATCAGACACTTCTTGCCCAGTTAAGAGCAAAATATGTCTTAATTAAGAAAAAGTTGTGTATTTATTTTAATAAACGATACAGCGTAAACATAAATAAAAAGCCAGGCAGATCGGGGCGGAGTGGCGTGGGTGACTGTAGGCGTGGGAATATGCGCAGGAGTAAGAATAACTTTCAACTATAGAACCGGCAATCCCTTCTGATCCCCTTAAACTGATACCCTAGGGGATCAGTTATGCATTTTTTGACCTTGATAATCCTAGACTTTGATATTCTACGACTTTGACCCTTCCAGACTTCATCTGGGTGATTTGTCCGTATATATTTATCTATTTATTTACTTTAACATTACAAGCTGGTACAATACTTTTAAATACATTCATATTTCTATTCCTGTCTGATACACCGTAAAAGGAAGAAAGCTCAGGAGACGGTAATAGTAAAATTTACATAGTGGATAAAACTGAAAAAAAAAAAAATTGCTAGTATATAATAAATAGGTAGTGGATATGTTTCGAAAAAGAAAACAAAAATATATTTTTCAATTTTTATGCTCTGTAGTTGAGTTATACTAACTCTATGTTCGTGGGTTTTAGGCTAACCGAGTTTTGAGAATAGGTAACAAATCTGTTTATATCATCATAATAATAACTTAAAATTTAAATGATATCGACGCCAGTAAGAGCTCCTTCAACTTTTGTAAATCTTTCCCGGAAATATAAGCTTATTATACCAATTAAATAGTGCTGTACCACCTCTGCATCTTTCACAATCTACACATCGCAATGCGGTTTCATTAGACATTTTGAATCATTGCACCTCTTATAATTCCTATGTAATATCTATATTTCAAGATCAGAGGTCAATTTGCAAAAATGACAACACCATACCTCAGTTAGACAAGGACGAAACTATACTAGCGTTTGGGTGAGAGCGAGACGGCAACAGGTCGTGCCAAACGCCCTGGGCGCTGCAGTATCCGTATGATGATATTGCTGTTCAAATCGCCTTAATTCGGCTAAATTATCTATAATTTAGATCTATTGGACTTTATTACAGAGTATTAAGGTTGCGTTTACGAGAGATATTTTTTCGCAAATGTTTGTGGACGCATTGCTTTATTACGTGTTGAACAAAATGAGAATATTAATATGTAATGAGCTTAAAATCATTTGTGTGAACCCTTTTCATCTGACTGAACGAATATGTCTAAAATATATTTAAAAAAACCGGCCAAGTGCGAGTCAAACTCGCGCACCGAGGGTTCCGTACACAAAAAGCATCTCACATTATAGCTCTAACTAACAGACCAACTAGTTTCAAAAATAAACTTAACTTTGCAGTTCGATCCCCAATATTCATACTGAATCCAGCGCAAAAATAAGTTTGTAACACTTTTTTTCAGACTTCCAACAACATATTTACAATTTTCAGATTTATTCCTGTATAAATACTGTTAGCTTGCTTTTTGCCAAATTTTACAATTTTAGGTCAATGGGAAGTACCCCATAGGTTTTGATTGCTGCCTGAAATCGCAGTGTGATGTGCGAAAATAAAATACATATGCGAAAATTCGCTACATTTACGGTAATATCTCTTGATCGCGTTGATGTAAAATTTTCATCCTTTTGTAGGGTTCGAGTGGATCGACCGTGGATCCGAGTATTCGATATTAATTTCAACTTGATACCTTCAGGCGTTCCTGAGAAAAAAAGTTTGACAGACAGACGGACAGACAGACAGACGGACAACAAAGTGATCTTATAAGGATTCCGTTGTTGCCTTTTGGGGTACGGAACCCTAAAAATAAATATTTTACCATGATCCAATTTAACTTGCAAGTTTAATTACAAACAGACATCTAGACTAGATGAATATAAATAAAATCTAGTAAAATACAGTTAAATAAATAAAACGGAAGGTAAAGTTACTGATCTCATTCAATTTACTCTCAATAAAATTCCAAGCCGCTTTGTAATTAAAGCGAACACATTAGATAATTGAAGTTGGTGCATAAGTGCTGAGGCGAAAGCGGAAAATATAGCAATCTTGTTGATTATTTTATAAGTAGGTGTTTCCCGCGGCGCCGGCCGTAGGTATTTGTGATAAAAGGAACCTATACCTTAACCACAGATTATATAATACATACTAGCTTTTGCCTGCGACTTCGCCCACGTGAATTTCCCACGGAAACAATGCCTTTACCTGGGATGAAAGGTACTCTATGTCCTTTTCAGTACTTCTAACAATGTGTATGCGAAATTTCAGGAAGATTGGTTCAGTAGATAGAGCGTGAAGAGGTGACAAATAAACAAATAAATAAACAAACAAACTCACTTTCGCATTTATAATAGTTAGGATTAGGATTATGCCAAACCTTCTTTTTTGTCGAGGTGAAAATGCCGATTCGCATAGTTTAACTATTGTGGCGTAGCGAAAAAAAATGAGTCTTGGCCAACAATAAATATATTACCGCCTAGTTTTAGTCTTAACTAAATCCTAAAACTACCTAGGCGTTAAAATAAAATATTCACTCAGTCACCAATACGCCTTCTCCTTTATTGAAGTAGGTCAAAAGGTAAAAACACAGTATTAATACAGGTTAGATTTAGAGAACTTTTATAGCACTACTTACAAGAAAGTCTGTTTTTTTTTACAACAGGGCGGCAAACGGGTAAGCGATCACCGCTGTCCATGGACAACTGCAACACCAGGGGTATTACAAGAGTGTTGCAGGCCTTTCAAGAAGACGTAGACTCGTTTTTTGAAGGTTTAATGAGTTTTTTGAGTTTTTTTCATATAGGTTGAATGTTTATATTTTGTACAGTTGTCAGTTTGATAATTACAGATGGACAGTTTGTTATAAAATTATTTGTTTAAGTTAAATTTAAGCACATAGTTTGTACCTGATAAGCTGAAATTTCGGAAAAAACATGTAATTTTTCTATTATGATTGTTTATTTATTTATTTAAACTTTAACTTACTACAAAAGTAATGCTAAAATCATTAGTTCGAAGATAGGTTTATTAAAACTAAATTTCTCTTAAGATTTTTGTGATAATAAAATGAACTGAAAAATTTACAATTGACCGCTTCCGCTTTTAACCCATATCCGGATATAACTTAGGACTACATTTCGTTAATCGGCAATTAAAAGTTGCCGGTGTACGGCGTAATCGACAAACAGAGACATTACGCGTCGCCCGCAGCGAGAACGCCTTGATTATATACTGTGTTCTGCATTTAATACTGTTTTAGATAAATACTCACTATTTGAGGTCTAATAGGTCTTTCTTTAACAATTTTAGCTTAAACAAGTATGGATCAGAAACAACTGCGATAGTTTAAAACTGTGTTGAATTTGTTTGCGCCCAATTAATGTATATAACCTAAGACTGGTGGCAAATATTATTCAAGTGACTTGTAGAAGTGGTAAGTTCTTCTTTCCTAACTAGTTTGTTTTTCCTAACACAGGTGTCAGATTTTTATTCAAGTCGCCTAAAGGCATCTGACATTAAATTTGCGACTACCGCTATCTGGTGGCACTAGTGAACTAAACAGTCTGCCAGTGTGCAGGTTTCTTCACGATGTTTTCCTTCGGAAGCAAGTGGACTACCATCATCTAGCGAGCCCTTTACTCCAGAGAACGGAACAGGATGTAGGATGCACGTTTCCTCATGATGTTTTGAGTGTTGTGGGATTTGAACCTATAACTTCCAATCGACCGGCGAATGTCAAGAAAATAAAAATAAAAATAAAATAAAACACTTGTAGAGCCTCTACAACGCACTTGTAGAGCCTTTTATTTTAGTACTAGCTTTTGCCCGTGGCTTCGCCCGCGTGAATTTCTCACGCGAACTGTGCTTTTTCCCGGGATGAAAGGTACCCTATGTCCTTCTCCGTACTTCCAGCTATGTGTATGCGAAATTTCAGGAAGATTGGTTCAGTAGATAAAGCGTGAAGAGGTAACAAACAAACATACAAACAAACAAACTCACTTTCGCATTTATAATATTATTAGTTAGGATTCAGTCCATTTTTATTACCGAAATTACACATCAACGATCAATAAAGAATACAAGAGTAAAGGTCCATTTAGACGGTGCAAGTTCCTTGTACATACGAGAGCAATAATTGCATGAAATAATTGCAGTAAAATAATTGACTATGAAAATCGTTTAGACCATGCAAGTATTTACTTGCTTCAATTTAATTGTATACAATATGCAAGAAACTTGCAACGTCTAAATGGGTCCTTATTCATGCACTGCTCATTTTTTTGTAAACTTTAGAGCATTAATCGTTTTCGTCCCATGCCAGTTCCATTAGGTACACTTTGTTTGTATTTCTAATATTAAATTACGAACAGCCCCGGGTCCAAAGCGATTCCATACAATTACATCTTGATTACAGTTTAACCTCCAGTTAATTACACAGTTCTGTTTGAACTGTAATTTTCATTTCGTTTAACGCGAATCCCAACCGGAGAGTTTATTACTAAGCGCGTAATTACATAATAGAAACCATTTATTGGTAATATAAAGCGATATAGCATTATAACGGGTATCTAAGTAAAAACGTGTTCGACGAACGTCACACTCGATTTTGAAATCGTAAATCGATCGTAAAGAAGACTATAATAAAATATCGATACGAATTCCGTCGATAACAATATCTCGTTTTTAAAAAAGAACGTTCGATCGGCGCGAAAGTAAAACAATTGAAGCATAATTCTATCGCGTATACTTTGACCTCGGTGACCCCGCGGTCGAGTCCGACACCGCCCATCCCTATTAGGTACTGGCGAGTTAATAACTGTTTTTCTTTTTTTTTAATATACCTTCTATATTTTATTTTTATATCTAAGTTTTTGGTCTATGGCAAATTGATTCTATAATAAATTCATTTTAAAATCGCCTGATATCTCTGAACAAAAAAATGTCAAAATTGTTAACTTTGTTCAACTTCAATAATGTATTCGTAAATGAAATCATTCACAAATTCGCAAAAACTAACTTTAAAACTGTCAAACGTAAAAACCATGATGTACAAAAAGCAAAAACCTCACCAGACGACATGCCGTAGAAAAGAATTAAGTCCTTAACTGGAACATACCTGTAAAAAAGGACACGTTTCAAAAATCACATCATAATGAATGCAAAATATCTTAATCTCTAAAAGGGGTTCATCCCATGGGTATTAATGTGGTAAGAAACAATAAGAGAAAGAGAGACATTACTCGCCTATTTTGTCACAATACCACACTGATTTACGACACTCTTTGTAAATATTTGGGGTTTTTAAATAATAGGTAGCAATGACAAGGCCTGTTAAGGATTGAGTCGTCCTACTTCTTGGCGGGATTAACTTTTTAAGACGTTCAAAGAAACTCATTCAAATTTTGACAATAACTTCGTTTTGACAATTTCGTGTCTAATATAATAAAGTTGTAAAGTTTTTTTTAAACGCAGTAATATCTGGAACTATCGGTGCGATTAAATAAGGAGATTTTATCTCGACCCTCATATAGACTTTTGTTTCAATGCATCCGTGGAAGCGTCATTTTGAAAAGCTCTCAAAGCGAAACTCTATTATTTAATTCCCTTCAATCCCAGTCTATTAACACTGGCAGGACATTAACTCTGGCTTCTAACAGCATAACAGCCATGTTAATTTCTACACAATACGGCATATACGGCCGGAATACTGCGTCCGTGCACCAGCCCATAACTGGGCATTTTCAAAACGCCAAATAGGCTTCAAAGTGTTGTTATATGTTAACGAATGTATTTTGCACATCGACTTTTGGAAAAAAAAAACGATTTTTATGTAGAACGATATTTTTGCACTCTACACAGTGCGAGATAGAGTCTACAAACCGAAGTTAGTAGAATACCTCAAAAGTCGACGTGCAATATTTTACAGCCGAATAAACGACAGACGACGAAATCCTACTATTCTACTAATTAATATTATAAATGCGAAAGTTTGGATGTGAGTTTGTGTGGATGTTTGTAACTCAATCATGCAAAATCTACTGGATGGATTTCTATGAAATTTAATACACGGGTAGAAAAATACCGGGAATAGCACATAGCGTACTTTTTATCCCGAAATTCCCACTGGAGCGAAGCCCCGGGGCGCATCTAGTTAAGATTACTTAACTATTACTAACATATATTAATATGAAATAACATTGAGAGTTCTGCGTTGGATCCCGCTTTGAACGGTTCCGCGGCCTTTGGCTGTTCTTTCTTCTTATTGAGTGTGTTATTACTGACACCGGTGTCAGATTTTATTCAAGTCGCCTAAAGGCATCTGATATGACTTTTACGACTACCGCCATCTAGTGGCAGCCGTATGCACACTTTGGCTTAAAACAACAGCAACGACAAGAATACTTTATTAGCATACAAGAAATTTACATTTATAGATACATAAAGTAACTACTTACTTTTTTTTGGCTATTTTAATTATCTTTTATTATTCCCATCCATTATAAGTAAAACTGTAACTTGGTACTGCAAATAAATACATTTTTATTTTTTTTACTTGGCTGTTAATGTCCAGGCATTTGCGGTCCAGTTTAGTCCGGGCCATTTGCTACAGTGAGAACGAAAATACAAAAGATTTCCAAGTTACTGCCGCGTTAATAGAACAGCTCGCCCGCTGAGGTGGTAATGTTATTGAGAGCCGTTTTTGTAGCTCATATCCTTTGACAAACATGTTTTACTCGTAAAACTTTGTTTTCTCATGTTCTATAATTAAGCTTATGCTTTCGACTGTACGATACGTAATTTCTCTCTTTTTTATATTTCGATAATAGGATTCGTTTATCCAGTTTTAGTTTTTCCCGAAAATATTTGTTATTATGTGACGTTTATTTAAATGGATTGTTTTTAGTTTTAAAATTAAGTGTAATAGTATATACATTTTATTTTCTTGTTCACAAAAAACAATATTGTTTTCCTAAATCATTATTTGGACACAAAAGTGGCATCAAATATTAAAATTAATTCAAAAGGCCATCCAATACATTAATTAAGTGACACACCTTAAACATTCCAAATAATAAAAGGTAATATTTATGACCTAGCTTGCAGCCACCGTTAAACTTATACTAGTTTTATTTTATATTATTAATGTGAACTTATAGTCCGTTTTATGGAAAGCAGTTACCTAACTTTCTTTTCCTATTTATATAAATGTTATATTTTCAAAAATAGTTTAAATATACGTAACCAAATTGATTTTTCTCATATCTGTCTCAACGTTTTCCTTTTTATTAATGTGCAAATATATTTTGGCGCGTTTACAGAACTGTTATATGTACCTATATCTTTCCTCTCGCTTTCCTTTAATCTGGGAACGAACGAAAGAACTGGTTTACTCCACATTCGCCCCACACATTTTCGCCCCACTTAAAAAAATACTACAAAAATAGACGAAAATGTGTCACAGGACGAAGGACAGCGCATGGTGCTTAATGGACCTGGACCTTTCCTCCATTGATGAGCGTCTTAACCCCGACATCACAGCAGCGCATGTAGTAAATTAATTATGAAACAATTTCGGCATAGTATCGAAATGAGGTGAGAAATCAAGATCACGAAATAGATGCTTTTAACATATTGACAAAGCTATTTGGTGCACTGTACACATTGTACCGCGATAATGATCTAGCAAACAGTCGGCAGCGAAAGTCCGCCAGTTTCCAAATTAGCGGGTAGGTTGATAGTGGACGAATTAGCAGGTTTTGTTGGGTGCCACACGCCAGGTGGGATGTTGCAAGGTAGGGTTGTGGATTTTGAATTGTTTAGTAATGATTTAGTTTTCAACACTATCAAGGAACTACTGGAGTGGAAACAGTAATTGTTCCTAATTGTTTAGATGGTCGACTTGTGCTTAAAAGGCGAAGGATAGAGCCTGCTCTAAGACTGTTTATTAATCAGACTTAACTTCAGTAATCTTCCTTTTAAACACTAGCTGATTCATATCAACATTAATGACAACTGTTGGTTTTTTTTTATAACATAGGGCGGCAAACGAGCAATTAGGTCATTTAATGGTAAGCGATCACCGCTACTTATAGACAACTGCAACACCTAGGGCATCGCAAGAGTGTTGTCGGCCTTTCAAGAAGATTATTAAAATTACGAAGCACGAGTAGCATTTTGTGAGATACGAACTTGGGAACTTTCGATAACCTTTCTACCATAACCTCTACACCTCTTATTAACCACTACATCACTACCGCTTAAGGAAATCAAGATAATACAAGAAGTAATTAAAAAAAAGAAAATATTCTTATTAAAATTAGCGATGGGCAGCCCTGTAGTCGCACTATTTATATCTACTCTAGTCCGGCCTTACTCGTCTCGATTGTTTGAACTAACAATATATTTGAGGCACACTTTTTACTTAGACCGATAAACACAGTATCCGGGACGATTGTACAACGATATGGTAACAATAATGTTTTTGTATATTTTTGTAAGAGTGAAAAGAGAAGTAGTTTTGTTGAGAATTCTTATTATAACACCTAAATGCCTCTATCGGCTTAATTTCTTTTTTATATCTTTTGAAGGCTTTTGTTTTTTATATGTCAGAATTAGAATTATTAGAATTATTATTGTTATTAGAATTATTATTAGAATTTTAACGTCATAATTGGCTATTTTTTGAGAATGTGTCGTATATTTTTGATATCTACAGTTTAATTTAATAAATAATACGTCCATTTTATGTACTAAAATATTATTAATTTACTGTAGGTAACAAAGACCCATAAAATAAAGTAATGTGTGTATAGTTTTTATAAAAAGGCGCAAAAACGAATTTACTTTTCACGTTTTTCGTAAGTACATATATATGTATAATTTATTTTACCAACTTATACAATTAAGTAAGTAATATAATTAAGTGGCGTTCGACTATGATATGATATATCTATTTACAAAATATGTAAGCACTTTGCGAAGTGTCGAAACATTTGAACATTAACATATCGCTAACTAATCACCGATGTTCAAGATCATTAGGTCAAAGGCTATAAATGTATCTTTATAATATATCTTTCATCTCAGCGATCGATGAGCGGAGGTTTCATATACAAAAGTGTTAAGCAGAGTTCATATTATATAATGCAAAAAATTCAAGACGATGTTTAGAACTGGTCAGTTAAATGGATGATTTTCAAGAAAAATTATGAAGTTAATTAAATTAAGTTAAGAAAATTAATGCTAAGTATAAAATTACAAAAAACAGGTAATTAAAAATAACAAATTCTATGTCATTCTGAATATTAAATAAAGAAATTAAGAAGTTATTTAATTCAGGATCATAACTGTTTACATTAGCTTAGATTTAATATACTTATTTTTGAATACTAAAAATTTATTAGAATTTATATTTTAAGATCTATTTAATGCAATTCCTAAATCTTTACACACATAACAGTCATTGTACTGTGTACTGCCTTTAGATAAACTAGCTGATAAGACAGCTCATTTCGCGTTGAGTAAATATGTGTTTTATTATATAATTATTGGGGTTCAAATTACAATATAAGGTCATCAGATGTGCCTGACCTATTGTTTTCTTATCTGTAATCAATTTTAGAATGCAGTGTTAAATTTTTGTGAATGAATAAGATAAATTCATGAAAAAAAATAACAATTTAATAAATAGGCTTATTTTTTTCCCTGTTGTAATCTAATATTAATTTTTATTAGGTTAATAATCTTGTTTTTATATCAAAGTGAAATTAAAATCAAACTTATCAAAATGTAATGAAATAGTAGTATTTACCGTAAAACAGTTAGATAAAGTACACCTTGCGTATAATACATACTAAAATTTCAATATAACAAAATTATATGAAAATAAATCCTAGTTAATTAGCAATACAAGCAACATCTCTATCTCTAAAAATTAATAATCCTTTTAAATAACCGATACGTTATCGCGCACTTTCCGCATATCGCCGATCCGGGGTCAGTGTAGCTGATACGGATAAAGGTGGTATAAGAGAGGTATAGTAGAGCTATATCAGAGCTATCTCAGTGCTATAAGGGCCCGTGGGAACCTCATAACGCGATTGACTCGCTTCGTTATGTAGAACGGACTGTAATTGCTGAGTAGCGATTGCAGAAACATTTTTTATTTTGAAGTTTAAGGATATATTTTTTATTACAATAATAGGATAGGTTCGTTCTCTCATAGAATACAATGACATGAGTAGGTACCTGATATGATAATTAAAGGTTATGAGTACCTCGTCACGTGCTTCGATATTTTTCGTTGAAAAAAAAAATAACAAATTACATATTATTCAGTTTCCATAAATTGGATCATATTCTTATAGCGTATCGTATTCAATAGTTATTTTTTTAGGTTATAGTAACTGTTCTAAGTGTGTGTGTATAAATATTATTTTTCATCTTTACCTGGCCGTGATTACCTATATATTATAACCTATTACGTCAGAGTTCACGCCATTACATCATAATTTGACCATATCCAAAAGCAAGTTACTAAATTAATTCGTCTATGGTAATTAATAATACCTGACCTACGTATCATCAAAGCGTGTAAAAACCGTATTTAAATCCATCCATTAAATATAGCCTTTTTTAAAAGCCAAACTGAGGTCACAATTTTATAGATCAATTATAAAAACAAAGAGACGTAACATCCATAGACTAACAAATCGATAGTGTATAGAAACGCCAATTAAATATACCAATAGATTAGGTAACGGTTTAATTATAATATTGGTTCCACTTTTATGCTATCTGTACACGCGATCTTTGATATCAAAACGTTAAGAATTATGTTTTTTTTTTTGTGGAACTAGTTTTATTTATTTTTAGAGTTTACACGAAAATTAAAACTAACTTTACTATATCCATTAGCTACGGGGCAAATATTAAAAACTAGCTTTTGCCCGCGTGAATTTTCCACGGGAACAGTGCTTTTACTCGGGATTAAAGGTACTCTATGTCCTTCTCAGTACTACCAAGTATGTGTATGCGAAATTTCAGGAAGATTGGTTCAGTAGATAAAGCGTGAAGAGGTAACAAACAAACAAATAAACTCACTTTAAAATTTCTAACTTTAAAATTACTTTTGAAATCCGAGAAGCGACTGTTTGTCAGTATTTATTTTCATAAGGTAAGAAGCTATTTAGATTGAAACCAACATTATCAACCTTAGATTAATGTGATAAATTTTAATTGATCAATGGAACACATTCTTGTTCCATATAGGTAAGAAGTTAAAATTATGTCAGTCAGGTCAATAAAACTGGAAAACAAAACATATTTTGACATTTTATTTTTTTTGCCTTAGATCGAGAGTCTTGGGTAGAGAGACCTTTGCTCAGTACAGGGGCATTGGTGGCTATTAAATAAATAATAATAATTTTATTTTTTTGTCCTTTGTCACGCTTACGTATAACTATATGGAAATTATATTGTCTATTCTTAGCTCGTCTTAAAATGTATGGTAATACGAACTTATGCTCAAATAACAACTTCCGCATGAACCAACCCTAATTACCACATAATGCTCAACGAGATATTTCGAAAACTGTGAATTAGTCAGCAAATCCGTTGCCACCATATAGACCTACTAATTGCAATAGCCAATCGATGCTCGGTGTAATCATTAGTATTCATTAACAATATGCCTTAATATTGTAATGAACCAGAGGGGACGTCTTGCCTAGAGAAGTGGCTATAGGCTAAAAAATGTTGTTTTTAGTGGGAGAAGAGATTTTAATGAGGTTGAAAAGTATTTAAAATCAGAGTGAATAGGCTGTTTTTGGATAAGCTCGCTACATCGTAGACCTCATCTCTGTCTTTGGACAAGATTGTGGTCAAGAGCAAACCCATCTTTAATAAAAAAATAAAAAATAAAATTACTATTATTTGAATATAAAATAAATATAGGTGTATAAAATTGGACACCAGTCGGAGTCTGATTGGAATATAAACGCAGAGACGAAACTGTTGAACGTAAAATCTTGAAATTTTGCAAAGTTGCTTTATGTAGCGTGAGCATTAAAAATGAAATATATAAATTCCACTCCTAAGTGGGTGAACAACGAAATTCACGAGGGCGAAGTCGAGAATAAAGTCAGTACATGAAAAAACAAATGAATATACAATACAAAAAAATAGATAAAAAAAAAATGTACGCAAATTTATTTTGATTGGGTGGGATACTTTAAACAAAGGTCCTTCCAAATCAGCTTAGGATAGTTCCTTAGTATGAAACGAGTCTATTTTTAGAGCAGTTAGCGCGCAGTGTAAAGCCTTGTTGGTTTAACTAATAGAGTTAAAGTTAGATATAGGGTTGTCAAGATTGACTTATAAAGTAGGTAAAATAAACGGATTTAGATGAAATTTGGTACACGCGTAGAAAAATACAAAATTCCCACAGGAGCGGAGCCTCGAAGTCAAAGTCAAAGTCAAAGTCAAAATTTTTTATTGAAACTTGGCCTTCAAAGAAGGCTCTTTTTCACGTCGATAACTAATTATTTAATCATAATATTTTATGTCTCAAAGCTACAAACTACTAGCATTTCGGAACGACCACTGCTGAGAAGAAATGCCGAAAGAAACTCATAAACAGTCTTGGTCGCCTAGCATGCCAGAGGGGCTATTCATTAACTTTATACAAACACTAGATTGTGTACAGTCAAAAATAAAATAAAATATAAGTAAAAAAATAATAATAATATAATAAAACATGTTATGTTTGTGATCAAGTAACCACAATGAATTGGTTAAGAACAAAAAATAAAAATAAAATTCGAATCAGGATCGAAGCAGGATCCCCTGGCAACACCCGTTCACAAGTTTGAACATTTTAGAAAAATAAATACTTTCAGTCACTTGAAGATCACAATACACGTACATGTTTAACAATTAAATGTCAATGAAATTAAATTTAAAAAAGAAAGGTAAGGCTATTTTTTCACAATATCAAAAGAATGTAATCAAGTGTGGAGTGGCGAAGTTGTAGGGAGAGACCAAACTTTTTTATCGTTCAAATAATCACTTATTGTGTAATACGCTTTATTCATCAAAGTATTTTTAAGATATGTTTTAAATTTTTGCATCGGTAAATTTATAGCCTCGTCAGGGAGCTTGTTAAACATTTTTACACTTTGACCCACGAAAGACCGCCGAACCTTTTTAAGCCTAAAGCAGGGCGTATAAAGTTTATTCTTATTGCGGGTGTTTATACTATGTACATCGCAGATTTTTTAAAGAGGTTTAAATTGGATTTAACAAAAATAAGTACATTGAAGATGTATTGAGATGCAACAGTAAGAATTTTTATTGATTTAAAGAGCTCTTGTAGAGAATCGCGTCGTTTTAGGCCGTACATAAAACGAATTGCTCTTTTCTGTAATACAAATATTTTCCCTATCTCGGCTGCATTTCCCCATATCAATAATCCGTATGACATTATGCTATGAAAGTAACTGAAATACACGAGTCTAGCTGTTTCAATGTTTGTGCACTGTCTTATCCTTCTCACTGCATAAGCCGCCGAGCTAAGTTTTTTGGCCGTGAGTTCAATGTGTTTATCCCACTTTAACTTACAGTCAACGGTAACGCCTAAGAATTTGACACTGTGTACCCACTCTAATACTTTGCCATTAACTATTAAAGGTATATCATTATGAGGTGCGTTCGAGAGAGAAAACTTTATACACTTGGTCTTGTCCGTGTTTAAAGCCAGGTTGTTGGTTGTAAACCAGTCAAGCACAAGTGTCATAGTATTACTTACATCGTCATAATTTTGACTATTTCTGTTGACTTTAAATAGTAATGATGTGTCGTCCGCAAATAAAACAACTTCACACAATTGTTGGGCAAGACATGGAAGGTCATTTATGTAAACAAGGAATAGAAAAGGACCGATTATGGAGCCTTGAGGCACGCCCATGTGTACCGCCGCGCTGCTGGAAGCAGCTCTGTTAACTTCTACTTTCTGAGTTCTGTTGTCCAGGTAAGAAGCTAGTACCTCAAGGGCCGTCCCAGTAACACCATAAAATTTAAGCTTGTTTTTTAGTATATTATGATCCACGCAGTCAAAGGCTTTTGAAAGGTCGCAAAAAATACCTATGACATCTTGGCTGGATTCCCACGCTTCATAGATTATTTGAACTAAAGTAGATGTTGCATCAGTAGTGGAACGACCTTTAGTGAAACCGTACTGACGATTATGTAAGATTTTATTTACGTTAAAATAAGAGACTAATTGCGTTAAAATTAATTTTTCAAATATTTTACTTAAAGCGGGTAATATAGAAATGGGTCTGTAATTAGTGGGATCATTTTTTGTACCCTGTTTGAATAAAGGAATAATTTTACTTATTTTCATGAGGTCAGGGAAAACACCCTCGGAAATGCACTTATTGAAAATCACAGTTAGATGAGGAGCAATCAAATCAATAATACTGCTCAGAACTGCGACAGATATACCCCAGAGATCCTCAGTATTTTTCATGTTGAGTGCCTTATACGCAGATAAGAGTTCATCCGATGTGATACTTCTAAATCTAAAAATGGACTTAGGATCGGAGGCATTTCTTTTTAATAAGTCATCTGCAGCACTGGGACAAGAGGAGAGGGATCCTGTGATATTCTTAGAAATATTGGCAAAAAAATTATTGAATTCGTTGGCTACTTCGTCGTTAGAAGTTATGGTTTTATCACCAATTTTTAAAGAAATATTAATGTCGCGCGATTTCGATTTGCCTGTCTCGTTATTGATAATAGACCAAGCAGCTTTGATCTTATCATTAGAGTTTTTTATTTTATTAGTCAGATATAAAGATTTTGCAGCAGCACATACCTTTTTAAAAGTTTTTGAATAACATCTAACATATGATACAAATTCCGGTTTAAAATTATATTGTTTTTGGCCATACAGTTCATATAGCTTATTTCTACTAATATAAATGCCATTTGTGGCCCAATCGCAGAAATTTAGTTTTGTTTTCTTATCAAATGTTTTAAGAGGAAAAGATTTGTTAAATTCTTGTTTCACTGTATTAAAAACCTCATCATAATGGTCATTCGGATTTTTATTTGGGTCTATTTCAGGCAATTTTTTATTTATAGATTCGAGGCGCAGCTAGTACTGACATTAACCAAGATGGCCGTAAAAAAACAAAATGGCGAATTGGTTAAATCTTCTCATGCCAGTCTGACTATGAATCAACAAGACAAAATACAGGTATGTATTGGAAAACCAAACCTTTTAAAGGTATTAATAAATTTCGCCATGATGAATATGGCCTAATGTTTCATTCATTAAGAAAAAAACATTTCTGTCATTTTTTCTATGGCTTCATTAAATATTTATTTCAAAGCATTAATATTGAACATTCGCTAAATGTAGATAAAATTTATCACTGCCAGAGCGATTTTCCGTAGACAAGGTACAGTCAACAGAATATCAACCTAGACAAAAGTCTATGGCGGCCGTAAGAAATCCATGCAATGCTTCGCCCTAAATTTCGGACGAAGAGGTAGCATGGAAGCATATATTTTTGTTTGACGAAAATCTGTGGGCATCGAAGAACAAACCAACTTAACATAGTTTTACATCGTTTTTCAATGCGACTCTACATGTCCTTCTACTATGATAAGCTTATATTGTGGCCGTACGTAATATGCTGTGGACTGTACTTGGTTTACAGTGACAGAGTTGTAAATATGTCGTTGAAGACTTAGTTTTATGGGGTTAGTTGACATATTGTATGAAATTGTAATAAATAACACTGGGACCTTGCATTTTGCTCTTTGATAACAGTAAATAGTCGATAAATCAACTCATGTTATTTAATAATTTTTGAATATTCTATTTAATATTATCATGATAGCCATTTAATGTTCCCACTATTGGGGTACCCATCCATGGATTTATTTTATTTATTTATATTTTATGTCTTATTTGAACTTAATAAGCTGAGTATCTTGAAGTTTGGAGATTTTGTCTAATCTGTTCCTAAAACTGTTGACAGCAGTGACGACATTCTCTTCTCATGGAGTCTAGTATAGTAAATCTATTAATAATCATCAATCATGTCGATGTTTTTTGCCTAATGTACTACATAATAATAAATATTTTTTTAAATTACAACGGATTTTGGTTACCTTATTAATAAATACAACCAACACGTTCCAACCCTACACCGATTAAGCCGTATTTGCTATTAGATACAAGCATTGAGTTATTTCCAGTTTAGAACGTTACATATGTTTGCTCAGCATTGTTTGGGCTGCTAGTTACCCGCGTTAATTGATAAGCTCGTTTCGAAGGCTTTAACTGGACATTTTTCAGGTGTGCAGTCCAAAATGTCTAGTGTCACACTAAATCCCAACATTGGGCCAAAGGTTGCTGCCAATCGATGTGTAGTTTAAATATGAGCTGTTTGTTGACATGATAGAAAACTAGGCAATGTCCAGTAGGCAAGACAGTAGGGGTTGTCATCGGTACCAAATTCTCTATATGAACTCCCAGAAAGTACCGGTACTTTGCGGTACTTTAAACGAGAATTTGGTACTGCTACCAACCGGTAACAAGCCCTGCCAGTGGGGGCAGAAAACCTGCCCCCTCTGACATAGGGGGACCTGAGTTGGGACGTGTCAGTGTTAAAGCTAGTTCCTTAATTGTAAGACACACAGATGTTGTAAAGTGACGTCTTTTGAGAAAATGCAGCAGTGGAGTTTGTTGCACCGCCTCTTCTCCATTTGCACTTTGGAGGGCGGTAGTTATTTTCTGACATCAACTATTAATAGTATATGATGATTTAAAAGTGCTATTTTAAAGCCTATTTAAATAAAATAATTTTCGTTTCATCAGCCCCCGGTCCAATGAAGCGGGTTAATGGGCTAAAATTGGACGCTTTCAAAAAGCCCATTAAAGGCGGATCGTTGCCCATTTAAGTCTGCGTAAATTAGGAGAGACTTAGGATTAACACACGATTTCACACATTGCTATGTGATGTTATTGGGAAAATCAATAGCAGTGTTGACTGATTTCAGTTTTGGAGATATCGACCTCAAAAACAATCAGTTATTGTTGACTGTCCTAATTAGCACCATCATCTTTATTAAGAAGTCCACAGCTGGACTTGGGCCTCACACATAGACTGTTTTAATGGCTTGCGGCTTTAACAATGCTGGAGGACCAAAATGGTCTATCAATTCTAAATTATTTAATAAAATATCGGAACCATTTAAAGATCTAAATTATTCAAAATTTAAGAAGATTTTGACGAAATTATTGATGTAAACTGTAATTGGTACTGTCAAACTGTATACCATTTTATGACACTTACATTTAAGCAAATAAAGTATTTTGAGTTTGAGTTCGAGCCATAGACATAGAAAAAAAAATTCCTTCTTTAAAAAAACAATCTCGCTCTATGGTTTGAGCGCCTTGGTGTCAAAGTTTAAAACCACCTGACAGCATTTCAGGTTTAGTTTAGCAAGATTTTGTGATTTAATGTTACTATGTATAAGAACTAGTGTCAAATGAATTAGAATATCCTTCACCTATAACTAGTACTAATAATTTCCGAGCTACACCGTCACAGTACTGTGAAGTGCATTGTCAAGTTGCCCTATATTGACCCTTATGCGACGGTAATAAAGGTTAATTTGTTGGTTGTTCGGTTGATGTGCTGTTCACTGTACAACTAATCCCCCATAAACATGTCCGGATTCACGCGCTGAATCTTGCAAAGTTCAAACGTATTTTGACATTAAATCTGTTTGCACATGTCCATTGTATAGGACGATACAAATATAACTTTAAAAGGAATATATTATTTGTTATGAAGCTGATACAAAGAGCAGTCACATGGGCGTAAGGTGAAAAATTTATTTACTGTTCAATATGAAAATGAAAAATGTTTATATCTTGGGCGTGAAGTGTAGTTACAAGTTTGGCTCTACATAAGATCGGATAACTTGTTGATAGAGCAGTTTTAGCAAAATTTAACACAATGTTTTCAATGGGATTTCTGTTTCTAATTATGGTGTTAATTATATTAATGCTACTAAACTAAAATACGATCTCATATGGCGATTAAAATTTCGATCTTTTGTTATTATTTGACGCAAAAACATAAAATGATTAATTTTAGTACATTGTTCATGTTAACCCTGTGATAATTTATAAAGTACAGTTTTTTACATTTCCGTCTATACATTTCAGTCTATTATTATACGGGCAATAATTCCACTGAGCTGCAACACACACATTTATTGATTATGGCAACAAATATTCATGTATTTTTGATTCAAAAGTCTCGTGTACTTATCTTTGTATGTGTGTGTTTGTCGCATCAAATAAACTATTTATCTATCTATTTAAGTGTTTACAAGTGTTGGGGTACACCCATTTAATTAATTTAAGGGGTGTAATTAGTTTAGTATTGAAAATTGACGTACCGTCACAGAATTAATATAAGTACTACGTACAGAAAGGAAACTCCCTGCCCCTCCCGCAATATAGCACCCCCCCCGCACCCTCCGAACTTTTTTTGTGTATTGGGATACTATGACTATGAAAACACACACATTAACGTGGTACTGACGTGTTCACGGATATACAGTTACATTTGTAGTTGTAGTAAGTATATTTGACGCCCCGTTTCTATGAAGTGCCCGCCTTGTGGTACCGTGTAACAGTGGACACAGACAGCCGACAAGTGCTTTGATTTCGCAATGGAGGTGAAGACGTTGCCACATGATAATGATATTTATAATTAGATCACGCGATCTAGAACGGTCGTGTTACGTGATAAGTCAAGTTTCATCGCTACACAAAATTAATTCCAAGCTAAAACTATATTAGCGAGTGGAGTTGAGCAAAAGTCAGGATGAACAGTAAATACCTTAGAATTTTTTTAGTTTTAATTTCTGCTCATTAAAAAAATTGAAACTGCTCGTACATATAAAAAATAAAACAGAATAATTTCTGTAATAAAACCAAAGCCTCAAGATTTACAGGACATCTAGGTACAAATACATTATCGCGTCTTTATCCCTTACGGTGTAGACAAAGCCAAGAGTCGTGAGACTCGAAGGCAACGCTTAGCTGGAATACCTAGCGGGAAGAGGTGATAGCTGACACATTCCAGGCTTTTTCTTCACTTCCAGACCAGTATGAAAGCTATCTAGTATTCTCAATATTCATAGGGCGATATTTGAAATTTTTTTGAGCTTCTGAAAAGCTATCGCATGAATGTGGATAACTAAAAGAAAGTAAAAAGCAAAAGGACCACTCGACAATCATAACTGCGCTATTAAAACGTTTGTTATTGTTGCCTTGCTATTGAACTAAAAAGTCAAGAGACTAAGTCGAGTTTACTCCAGCGTAAAGCCATTCACGATAAAAGTGAAAAAAAAACTCGGCCCAGTTCACACGGGTGGCCGACGCTCGCTGCCTCATATAGCCGGTGGTTAAACTATAAGCGGAGAGCGGGAATTAAATGATAAATGAAGAGCGGAAATTAATATCATAAGACCTGGAGTTGTCTCATTAAATGTATGACTTCCCAATTTTCTATTACATTTCATAAAGAAATTACGTTTATTATTACATTCTAATTTTTATGAATAGAAATCAAAAACCATTTTATTTATTTGTTTCATTTATTTTGTCAGTAGGTAATATGTTTTTGACGTTAGGTTATGTGTATGAGATGAAAAATAACTTATCCGTCTGTGAGTCATATATTTTAAATTAGCCTGATAGTTTATACGTAAGGCTGGCAAAGGAAAATATGTGTACGTATTATTAAGGCTCTTGACATCTGTCAAAATATTTAATGTATGCAAATGGATGAAGTAAATACTTGGTTCAGTCAATTGTCATGTTGTGGTGACGAATTGACGATGTCTCTTAAAATAAATATGATTAATACTTGATCATAAAGTATAATCGAGCACAAGTCACAGAAAGTCTCTATTATTGTATTACATCATATGTTATGGTCTCTTTTATTTTTAGCATTAAGTATTTAAATTGATTCAGCAATTTTTAAGATAAAAATGAAATTAAATAAGTTGGTCGATTATTTTAAAAACCAATTAACGTTTTATTTTTTATAATATCTCTGTCGTTTAATTTTTTTATTATCTCTGTTTTAACTTACTCGCTGTCGCCTATAATTTACGCCTATCAACCTTGATCTTGCGCGTAATGAAGTGCGCCTGTTACGCGCGTGCGCCGGTGACGTCACGCCATTGTTATTTAATTGGTGCATTCTAGTGCATTATGAGAAAATGCAGATTCACGTACATTATGGGTGTTTCTTGAATGAGTTTCCGTATGTACTTTTACTTACATTTATTCTTCACTTACTCCTAACTTAATCCTAATCTAATGGCGAAAAGGCAAAACCATTAAATTTTGGACTCTAAATTCCGCTCTCATATAAACTTTACTAGCTGCTGCCCGCGGCTTCGCCCGCGTGAGTTTCCTTAGATGAAAAATCTTTTTGTGTTCCAAACTGTAGTAACCTAAACTCCAGTACTCAAAATTTCAGCTATTTGGTTATCCCGTGTCCCGCGGGAATATATTAGGTACTCGTAGTACAGTCGCGGTGTTAAAATGAATCAAAAGTGATATTTCATTCAATAAATGATCTTCGTCTGCTCGTTATCTACAATTTCCCGTGTACCACCACTACCACCCAGAGTCCCTCTTTATCCTATCCCGTGTCCTGTCTATTTATACGTCAGTAGAAAATGCTCATCAGGTTGAACGACTTTTGCTAAGGCCCCATTTCCATTTTTTATAGAGTAGCTGGTCTCTTGGAGTTCTTCATCAGATGATCCTGATCTTCGATTTTTATACGTCAACAGAAAATGCTCGTCAGATTGATAAACTTTTCCAAAGGTACCATTTCCATATTTCTTATAGTTTAGCTGTTCTGTTAAGGTTCTTCATCAGGTGTTCCAGTTTTCAAAATCACTTATAGCCTATATGTTGCCCAGGCTTAATAGCTATACAACAAAAAAAGTTCTATCAAATCCGTCCAGCAGATATTGCGTGAAACGCGTACATACATATACAGATGGACAGACAGACAGACAGACAGACAAAATTGTTATTCTTTTTAAGTGTCCCTCTATCCATTTCAGTCAAAAATACTAAATGTACTGTACAGACAAAATATCTTTACTGTTTTATTATTATCCCACGACCCCTAAGCGCGAAGTAGAAATCACCAAAATTGCGCAGCGCCATCTATTGAAAATATTGAGAAATAATTTCAGCTTACATTTCTCATTTTATCAACGCCATCTATTGGATATTATTTTGCTTGGCACAATCAGTAGATGACCGGAAATAATGCAAATGAATTTATTCGTTTCTTTTCAAAATTAAAAAAAAAGTAAGAAATTAATTCTAGAAAACAAATAAAAAACGAAAACAGAAAATTATTGTTAGTGGCAGGATTCGATCCAGCTACTTCCAGCTACTTTTTGAAATATTTCCTTACTAAAATATTTAAAAAAATATAGAATTCTAAAAAACTAATACAAAACGCAAAAAAAATTGGAAAAAAAGTCACATCTGGCAGGATTCGAACCCTGTACTTAAAAAAATAATCCGCGGCCTCTACCAATAGGCCAACATGCATTGCTTGTGACTGGCGAAATTTCAAATGGGATTTGTCTAAAGGTACGCAAATTCACCCCTTTTTTTGGACTGTAGGGTTAAAATTGTGAACAACCCTTTCTTATGTGGGCAGTATATTGTATAATGAAGACACTAACCAAATTTCACGTTTATAGCTTTTATAGTTTCGGTTTTGTGATGATTAATTAGTTTACCTCCCCTTTTTTACCCCTTTAGAGGTTGAATTTCAAAAAACGCTGAAACACGCCATTGGTTATTTTTGTTGAGAAGCATTCTTGCCAAGTTTAAAGTAAATCAGTGAAGATTTTAATTTTTTTTCATACAAACTTTGCCCTCAATTTTAACCCCCTTAGGGGTCTAATTTTGAAAAATCCTTTCTTATCTGAGCACTACGTATTAACATAAAACTTCGGTCCAAATTTCAAGTTTATAGCTTTTATGGTTTAGGCTGGGCGTTGATTTATCAAACACCCTTGTTCTTTTATATATATAGAAGATTAATAGATTAATAGGCAAGGCATTAATTTTTTTAACATAATTATGAACTACTATTACTTTATTGGTTGATTTATCTGCATTTCGCGCCTATCCATCTTTCAATTGGATCTCAATGGCATAATAACAAAAAATTAATAGGCAAACTAAAACAGAAAAGGGCTCAATATTAAATTTCACTCCTAGGGAAACTATGTTAACTCTTATAAAATACTAGCGCCCCGCCCCGGCTTTGCTCGGGAGGTACATACATAAATTGTAGCCTATGTCACTCAGGTATAATTGATGGTTAAACAAACTTACCTTAATGAAGTTTGACCATAATTATACAAGACGTTGCTTCCGAAGATATTTATTCAATCAATTCACTATGCAGCTCGCTCTGCTATGTACTAGGCATGACACAATTTTTAGGACCTAGGGATAAAATAAAATAAGTCCAAAATTTACATCCGACTCTCGTCCCACCCTTACCTGTCACCGGCGGAGGCGCCATACTTCATTCCTTTAGAACAAAATTTCGAAATGTGGCGCTTGGGATATCGCGTAATATGTATTTAACATATTGATTGGGACGGGCGGGTTATAAATATCTTCGGAAGCAACGTCTTGTATAATTATGGTCAAACTTCATTAAGGTAAGTTTGTTTAACCATCAATTATACTACGACGTTGCTTCCTCGATATTTATTCAATCAATTCACTATGCAGATGTTTAGAACCATTGCGAAATTTGCAAGATTTTTATTTTTATATCATTATAATAATATTAATTATTATTATTCTTTAATGTGAGCTATTAAAAGTGGATCCTTAGATACTTTGATATAGGATGGTTAATTACATGAATAAATACAAATGTAGTTGCATCTACGATTATCTTCCAAAAAGATATTAGTAATAAACAAAAAAAAAAAATACGAAATTTAAGAAAAAAATTCTTCGAGTAGGCTATGTGATGCAATGCCATTACGGTTTTTTCATTTTGTAATGCAAAATGGTGAAAAATATTAAAGCTTATCAAATACAATGTTTAAGTTCTTGTAGGATACAGACTTTGGTTGCTAGCCTTGATATTTTGGGAGAAAAAGAAGTTAACAAGAAACAGATTAAAAGTTCTATGAGTATACCTTATGGGACAATAATAGACATAACCAAATTAACACTATCATAGTTATTTCCTGTGAGACAGGATATTTTAACAGGCTTATTTGGGAATAGGATATGTTAACTTTAAAACGTAAATATTTACTAAGAGAGATGTGATGAATGAACATTTTTTAGTCTGCAATAGCAAACTCAACGCAGGCAGAGGTGCTTGCTCAGAGTTAATTTTACGAATAGCGACTAGAATTTTGACTACCTAATGTTAGAAATCTTTATTGTATTGATTATGAACATACACTTCTAGATGGTTAATATGTCGAGTTGAAAGGACACTATACTAATTCAGGATTCTTTCTATAAGTACTCGAGGAATATCTTCACCTGACAAATATACGTATATTAGTTTGCAAGAGAAAAAACATGAATATGCAAATTTGAGGTCGGTACATTTCTGCTGAAATATACTGTTTATATAAACTACACTGTTTTTATAGACTGTACTTAGCCGAATATATAGGTGAATTGGCTACAGTCATAGAGTATAAACTATAGGTAGTATTAGGTACCTACCCACAGTACGATGATTTTAATATAACTTTTGTTATGAGTACGTACTCGTATGCACGAGCCTTTAGTTAGAACTATTAACGAAATACTGAATTCAACAAACGAAATTCAAGTGTACTTTCTGTACAAGCTTATTATGTTTCCAGTAACAAATACATATTATAAAGAAAATAGTTATGATGCTTAGTTTTCCAAAAGAAGAATCTAAAAGTTCTGTAACGTATAGGCAAAGGCCGTGTAATGACAAGAGAGTCTTTAATTGTGATTAGATTCTCGATAATAGATTACTTCCTTGTTCCAAATGGTAACTTACTCGCGCAAGTCGTTGCAGATGACCTTGGCTAGGAGTTATTTGTAATAAATACAGAGTAGCTGTAGAAAGAAAAGGTCCATATTATACTACTTTACGTCTTCTTTTTTTTTTTTTTTTTTTTTTTTTTTCTTTATTGATCAAAAAATTTGCATCCAAATCACTAAGATAGATATCTATAATTATGCATCCAGTTGTTGAATTAAATTTGCGGAGGAAATTGAATTATTAATAGAATGATGGGGATATTAGTTCCAAAGATTCGAGTTTACGTAGAGTATTCAATACATTTACGATCAGAAAAAATCCATTGCCATATTGGCTATTTGAATAAATCCCCATAGACAGAAACTAAAAAACAACATACTGAGTATCTAATATTGTTCAGTACTTGCTTGCTCAAGCTAGAGCTATGGGCTAATGTCTAGTTCTTAAGAAACAAGTGCTTTGTTATCTTACTTTAATTTGCCCAAAAAGAAAGCACTGCTCTTACTGGCTTAAGGCACTTATATTCCATTTATAAGGTGCTTTAGAACGTTGCTGTTGTACAACTATAGTGAGCGTAGAAGCCGGTTAATTGGATTGATAAGCTTGATCATATGTAAGTATTGAAATAAAGTATGTAATAATAAGTAAGTACATAATCTCAGTTTGTATTAGGTATCATTACTTTGGATGGATTGGATGCAATCTGCAAAAAAATCAGTCAAGAAGCTGAATCTTTATGTATTATAATCTTTATGTATAAAACTTTATGTAGGTATGTGTTCTTTATGTATAAAGATACATGGGCAACTGTCAGTGAAGCGAGTTGCTAATTATAAAAAGATAAAGAGACCGGTATCGGATATTGACCCGATATTGGGTGGTTCCGGAGTCACCCGGACTGACAATGAAAATATTTCATTATACAAACTTTTAGGAGAAAATTGATCGCCGGAACAGTTTATTTAAAATACTGTCAAATTTGACGCCATACTCAATAGTGACATAGAATACCTGTTTAATATATGAAATATAAAGGCAATAACTGATTGATCGATTGATCAGTCGATTTATTAAAAGTATTGAATAAATGTACCAGACGTGTATATTGTAAATTATCTAAATTATGTATATTTGGCGAATAATCATCTCGATTGATGAGTGGATTTCCTTTCCTCAGTTTACCGAACTCCGTTTCCCAGCTTTCTCTTGGGCTCTATCTGCTCCCCAATGTTTAGATATTTGGTATGAGTACATACCTGTTATGATGACCAGCAATGGTCAGCGATTTTCATCAGTCCTGATGTTCAAACATTTATAACAACAGATACATACAGATAATCTGTCACTACCAAGAGTTGAGACTCGAAGTCCGTGTTTAGCTGAAATGAACAGAGCTGAGTTAATACTGACAGTGCATGGTTATAACATCATTATAGTTCCAAGAACTTACGCAGCCAGAAAAAATAATACTTGACTGTATCAGTCTAGTAAAGTTTTAATAAGTATGAGATACTTAAAGGGTGTTCGAAATGTATAGTAAGATACACACTTTTGTTACATGGTTATCGTCTGATAATATTACTATTTGCATAGTTATACTTCGGATAATAGTTTATCTACGATAGCTTGGGAGTTCTATTGCGTATATCTGGCTGATAATGTGTATATTTGGCCACAATCGCATTGTAGTTCTGTTTATGCTAATAAAAGTGTGTATAAAATAAGTAAGTAAGTAAAAATACTTATAAACCAGACTACGATCGCGTCGTAGTTCTAATGGGTAATAATGTGTATACCTGACTACAATCGCGTTGTAGTTACATAAGGTAATAATCATCATCATCATCTCGAGTCGAAATGGCAAAAATTAGACTTATTAAAATTACATGTGCACACGCGACTACAATCGCATTGTAATTCTGTATGTGCTTGACTATAGTGTAAAACCCTGATTACAATCGCATTGTAATTCTAAGGGTAAATGTGTATCCCTGACTACAATCGCATTGTAGTTCTATTGGGCAGTGCACACGCGACTACAATCGCATTGTAGTTCTATATGTGCTGTTATATAGGTGTAGTATATAAACTAGACTACGATTATATCGTAGTCATATTGAGTAATACTTTACTTTGCGCGAAGATTTTGTAGTTAGGCCTCTTGATTGGGCCCATTTTGCGTAAGGAAACTGGGCAGCTGCATATCTTCTGCGTTGTTGTTGTTCTTCTATCGGACTTTATGTGCTTGACTATAGTCGCTCTGATTACAATCGCATTGTAATTCTAACCCCGTCTACAATCGCATTGTAGATCTATTGGGTCGGAGCACACGTGACTACAATCGCATTGTAATTCTGTATGTGCTTGACTATAGTGTAAAACCCTGATTACAATCGCATTGTAATTCTAACCCCGTCTACAATCGCATTGTAGATCTATTGGGTCGGAGCACACGTGACTACAATCGCATTGTAATTCTGTATGTGCTTAGCACAGTCCACACGTAGATCACTCGTAGTCCGCCCGTAGATCACTCGTAGTCCACCCGTAGGCCACCCGTAGAGTACCCGTAGATCGCCTGTAGACTCCTCGTTGACTACCCGTAGACCAACCGCCATCATCATAGCTATTTTAATGTCCCCAATATTGGGGCACTGTCCTTCCCATGGATGGGTAAGGAGGATTAGGGCACCAAGTGGGCCCAATGGGGTTTGATGGGTTTTTAAGACTGTGAATACAGCTGAGACAGACCCATCCAGTCACTAACGAAGTAACGTTAAAATCGAAAAAAATCGAATGCGTACAAAATAGGTACGTACGTTTTTATCACAATAAACAATTAAGCAATTAACGTAACGGATAAAAGTTTAATTTTAAATGTTGCAATGATGACAGCTTATGCTTGGCTAAAATCTTGTTTACACAATTATTCCAGGGTCTTCAGTATAGAATTGGACCCAGACTTATTCTGAACATACTTGTTATATCGTAGTTCAATATGATTAATCTTTCATCAACAAATAACCCAATTGGGCCTTGCGTTTAACTTTTAACGACGGTCAGAACAATCAAGGAATAAGAAGAAAATTATCAATACATATGTAGATTCGTGTTTTGCCACGAAAAAATGTTTTTACAAATGTAAGACTTAAACATGTGACGCATATTATGGTTACGATTCATGTAAAATCGCAACTCAGGACGCGAGATACTATTCGCGATATTGTATTATGCAACATCATGCACAGACAATTCCTAGATAAAAGGAAGGTAGGTGCATAGATGGGTCAGCGGAGAAAAAATAAAATTCAATTGGTCTAACGACCGTTGTTTGTTGAGTTTATGATTAAATGTTATCAAAGTACCCGCAGGGGCACACAGGTGTGATGTAAAATCACGATTACGTACGAGTAATAGTAGCCAATGCAACATAAATACGTAGTTATCTAACATTTTGTTAGGCATTATAACTTTTTCAAAGTATCGTTAATATTCAAACCAGATATTCAGGTAATGAAAAAATACTTACATTTTTTGTTGTTTACGAGTGAAATGAATTTAAAGTACGTCATTTTCCACTGACACTGAGGTTATAAATTAATTTAAAGATATTCCAGATACTTGGAATATAAAGAAAATAAAAATATTGTTGTAGTGTGTGTGTTGCCATGCCCGCACACAAAAAGCGAATGAAGTATGGCGCCTCCGCCGGTGACAGGTAAGGGTGGGACGAGAGTCGGATGTAAATTTTGGACTTATTTTATTTTATCCCTAGGTCCTAAAAATTGTGTCATGCCTAGTACATAGCAGAGCGAGCTGCATAGTGAATTGATTGAATAAATATCGAGGAAGCAACGTCGTAGTATAATATAGCTTTCTATTGGTGAAAGAATTTTTGAAATCGGTTCAGTAGTTCCAATGATTACCCACAGACCACCTTATACCCCCTACAAACAAACTTCATCTTTCTCTTTATTAATGAGATATCTAAATATTTTAATTTCTTACAAACAAAACCATACCTGAGTATTTTTTTTTGAGAAACATGTATACCTGAAAATATCTTGAAACAACAATATTATAAGTTGAACGAACTTTTACACGCGACAATTTTGTTTCAAAATCAAAGTCAATCTCCTGTCAATCTCCTCTGATAAGTGTTTATGAATTAACAGTTCAGTCATATGACGCCTCATTTTTTCATATTTCTAATATATTTTAAGGTAACGACGTAGTTTGACAATATGTTGCTTTAAATCAATTGTATTTAAGTATTACTTGGAGAAAAAAAAACCAACAAAGTAATATCTGATACGAAAAAACCGGCCAAGTGCAAGTTCGACTCGAACACTGCGGTATACAATGTATACCCATTATATGTATACTATACATGGTATGGGTATGGTATGGGTATGTGTGGGTATGGGAACCATCATCGCATCACTTGGATTGTACCGTCTTACTGTCTATCAAGACTCTTTTTCTCTAAACGCAAGCCATTTGCATTTTTTTTTACACAACTGACCAAAAAAGAAGTGATATTTCAGGGTTGATGTATGTATGTAAGTGTCTTTATTCCACTATAAGTCCTAAACGGCTTAACAGATTTTGATGTTTGAAGTATTTTTACTCGTAGATTCCTTGCATTTCTCCGAGTACATACATACATACATATTATCACGCCTTTTTCCCGCGGGGGTAGGCAGAGACTAGCGATTTCCACCTGCTACGATCCTTACAGATCTCTCTTGCTTCCTCTACACTTATCATATTTCTCCGAGTGACCTAGGCTATGTGAGTTATCAGTCGGGCTTTTATTTTTTTAATAAATTAGCTTAGTCATATTCCGTATCGACGCCGCCGCGGCGGTGGTGCTTGCAGCTTCTACGACGCGCTAAGAGCGCGTTTATTTTCTGAAAGACATAATATTAAAATTCGATACGATATTTAGCTTCTAAGAGATTAATTTCCTAGGTCTAACGTTAACATCTTTTATTATATTTTTGATTGTAGGCCCTTATCTCTAAAGATATAAAGTTGAGTGATAATTATTTTTAGACTGCGAGGAATCCTAAGGAATGTTTATAGATACTCGTATTAAGAGTTAATTGCGTATATTGATGAACTATCTATAAATCAGTTGATAGTGAAATATGCCGTAAAACAGATATTAGTACTTACTTTAATGGAAATCTTTTTAATAATCTGACAAGATTGAAATTGAACGGTTTGTATTCGTGGAATCACAGTAAATCTATATTCAATGCTATTGAATTTTATTCTATTTCATTTCAATTCACGAAGATATATAAGACATCAACTGTAACTATTACCTTTTATGATTACCTATTCCTATATATTTTCAACATGTATAAATAATCCGGAAGAAATCCATCAATTTCATAGTTTTAACGATTTAAGCATAGAAACAGACGCAGAAAGTGAATTGTCTTTACTATGTCCAGCGACAGTAGCGGATTTGGGTTCCCAGACGTGCTATTTTATGTACCTGCTGTGGAGATTATATAACAGTACATATAAAATTATGATCAGAGTTGTTAAATTAATTTAGTAAAACTTTTCTGTTGCACCACCCCTAGCGCCATGCCACTGCGCTTGTGCCTCCCCTCCAGAAAAAATCCTGGATCCGCCCTTTTTCAAAAATTAAGTTAAGGCTGTGAAACTTGACTAGCGACCTGCAGGTTTAGCCAAAGTTTCATTTGATTCGTAGCGATACGATATCTAAATTCGTAATCGTTTCGACAGATGACAAAAACAATTTTCTTCCGTCATCAAAGCAAAAGCGAACGTCAAATGTATAAGGAAGTAAGCGATAAAACAGTTCGTTACTTTAAAGTTTCGAATCGTTTTCTCTATGAACTTGCGATGACGATGGCGATCGACCACGTGATTTAGCGCGGCCTTATGTCATCCCATACATTTTAGCGTTTTCGAACTTCGTTTTCGTTTTCAAATTCTGACTTTGTCTAAAGTTTCTGCCCATTGTTCGCAAGGTATGTATCATACCAATAAACTATCCGGAAGAAATTCGATGATAGTGAAAACTGTATCAAAATCAGTTGCGTATAGTTTTGAATATCTAAGGGTACCTACACACGCGGAAAGCGTCTTTATTAATTCAATAATGTTTAGTGTGTATGAATATGTAGGAATATCCAAGGCTTTACTTTACGAGTATTCTATAATATGAAGATATTGATGTAACCATAAACGAAAAGTATGTAGCGGTCATCTCAACAGTTAGTATGGGAGTCCATTGTTTCCGAGACCTGTAGCACGAGACGTACAGACGGTAAATCAAAACGACTTGGCATATTAATTTGAATGCAAGAGTTTAAATACAGGGTGAATTCAAACGAAGAGGTCATCAAAATAGTTTATTATTTAACCCTTTCACCAGCTTTTTTCAGTTTTCGTACTCCCAACTCCACAACCAATATTTTTACATTATCATTTTTACTGTAGTTAAAATAAATACCACTTTAGCTATACGTTCGCAAACAATCATACGAAGATTTTGTCGAAAGCATTGGCCAAATGGGCCCGAAAATGTTTGGTTAAAAGGTTAAAACTATTGATGAGGAAAATGAATCAAAACTTCCTAACTAATGTGATAAACTTTTAAACACAAGAGTAGTTCCAGTATATATTTACCAGTAGTGAATGTTAAACATTGCATCATGCATTAATTTTTTACTTAACGAATACTTAAGTATACATTTGAGCGTCTTGTGAAAACCTAATGGCTATATAAATGACATAGATAAATTATCCAAGATCATTACACCTTTTTACGCTAACACGAAAATGGAGTATTTGAAGTAAGTAATAAATCAATATATTTTGACCAAATATTATAACTAATCGATGCGAATAAGTTACAAAAAATTACTTACTGGTGAACGGCAGAAGTGTTAAGTTATAGCAAATATTTGAAGGCTGCTATTTGTTTTTTTTATCGAATTAATGATAGTTTGCTGCAGTTTTGATGGCAGATGCGATGCTTAATAATATTACGTCGTATCGTTCGTTTTTAGCATAGACTTGCGTGGAACTAGATATGTTATGTGATTAAATTTTGTGAAGAAAAAATAGAATTAAAGTATTAAATTTAACAAAAAAAGTGTTACTTTAAACACTTGATCTAAAACTATGTATAATATTTAATCTAAAACTATAACGTATGGAATATTACTTTTGGTAGATAAATTAATAGACTCTTATGTTTAAATATTGATGATTAGCAGTGGGACGAGATAGGTTAAATTAAAAAAAAATGTTTAAATATTAGAAATGTATTAGTCTAAGATTTTTCCTTAGCCATCGAAGAGTCTAGTCGAATTAGACGATATAGAATTAGACTATGTGTCGCCAAGCCATCGCCAAGTTATAATATTAAAATAATACAACATCCTGTGCATAAATACCCTTTCACTTGAACGCTTTCGACAAATAAAAAAATAAAAAAGCAACGTAATAACAAGCCTGTCATCGCCACATTGACAAATTAAATATCAACATATTACAACTTACAGCCATCAATCATTCAACATTGCACCTTACGGAGCCGCGATAGAGTTTGATTTAGTGATCCGTGATTTGATGGGTGATGTCAAATTTTTGCTAAGGCGTAATTAGAGAATGGAGATAGGTGTGAGGCAAGGGTCATGCGAACGGAATGATAGAAATCATCTCCTTCTAACTGACGAAATTTGTGGTGCAAAATATAGGAGGCTGCGGTGAAGTAAAACTAGCCATCTTCGGAAAATGGAGAGCCGTGTCAGAGTACAGAGATTATTTGATTACCGTGACTGTGTCTGCCTTGTGTCTCGAAAATGCGTTTTTGAATGACTTCTTCTGAATAGTACTAGGTACGAGAAACTTTCTTATGTATAGGGCTGTTTATTTGTTAATATATTGAAAGTGTAATTTTTTTCACTTTCTTCTTTTTTTGTTCATAAATTTGACATTTCATATAAATATTCAATGTCGTCCACATACACAGTTATTTAATTGTAAGACATATGTTGTAAAGTGACGTCTTTACAGAAAATGCAGCAGTGGAGTTTGTTGCGCCGCCTCTTCTCCACTTGCGCTTTGGAGGCGGTGGTAACCTTAGCTTTAAGTAATTTTATGATGTCAACTAACTAAAAAACAAGAATGTGACGATTTATAAGTGCTATTTTTAAGCCTATATAAATAAAAATAATTGACTTTGACTTTTGACTTTGTTCTAGGTTGGCTAGAAGAAATTGTAGTTGAGGTAAGTTGACTTTTGTACATATTTCTAGAGGGCGAAGTTTAATGAAGTAATATCAATATTATTAAAGCAGGTATTGTTAATAATAATCAAGCTATACTAATATCTAAGCTGATTTGAGATTTGATGGAGACTCGCTGTAAACATTTTTAAGTGAGCACAAGCTAATATAAAAAGTTTAAATTACATTTTCAAATAAATTAATGTATATTTCTAAACGGTACAATATGACGGGTATACAATTATTAATTTACCCAGGCATTGTTAAAAATTAATCAACTATTGTTTTTATAAAAAAAAGCTAACTATAGTCTTTCGCTTTAGACTTGGGCCAAACAGTAATATGCTTCGTTTGCAGTTAATTAAAATTAATAGTGGTTAACTGACCGGTGCCATTGTAACTAATGATATATAAAACGACCACAGGCTACCAAGAAATGATCCGACAATAACTGGCTTTTTCAATATTTCCCATATTTAGCCCTATTTAAATTCATCGAAAAAAAAATGAAATTGAAAAATGGACGGAACTCCACTGACACTCAATGTTTATTCGTCCATATACACAGTCGTTTAATTGTAAGACATATGTTGTAAAGTGACGTCTTTGGAGAAAATGCAGCAGTGGAGTTTGTTGCGCCGCCTCTTCTCCACTTGCGCTTTGAAGGCGGTGGTAAACTTAGCTTTAAGTAATTTTATGACGTCAACTAACTAAAAAACAAGAATGTGACGATTTATAAGTGCTATTTTAAGCCTATATAAATAAAAATAATTGACTTTGACTTTGACAAGAGCCTCGCTCTTAAATTTGATGATGATGATGAAATTTATCGGGATTTTCCTTTTTGTGTGTTATAGACTTTTTATAAACTACTAAGTCAATTGGTTTTTTTATTAAAATTGGCTCAAAAATAGCACTTTTAAATCGTCATATACCTACTAACAAACTAGATTCAATAGTTGACATCAGAAAATTACTTAAAGCTAAGGTTACTACCAGACCACGAACCGGAAAACGTAGTGTTGGCAGGCCTCCCACTCGGTGGACCGACGACCTGGTGAAGGTCGCGGGATGTGCATGGATGCGGGCAGCGCAGGACCGGTCGTTATGGAAATCCTTGGGGGAGGCCTTTGTCCAGCAGTGGACGTCTTTCGGCTGAGAGAGAAGGTTACTACCGTCTCCAAACTACATCTAGGTACTACGTACATCATTCCACCTGTTTCGATCTTTCGCTTCGTTGACGCCTTGTGAAGATTGGTGTCTAAGGATGATCGGATTTGGCCCGACCATATCTAGAGTAAATGAGCGCAAAAAAAGGTGTTAAAAATTAAATTCACGAGAATGAATCTTAGGACAAACGCTAGTAGTAACTATAATAGTTTTATTCCAACCAATGTTAGCAGTAAGTTGTAACAATTTACGTGAGCAAACTGTCCACAAATACAGCGGATTGGAGAACATAAACAGTTGTCGACGGGTCACGACTGGGGATGAGGTTGTTTCACTCTGTTCACTTAAATTATGACTTTGTACTCTTGTTGGAGCGGTGGTGGTCCAGTGGTTAGGATGCTTGTGGTTGAAAGGACCTAGGTACGAATCCCACGATACAACTAGCTCATGAGTTTGTACAGCTAATCTGACTTATGTTAGATACCATTAGGAGACTTGACCCTCTGGCATGTTAGGCGACCAAGACTGTTTCATGAGTTTCTTTCGGCATTTCTTCTCAGTAGTGGTCGTTCCGAAATGCTAGTAGTTTGTAGCTTTGAGACATATACTATGATTAAAAAAAATAGTTTTTGACGTGAAAAAGAGCCTTCTTAGTAGGCCAAGTTTCAATGAAGAATTTTTGATTTTGATTTTGAAAACGTCAAAATCTACCTGAGGTGCCAAATTAAAATTGGACGCCAGTGGTTTGGCTGCATCTTTGGAAAATCAACGAGACAAAATCGTTGAACGTAAAAACATCTTTATACTCATATATAGCGTAGGTGAGCACGAAGTAAGCGGAATAATACTAGGGCTCCGTAGATCGTTTGTACGATCGAACCAGAAAGAATTTCTGTTCCACATACTTCGAGTAATCGAACCATGAACCTTTAAAAACCTGGGGTTCTGCTTAGCTCGCTTATACAATCGAACTTCTAAGAATTTTTATTCCGCGTAGTTCGATCATACAACGCCATCGATATCGCGACCGGAGGGCACTAAGATAGGAATTTTGGAAATACTAAGGGAACCCGGAATGGAAGGGATAACTACGTGATTCTTTGTATGTATGTAAGGGAACGAAATGATGTAAAACGAAATTCACGTGGACAAAGCCGAGGGCTAAAGCTAGTTATAATAAGGCTGCTGGCTGGTGTCTAAATAACTATCGTTACTTGTAAGTCATGTCAGATCTAACACTAATAATACAAGAAAACTCACTAAAGACTCTACTTTAACACTATCAAAAAGAAAGATACAACAAGTATGTAACTATAACACATAAGACGGATCATTTGACCTCTCACCTCATTTGTCGCCTATATTCTAGCATAATTTCACGCATATTCGCAGAGCGTGGACGGCGGCCGCTTCCCACGAACTGGTAATGCCACCTAATGGAGGCAGACATCATAATCGAGAGCTTAGGGAGAGGGCACACTGGGAGGATATGTTAAGTTCATATGAACTTATTGAAGTTCATATTGAACTTATTGAAGTTCATATTGAACTTAATATATTCCTCTCAGTGTGCATGAACTTAAATTTTTAACGTGGAGCAAAAAAAGAGAAAATTCTCGTGTTTAACTGTCGATAAATTATTTGAATTTTTTTTAAATCAGAATTTATTTTCAATACACAGATTATAAATTAAAATAGTTGTTGGTTTTAAGATTTTTTTAAAGGCCACTAAATATCAATTAACTAAAACAAAAAATTATGTTTGTGTCTCTTTTGTTTTTCGACTTATCTTTAGATTTATGGTGAATTTAATTCTTACAATATATTTTGTTTCTGTAAGTTGGAACCTATATAAAACACGTTTTGATTCATAAAAAATATATTTATAAATATTCATGATGTGTAAGAGCCAAGCAGAGTAGTTTGTATGTAAATAAAAATAAAAGAAATACCGTTTCTAAAATTAAAATATTTTTGCCGTGTCGTAGTGATAAGAAAAACGTAGGTAACCATATCAAATGACGTATCAGCAAAACTTAATCTTAATAAATGTGTGTACTCTCCTTTAGGTCGACTAAATCGCGTGTACGAGTATAGTTCCTTTCCGTCCATATTACATATTGCAATTGCGTTGACTATTGTTACGTAATGCGTCTGTTTATATATTTAGCTACGAAAATATCCAAAGGTTATACCTAGAAATAGCTGAAAGTCACCCATGTATGTATTATGAAGGTCATTAAATTGTCATATTGTGTGATAGATTTGATGAAACCTGTATCTATAAATAGAACATAAACATAAAATATATTTATTTGTTCCAAAAAAGTACATTTGTTATTTAATTATAGAAGGCCGGGGAACTCTTTTAAGTAAAAAGGCTGTGCCAAAAAATGGTTCCAGTTAAATTAGTTACATAAAATGTTTTTATATTTATCAACTACAAACAGAAATAAAAACAAATATTTACATTTTTTTTTTCTGTTCAAATGTCATTAACATAATACACAAAAAAATAATTATCTTTCTCAACTTTTCTAACAATTGCGCATGGGCACGGCGAACGACGACTGTGTCGCAACTGTCGGCCACTAATTGTCATAGACTAATTGTTGACAAATTGGAAACAGATCAGCGACCTCTGAGAGGTTCCGGGCCGTTAGGCAGCTTTGTCGAAACTCAGACGTAACGCTAATTTCTCTTAAATCATCCATTTTTTTTCTTTTTCAGGTCATTTTGAATTGAGTTAATTGGTGACATATTTTGTGTGCAAAAGGCTTGAGTACTAGTTTTTTCCGCCGGTTTCGCAAGCGTGAATGTTATTTTTCACACTTTTTACTCTCCTAGGGGTGGAATTTTCAAAATTACTTTCTTATGCTCACTTATACTAAGTATACAAAGAATCTCTGAGCTTAAAAAAACTAAGTGTCGAGTAGGATTCAAAATTGGTCCCTTTCGATTGCAACTAATCGCCAATGATGAAGATGTTTTCAGGAAGATTTGACCGTCAGTATATAAACCATGTAGCGATGATTCATGTACTGACTGGAATTTAATTTAACTTGATTTAATTTATTATAAGGAGCCTTTTGTAAAAATTGTAATGATCCTTTTGTTGATTAATTAAAATTGTATTATTACTAGCTTTAGCCCGCGTGAATTTCCCACTGGAACAGTTCTTTTTTTCCGGGATGAGAAGTACCCTATGTCCGTTTCAGTTCTTCTAACTATATGTGTGCGAAATTTCAGAAAGATTGGTTCAGTAGATAAAGTGTGAAGAGTAACAAACAAACAAATTAATAAACAAACTCTCTTTGCATTTATAATATGAGTTAGGATTAGGATTAATGATTATTACTTTCCCGCTCACTGCTGGTGCTACAGGCAAATGAGATCTGACAGATAGTACAACACTGTCATCAGTTGTCAAATTCAAATGACAGTATTGTAACTACCTGACCTCAGTCGCCAGTGGCGCCACCTAGTGAGCTGCAAAACGATAACCATTTATTAATAATAATAAACAAATTATCTCTATCTATAGCCCTCATTTAGCCATCAACACATCAGCAATACTGTGACACCACGAGATGCGGGAGAGCGCATGATAGTAGTTCTATAAGTAAACATCATTACAACATTAAGATATAAGAAAACAGTAAAAATATTTTGTCTGTATATTTAGTTTTTTTGACTGAAATGGATAGAAGGACACTTAAAAAGGATAATAGAAAGCAAAAAAAAAAATATTTTTTTATTTTTTGTCTGTCTGTCTGTATGTATGATCACGCTAATCTCCGAAAATACTGAACCGATTTACTTAAAACTTTTACCAATTGCTTTGTTTTAACTTAGCAAAACATTTACAGTTCGATTCATCAAAATCGGTTCATTAAAAAAAAGTTATTGTCTTTTGAATGAAGTCAAGGCATGCGTTATGCGGACGAAGTCGCGGGCAACAGATAGTTTACAATAAATCATTCACAAAGCACATTAACCTACCCAAATTTGCGAATTCGTCTCTATTACTGCAGCATAGAGTCCAAGCGTGCGACTTGACATGAAACTGACTGTACTTAACAACAATTGCGAGAACAATAGAACCTTATTGGTAATAATCCTGCGCGGTGTCAATGAACGGATAATTATGAAGTAGGCGCAGATATACCTTATTATTAACACGCGACCGTCGGGCATACATTCATACTTAGATATTGTCTAGCTTTTGACGACGTCCTCCGTGGCCCAACGGTCATCATGCCGGACTCTCACATCAGAGGTCCCGGGTTCGATCCCCAGTCTAAAAAATAATTAGTACATACATACATATTATCACGCCTTTTTCCCGTGGGGGTAGGCAGAGACTAGCGATTTCCACATCCTTACAGATCTCTCTTGCTTCCTTTACACTCATTACTCTCTTCATACATGTTCTCCGGTTATGGGTGCTCCTAATATCTCCCTTTTTAGGAAGTCCGCAATCTGGTCGAAGTGCGTTCTTAGTAACTAAATTTAAAATCTAAAAATTGTGGCATGTTGCAAAGAACGCTATAGTTAGATATTATTAAATAATGATATGATAAAATATACCTAAATAAACCCCGCAAATATAACCGTTAGCAAAAGTAGTACATTTAAAGGCTCACCTTATACCATGGCGTATTTATTTAGCTCCAGTTTCTACTTAGGGCATAAAAAATGTCGTATTTAGAACGGGCAGTGAAATGTACGTCGAAGCCCCATAAGGCCGGCCACACATTAATTAAAGCATAGTTAATGAGAAAAACTCTGGAATGTCCCAATCATGGGGCGTTTATGCAAATTTGAACCGTATAATATGTGTGTAAAGTTACTTTTTGCCTATTCAAGTGAATAAGGAAAACATATCCGCAGGTGTCTCAAGTAGTTTTAAGTATGGTTATGAAATTGCGAATTTTTAATGTTTGCATTTTTCTAAGCATGCGAATATCAAAGTCGATTAGATACACAATTTTTGACATTTCTAATTATTCTATCTATATATTTATTGATAATTGAAAATGTGCTAATATACTCAAAATGTCTAGCCTCGATTGATGGCGAATTTACGTATATAAGAAAAGATCTGTCATGTTCTCTGATCGAATTCATAAGAACAGCTTTTTATGTCATTTAATATAATTGAATTTAATTGCTTCTCCATCGCATTCATGTAAACTGTAATGATAGAATGTTTGTGAAATAAATAAATATTTAAATAATAGTTAATCATTAACTATTATGACGAATCTACACATACCACTTGTTTAGGATACGGATGTTAAAAAAGAATAAATATAATAAATATATTTTTCCAAATTAATAAATTAATAAAATACAACCTATTTTAAAATACTAAAATTGTTAATAGAAAAGTACTTTGGGGTGTGGTGCCTCAGTCAATTTGGAACATTGAAAACAAAACTCAAAATACCTCAAAATATACAGTTACACAACAAACAAAGCAAACGTAATGAACATTTTTATTTTTAGTTTTTCTGTAAACTAAGGTAAACAAGTTTTAAAAATGTAAACACACCTATTATGTATACGGTAGCCTTCAAAGTCCACGTAATATCAGTAATTTGGCGAGAGATGGCGCTGATATCTTGATAGGAGCTAAAACAATAGTTATTGTTCTTTGTCGCAGTCACTTTTTGTCCGTCTATGCCGTGGTACCGTGCGAACAGTTCCCAGGGCATATTGTCCACATATAATGTTACGTTTTTATCATAAACTCGTAAACATAATGGTCAATTGTTCAATTGAATTCCGATTTTAAATGAGGTCGCGCTATTTTGTTTAATTGTTTGTTTGTGTGTATGTGAATTTGTCATAACTATTTAGTGTATTAATAAGGTTCATTATGGGTCTCTGTAAGAGACATGCATCCTACTTCATAATTTTATACTAGATTTTTCCCGCGGCTTCCCCCGCGTGATTTCCTACGGGAACAGTACTTTTCCCGAGATGAAAGGTACCCTATGTCCTTCTCAGTACTTCTAACTATGTATATGCGAAATTTCAGCAAGATTGGTTCAGTAGATAAAGCGTGAAGAGGTGACAAACAAACAAATAAATAAACAAACTCACTTTCGCAAATTAGTTAGGATTATGTAGTAGGATGTATGTCTCTTGTGTTAGATGCAAAGACTCATTTTGGGTCACTGAGCCCGAATAGTAAGTATGTAAATATATGAATTTACAAACATGCATGACAAATTTAATTGGCAAACATAGACCCATCATTATGTAGACAATTTAAAAAAATGGGAAATTAGTTACAAGTTTTGACTTTTCGAGTCATACATTAAGTTCACTTGTATTAATTAATGCAATGAAGTTTAAATAAATACATTTCAAAAGATGACGAATAAAATGCAAATCATAAGTCTCAATGCAGTAGGTAATATGAAAATAGATGCTTACGTTTTCTTTTTTCATTGTTTTTAGTAGTAATGAGTGCAATTTTTTTTCGTTACCAATACGTAAATTTCTAAAAATAGAAATACATTTCAGACAACAATCATTATACATTTTGAACCTTGAACTGTTTAAAAATAAATTTAGCACCCTATTGTCTTTAAATGCGACGATGATTCAATAATGAAGTTATTTTTGTGGTAGACATACGAGTATAAGGTTTTTTAAAGTTATATAGTACAGTTATATGTATGTATTCCATGTATCTACATAGCTTAGAATTTATAATTACCTAGCTTTTGCACGCGGCTTCGCTCGCGTTAATCCTTTCTTAGCGATGCCTACGTCATAACATCTATCTGCATGCCAAATTTCAGCCTGATCCGTCCAGTGGTTTGGGCTGTGCGTTGATAGATCACTATGTCAGTCAGTCAGTATAGATATTTATTTCATTCTTATTAGATATAGAAATACTCTAATATAATACTTAGTTTAATGAAACATGTAGTAACTAAATATAGGTAATGTTATCTATATAGGTATGCAAGTAGTTTGTCCCACGAGGGCTGCCGACAAACTGTTTCACAGTTTGGCAGAATATGTAAAAAGTAATTGTAAAAAAAAATTGTGTAATAAATATTTTAAAATATTTTTTTATTTAAACAAAATTTATATGTCACATATTACATTAATGGTCAAAGATAATACCTAATAACTCGCCCCTTAAAGTTTCCGTTGCAAAGCTGCCCAAAACGCTGGCCGCGTTGCCGCGTTGAATGGCAATAGCAACCCTTTGCACCAGAAAAGAGCAGGAGCTATCTTTTTTTTTTAAATAAAAAAGAAAGATAGATGATATAGACTAGCTTGTACCCGCGTACTTCGTCCGCGCGTAATTTACTATTGTTAATATCTCAGGTTCTAAGTGACATTCAAGATAAAACTCACATCAGATTTTAAGTCAGACCTTCTATAATACAATAGTGAAAACCACATCAAATTTAGTTTAGTATTTTTTGCGTGATGTGCTTACAAACATACAGACAGACAAATTAAATAAAAATGGTTTTGGCTTCTATTGGCCTTATAAAGACTACTCATAGTTTTTTTTCTTAAATAACTCCTACGTACAGACACAGACCAGTTACAGTTTTTATATTTATTGACTGATAGTGATGATTTGGGTAGGTTGATGTACTGCTGACTGTACGATTAGTTATCCAAATTATATACTTCGTACGTTTCATTCTTCGATATAATTTTAAACACGGGTAGTACTCTTATAGTGAAAACCGCATCAAAATCAGGTACGTGGTTTAAAAGACCCAAGTCTATCATAATCATAACATATTATAAAACGAAGTCCCCCGCGGCGTTTGTCTGTTCGTGATAAACTCAAAAACTACTGAACGGATTTTCATGCAGTTTTCACTAATAGACAGACTAATAGACTTCATATGAGGAAGGTTCAGGTGTATACTTTGTTTAGGTTTTGCGTATTGTCACGCGGGCGAAGCCGCGGGCAACATCTAGTATTATCTTAAAAGTATTATAAAGTCTATAGTATTGTGCTTAAGCGTTTGCGGGAGACGCCTGTTTTATATCTTTTTATTTTTACACTAAATGACACTATATGTATTGATAAAATAAAGATAATAGGCGATCTTTTTAAACTGTAACTAATTTCCTTGAAATAGTAATAACAGAACTGGATTGGTTTGTTTGTTGTGTTGCGACATATGATTACTTTTTAATATAGTATGCAGTTATGTTAATTGGTCGTTATCATCAAGTTCACATCCGTACACATATTAATTAGTTATTGATTAGGGAATTAGAATAGCGTGTCATTTTTTGTTTATTTTTACCGACTACGGGGAAAAGATGGTGTGTGCTAGAGTATGTTGGTGTGCAAAATTGTTTTATCTCAGGAGCGATGTAGAAACGGTTGTTTTCTGCATCGCGTCTTTATCCCTTACGGGGTAGACAGAGCCAACAGTCGTGCGACTCGAAGGCCTTATTTAGCTGAATAGATAATGATTCTGTTATATATTTTTAATTTTTTCAGCGACTAATTGTGTTATGCAGTTTCGCTCAGTGGCAATTAAGGATAGACTTATATAATAAATAAAAAGCTTATTTATTTTCAAGTTAAAAAGAACTAATATCTAATTTTATATAGAATAAATAAAATTTTAAATAAAAAAATTAAAAGAAAGAGCGTTAAATACAATAAAAATTAACTTAGCACCCCTCTGTGTGTAAAGGCCTTAATAAGGATAGCCTTATAACATAGCGTTTCTAATGAATGTATCATACACAGAAGTCATTTTTCAAATAAGCCACCTATTCCAGTAGTTATCTCAAATAATAATAAACAATCAAATATACATACTTTTCAGCATTCTAATATTAGTATAGATGACTTTCACGTTGGTAGTTGTACCAAATTGATGTTCACAAGATTAAACAACATTTTTCTAGTTACCTGTTATATATTTTCATTCCAGTCTAATCCTTTACTTTCTGTTACGGAGAACGGGACAAGAATAGAAAATATTTAAAAAAAATGGGTGGGGCTGTGTCGGTGGACACGGCCGTTGGTTTTAACGTGAAACGTCTATGTCAGCGAGTCGCTGGACTATGTTATTTCTATTATTAAGTAAGTAAATATTTTATTTCTATTATTCAAATTTATACAAGTAGGTACCTATAACTTTCCTCCTTTAGTCGTATTCCACATGACTGAGGATTGTGGTCATTACATGGAATGAAATACACACATCGACTATCTTGGCAATATTAATGGAGTCGTTCGCCATGCCTTCTTCATTTCACACACTAGCTGATAATCATCAACCATAGTGCAGGTTTCCTCACGAGGTTTTCCTTTACCGGGAGCAAGTGGTGGTCGATGAGAATTACCATACACGAGTCAGATTGGTAAACAAAGTCATATAGCACGGGCAGAATTTAAATCCGGGACCTTTGCAGCCACAGGCTGGCTGGCACCCTAACACTCGGCCACCACCACAGCTTCCAGCCTTCCTAGCCTTTACATCTTTCGATGAACTTTATAGTTGATCGAAGTTTCTCTCTCTCAGCCCAAAGACGTCCACTGCTGGACAAAGGCCTCCCCCAAGGATTTCCACAACGACCGGTCCTGCGCTGCCCGCATCCATGCGCAACCCGCGACCTTCACCAGGTCGTCGGTCCACCAAGTGGGAGGCCTGCCAACACTACGTTTTCCGGTTCGTGGTCGCCACTCGAGAACTTTTCTGCCCCAACGGCTATCTGTTCTGCGAGCTATGTGCCCCGCCCACTGCCACTTAAGTTTGGCGATTCTGCGGGCTATGTCGATTACTTTAGTTCTCCTACGGATCTCCTCATTTCTGATTCGATCACGCAGGGAAACTCCGAGCATAGCGCGCTCCATCGCCCTTTGGGTGACCTTGAGCCTTCTTATGAGGCCCATAGTAAGCGACCACGTCTCAGTTCCGTATGTCATTACTGGCAACACACACTGATCGAAGTTTACATCTATGAAAATATGATATTTTAAAAAAAAATGGGGACTGTTTAAAACGTTCCAAGGAGTTCGCAATTTTAGAATAGTCACATCCTATGTCATCATGCGAGGAATCTAAAAATATCTTTACACGTCAATATCTGATAAGTCCTGGCCTACCTAATGCCTACCAAAAATGCTATTAGGGGTTTAAGAAATTCAAAAATTACATTTGTTTTGATGCATAAGGGAATTGCCTTTTACAGAATGATAAAATATGGTTTGGTTATAGAATATAATAAACTATTTTGTGAAAATCGAGATTGATGGTAATTTTTCGCGCCATTACGAAAATCTGCTTATTGGCTCTGTCTGAGGGGTTACGTTTAGTTTTCGTAATTTTCATTTCACTTAAATTTACCATGTTTATTACAGAGTATGATCCTTTTGATTTATTCTATCGATTGATTCTATATTTTTCGGATTTTAGCCAGTTCGATTCCCGGGCGTGGCAAGCGAGTTTTTCAAAAATCACTGAATGCAGATTTGGTTCTTTTAAAATTAAAAGAATGTTCCTTTTAAGTAAACTTTGATATCTTTAATGTTAAGGTTACTTTCCCTGAAAGTGACGTAAATTCCGATTTGTCTTGGTCGGTTAACGACGCTGCCAAAACTGATTCGCTCGACCGATATTGGATATTAGTGTACCTATGTGTAGCCTAGAACCCCCTCTTTCCGATGATAGGTGTGATTTATATTTCATCCTGGCCTTTGCTCGAGCTGTGGCTAAAAACGTAATTATTTTTTTATTTTTTCACATTTTCTGGTTATTTTTAGGTACTAATATTGTTAAAATTACTTTTATTTTTCATTAAATCAAAAGTTCTCAATAATAACTATAAATTCATAAAAGAATCATCGCTCTATCACTAACGAGTCGTGAGTAATACTAAATTGAAAATTTCAAATCGGCGTTTTTCGTAATTTCACGCGTCGGCTCCCCCGCCCCTTCCGTAGGGCTCCAACCTTATATCAAGGTCTTATCACTAAACTGACTATATAAGCTAAATAATGATACTAGATTCATGTTTCTAAGAATAATAGTTTTGTAGTTATTCAGATGAAACGATATATCCCATTTCGTTACGGTCTGAAATCCTGGCATGGTACCCGTATGGCGCTGATTTTAAAGACGTTTCACGTCAAAAAAATCTGATTTCCCACTATCCCATGGAATCAAATAACAACCGGAAAAAAGATTTTTTTAAATTACATATTATAATACGACAGTCGATCCATTTTCATTTTCATTATCGATGAACACTTATCACTTTACCGCTAAAATATATCACCTTATAAGTAAATAAATTTATGGGCGTCAATATTTACGTATTTGTGAATCACGGGCTTTATTCGTTACAAATAAAATTAGTTTTGTAAACAGAGTTTTATTTTTGTTTGCATCCGTTTTCTTGTATGAATTAAAAAGTGTACCTAACTGTAGATTCATCATAGCTGCTGATTTGTCATTCAAAAATGTATAGAGATAAATTGACTGTGGCTAACTGACATACCTAGCGATTTATTCCGAGTACCTTTTTGAATAGCTTCGATTTCAATAGCTGGTAGTAGTAGCCTATGTCCGCATGTATCTGTTACTAAACGACATTTTATATTTCCAGATTTAATAAAGCACTGTCATTTTAAAATAAAAAATACGATATTAACAATTATTTATCAAAATTTAACAAAATAACTTGAATAAAATAAAAAATCCGAGCTCGCGCCCGTTGATGTCTTTTGTAGGGAAGATCCCAAAAATTCACCCTTGCAAATTATTCTGTTATTTTAGTCAATTTTATCAAATGTTTAGGCTATCAGCCATATAGGTTGTAATAATATAATTATCATTGCGATATTTAGGAAAAAAAAAATCGCGTCGGAAAATTCTCAACTAAATATTTTTATGTTACGGTTTGCAAGTAAAATTTGTTTGTTGATAAATAAAATTGGACTCACCTTGATATCTTTGGTGTAACTTCAGCAAACCAAAAACGGACGAGACGTTAAAAAATCCCACAAGCACTATTCACAATGTATTGTAAATTCAATTTTCAGTGTCAACAAATTTCACTTTACTATCGTTTTCAAATGTCACAGTCCGTCACTTTCGATGAAAACAAACAGTGTCCAATTTACAGCGAACCGCTAACTGAAATTCAAACTTTGAATTCATACGCGCTAAAAAAATAAACACTATATCGTCTTTTAAAATAAAACTGGCTGGTAATTTAAACTAATTTTAACATTTAAAAATAAAAAGTCCGAACACTGGCCATCGTATCGAATTCACGATTCCATTTTCGAAAATAAGTTTTCGAACGCGCGTTGTCTTTGCCCGATGCGCGCGCACGAATGATCGTGGAGGTGGACTCGGTTCTTCGGCCGTCGAGGGGGCGTGGCTAATTCTAACGCAACATCTATCCGTATCGCTGTCTCGCTCCGTCTTACATAGTTTAGTATATGTCTATCTCTGTCGTCTAATGTTCGGTGCGTTACCGTTTAGTGGTGGTGGTGCGCCGTGAACTTTGCCACTGCGCCTGCGACGCTACGATTAATAAAACGATACGAAACAGATCGCGATGCGATTAGCGGAGCTATGCGCTTTTTGTTTCTGCGCATTTTAGTTGGGATAATTGAATCTATATACAAAATGAATAATACATACATACATAGAATCACGTCTTTATCCCTTACGGGGTAGACAGAGCCAAGTGTCGTGAGACTCGAAGGCCACGCTTAGCTGAATAGTGGGCTCTCTAATGGAATGGAGATTTAGAAAAATGAATAATACGTACCCAAAATATTTATCTTGGAGTATCGCGACGCGAATGATATCTGGGAAGAAAGTTTTCATTAAATTTGAGATAAGAAGAATGAGCATCATTCTGAATTTTGACAATCAATTGTTTCGATTCGACACGATCCCCATATCGAACGACTATAGATCGACCACACATTGCTTCGACAGAACATATTCAACTAGCATTATATCGACTAAATATAATTCGATAACACATGCCTTCGAAAAACACTATTTCGATAGACCTTTCTTCGATATGCACTTGTTTGGTGGATCTCTATGTCGAAGGTAATTTAACTTTTTTACACTTTTATCATTTCTTCAGATCAATAAGACAAATGACCGGATATCTAATTCATGAAAAATGTTAGAGATCCATTATTTCGACTTTTCTATCGCCAAACGAAATTAGTATGGTTCTTATCTCTCTCTTTAGTCGTATTTCCTAATGATTGAGGGTCGTGGTCATTATATGGAATGAAACACACACAACGACTCTCTTGGCAATGTTAATGGAATGGTTTGCCATTGCCTTCTCCATTTCACACGATGTTTTCCTTCACCGGAAGCAAGTGGTGGTCGATGAAAACTAACATGAGTTAGATTGGTATACAAACTCATGTAGCCCGGGCAGGATTCGAACCTGGGATTTTGTATCCACAGGCGGACGCCCTACCACTCGGCCACCACCGCTTCATGGTTCTTATAACTTATGTTATTAATATATATTTCATAATATTTAACGATATTTTTTGTACATTGTTGTAGAGGTATTACTTTAAAAAAAAGTAAAATTATCACCTTTAGTCAATAAATTCCATTTTTAGCAATCAGTTAAAACCCAAGTTACCTAGTCGCTGCCTTTAATGTTTAAAGCATTTTTTATAGGCAAAGTAGTAAAAATATTATGTTACAAAATTAGCAACAAGTTTAAAAAAGTTGCGCTCACTGTAGCAGTAAAAAAGAGCTTTTAAAGCTCGCATAGCTCTGTACTTATTACTCATGCAGTTATTGTAGCAAAGCTTTTGTTGCGAGGAAAGTTTTACGACAGCTTCCTTTAAAGCCTATTGTTGGAGCTTGCAATTTTGAGCTTTTTTAACGGGATGCTTTGAGATTGTTGTTTTAATCATAACATTGTAATATTATTCGTAACAATCGTTCGAATCGTTCGTAATAAGTGAACAAGATTGGGTAGGAAGTATATTACTAAAATCACACTAAGTAATACATATAATAAAACAGTAAAAATATTTTGTCTGTACATTTATTATTTTATAGATAGATAGGATAGAGGGACACCTAAAAGGAATAATAGAAAGCAAACATATTTTTTGGGAATTTCTTGTCTGTCTGTCTGTCTGTCTGTATGTATGTACGCGTTTCACGCAAAAACTACTGGACGGATTTGAATGAAACTTTTTTTGTTGTATAGCTATTAAGCCTGGGCAAAACAACGTTTATTAAATGATATATCACTTTTGATTCATTTTAACACCGCGACTGTACTACGAGTACCTAATATATTCCCGCGGGACACGGGATAACCAAATGTTTAGGAGTGTATGTGAGTTTAGGTTACTACAGTTTTGAAAACAAAAAGATTTTTCATCTAAGCGAAACTCACGCGGGCGAAGCCGCGGGCAACAGCTTGTATATAAATACAAAAGTTTGGATGTTTGTTACTCATTTACGTAAAACGTACTAGTAAAATTTTGATGAAATTTTGTACATACGTAGAACATTGCGTTGAATATACACTTCAGTAATGATTTTAAATGAACTACTACAAAAAGTCACTAGCAAAAACTGAATGCAACATTGAAACTCCAAACCTAATAAAAATAACATACAAAGAGTGCAAAGAGTCACTTCTAAGTAAACACATCGAAGAGTATGTTGGCAGTGCCACATACATATATAACATATAATTTATGCGACGATATGTCTGCAAATCGTGCATAGATTAACATAATGCCAACTGCATTCGTTACGGTCTTGTTTGACTAGTACGTATTGACATTGCCTACTACATTTCTGTTATTTTTTATAATACTAGGTGAGAAGGCAAACAAAATTGTTGGCAAAATAAAGATTGATTGATGGGGAAAAATAGTCAAACTGGCTAAGTTTATATCTTACTACATGACCCAATAATGACAGTTTTGGTCCAAACTTTGCGACATCATAATCTTTCTTACTTTGAAGATGATGCATGTCTATTTTTTTATGTAAATTGAATCTATACAACCAGCCTGTATTAAGCCAACTGCTTTCTATCTAAACTTCCATATATTCCATTTCATTGCTAATCATAGAAAGAAGAAAGAAAGAAATGAAATATCGATTATGTAAAATAATCATCAACATCTCTGTTACGCGCAAGATTGTGGTCAAAAGCAAACCTTTTTTTATAAAAAAAATACAAAACATTAATCAGGTCTTTCTCTAGATACTACCTAGTAATATTAATACCTAAAGTTCAGTCCTCGTATAGTTGCATAGTACCGTCCACTTGCGAATAAAATGCCTATTAAAAAAGTCCAGTTAATTTTTGCACAGTCTTAGCGTAAAACCCATAAACGAAATGCAAAAAGTGACCTTTCTAATTGCAACCCTAAAATTACAAAGACGCCGCCTTTAAAAATTGCGTACTACTAATAAATCTTGATTCGCGGAAAAGAAATTGCACAAACTGTAATAGTTTTATTAGTTAACGGTTGTTATTTTTTTATGATGCAGTCATGGTCCGGTCTATAAAAAAATACGGTTGTTGGTCCATTTCGGACCCTCCGAACCTGTGACGTCACATTTTTTGTACCTGTTTTTTGTCATCGAGTTACGGTTGTTTGCCTCCCGTTACTGCACTAATTTAGATAGCAAAACATTTTTTTATTAGGGTCTGTAAAAGTGGTGGCAGGAATTTGACTTCCTTTGAAATATTTATTGAGTAAAAGATAGGAAACAGTTATTTTAATAATCTAAACAAAATTTGCTATAATTTTTCTTTTGTATTAAATGTATACTTACAATAAAAAAGAAAGTACTCAATAAACCTATGTAGAATTAAAAAAAAAAAAGTTAAAATGTATTTATTCTCCAAAACAGTACATGGTGAAGGAAGTTAGTAATTACAGAATTTATACTGTACATTTACCAAAACTGTAAGGAGACTGGAGCTTGTATGTTGTATATGCTTGTATATGCTTGGAAGCCTATATCACAGTGCTCCACGGCTCTCACACCTGGTTGTGTTACATACAATCAATCTAAAAGTAACCTAAAAGTAGCTTAAATTCAGGGTAACAAAACTTAAAATAGGTAGCAGATTGTTTTTTTTTTGTCAGAATCACAAGTTTAACGAAAAGATCGGCAATGCGCGCACGATACCCCTGGCGTTTCATAGGCTGCGGTGACCGCTTTCCATCAGGTGGGCCACGTGTCTGTTTGCCTACTTACTCGTATAAAAAAAAGCGGTAAGTAGTTTTTGTGTGAGAGTAAACAATTATACATACATTCTCACTACTTTGGGAGATACAAGTGTAGAGCTATACGCGCTTTAAAATGCAAACGAATAGGTATAGCTTCGCGATTCTAACTCTAAGTACCAGTCTAACAATATTCATCGGAAATAATTGCTAAGAAGTGAGTAAGAGAAAAAACAAATATTCATACTTTTGCTTTAAAGAAAGCAAACAGCATAGCTACTAAAACGATAAAACATAAAAATTCTAAAACAGGTAAAGAAATAGTTTAACAATACATTCACGTTGCGATTTATACCGCCAAAATTGAAGGCGTCTGCCAAGACATGACCTGGTTTTAAATATAACACGGGTTCGGGTTTTATGGAGGCTCCGAGGGTGTGCTGTGAATGGTAATAGGAAGGCAGGAAGGGATTTGACGGGTGAGAAATATGTAGCGCCGATCAGTGTTCACTGTTCAGTGTATCACTAATAAAGAGGAATTGTTTGTAACTTTGTGAGTCTTTGTAGGGGGCAATCTTCGGGGCTACTGAACCGATTTCAAAAATTCTTTCACCAATAGAAATCTACATTATACCTGTATGACATAGGCTACAATTTATCTATGTACCTCCTGGTAGTTACGGTACGGTACGGTTAGTGTACGGTATAATGAGCTCGGCTCGACTCAAAGCTCTGAGTTTTGTTAGTACACCGAGTCTTGTAAAATTGAGCCGAGTCTATCGAATGAAGACTCAAAGACTCGAGTTCTTTACATCTCTAATTATACCTGAGTGACATAGGCTACAATTTATGTATGTACCTCCTGAGCGAAACCGGGGCGGGGTGCTAGTAATGTATAAAGCGAATGTTTACGTGGTTTTTTTAACATTATTTCTGATATTGGCGTACGATACTAGAATTTTCCACTCTTCTTCGTTTTTCGCCACTTTTTGATAATCGGCATACAGCTTTACATTTGTATTATTTTTCCCTGTGATAGCTCTTGATTTGTTTTTAACATTTATCTGCGACATACAGACTCTCAAAGGTGAAGCAGGATTTGAACCTGGTACCATTCGATCGCAGATCATTTGACCACTAATTCAAGTTACCCATAGGAGAAACTAAATAGAAATTTGAAGAAGATTTCGAGCTACCATGTTCCCATGCCCAGTAGGCAGCACGCCGCCGGCATTAATCAAAAAAGGCTATATTCATAAATCGCTGGTGTACGGAGATCGGATTAACAGGTAGATATAGTGCCAGACTGTCGCGATGTACGTGTTAATTCAGGATAAATGGGACGGTTTTAGGGTACCGTGGGGAATTGAAATGGTTCAAATTGTTTAGTTTTTAAATTTGAATAGAGAGTAAAAAATGGTTTAGGTACGTATTGTATGGTTCTGCTTTCTTGCTGCCTAGGCTTATGTGATAAAATAATGTGGTGTCTATGACTATTATTATGACTATCCAAACTTAATTTTGAAGATGGCCCCTGATGATGATATGACTATATCGGAATACAAACTAAATAGTCGTTATTAAGCCACTGATATACTTGAGCATGCACCTATAATGTGCATTCTAGCAAGTATTCGAGCGAGCATTTGATGTAGGCTTCAACTGGTCAAGAGAAAATTTAGATGCTCAAATTTAAAAATATGTAATTAGTTACCTATCATGAAGTCGATTTTTACATCATGAAAATGATTTTGTATAAAAAACTGTCAAATAAAAATAGATTTATAATAATTTTAGTTTCAGAAATTTACCGTAGAATGAAGATAATCACATAAATCCTAAAAACATAATATTTCTAGGGCAGTTGAATAATTAGAGAAAACCTAAAATATACTCATATATCTGATAAATCCTATACCAATCTGCACTAAAAAAGTAAAAACGGTTTATAAAATAATTTAAAAACCGATTCCCACTTGTCCCGTGTAACATTACCAATAAATATCCGAAAAAACCCCGTTACTCAATACTCGGCTATTATCTCTTATAACGACGTATTTAGGTACACTCACCCATAAATACCGGTAATACCGAGTACAGTCGGACCAATAAATTTATAGGAAAATTGAGACATGGACGAGATCTAATCTCTATGGGAGATTTATTGGGAGAAATAGATTTATTTCGGTAAAAAAATGTTTGTCGCGTTTACATGTTAGGCAATGGATATATTTATCTGGCCTACGGATGTATGGGTCACTTCGGCTTGATATAAACGTTATTATGGACGATATTATAAGAGACAGCTGTCTTTGGTAGAAAGTAATGTATTGTGTAAGTTTGGTTCGTATTTTTAGAAAGGTAATACAGTCTGAAGATGAAGATTGTAAATGAAAAGAGGAGTCTACTCAGTGAAATTAAAAATAGGAGAGGAAGAATGATTGGCCAGTTGATACAACACGATGACCTATTAAATAATATAATTGACGGAAAAGTGAAGGGAAAAAGAGAATTTCTATAGAAATAAGTAGTACCTTTGTTTCGGGGCACATAGCTCGTAGAACAGATAGCCGTTGGGGCAGAAAAGTTCTCGAGTGGCGACCACGATCCGGAAAACGTAGTGTTGGCAGGCCTCCCACTCGGTGGACCGACGACCTGGTGAAGGTCGCGGGATGCGCATGGATGCGGGCAGCGCAGGACCGGTCGTTGTGGAAATCATTGGGAGAGGCCTTTGTCCAGCAGTGGACGTCTTTCAGCTGAGAGAGAGAGAGAGAGAAGTAGTACCTTTGTACTTAGCTTTACTATATTTTATATTTCCTATCTATGCATTTGTTGTATCTCTTTAGTCGTATTTCCTCATGACTGAGGGTCTTGGTCATTATATGGAATGAAACACACACAATAACACTCTTGGCAATTTTAATGGAGTGGTTTGCCATTGCCTTCTCCATTTCACACACTAGCTGATCATCAACCACAGTGCAGGTTTGCTTACGATGTTTTCCTTCACCGGAAGCAAGTGGTGTGGAAGCATTTGGTGTATACAAAAAATAATAAACAAATAAGAGGTCCAGGGAGACCGAGAAAGAGTACTGTAATCCAACTGAAAAAGAAGGCAGGCGTGTCGTATCAAGACCTTAAATGTAAAGCCGAGAATAGAGAGGTGTGGCGGTATACTCCACCGACAAGAGCACAGCCCTCAAAGAATAAGAAGAAGAACACAGTCTTATGAAGTAACGAGTTACGAGTTGTAAGTCTATTCAAGTATAAATATTCAAATTAATATCATAAATGCGAAAGTGCTACGTGTGAGCTTATATGTTTTTAGGGTACTCTATCACGCCAAATCTACATCTAAATTTGGTACACGGGGAGAAAAATACCAGAAATAGCAAATGGCGGTACAATTTATCCCGGAATTCCAGCGAGAGCGAGCAAATATTATTATATTTTCAACTAGATGTTTCCTTTTCATACAAATTAAAAATTATCCTAGGAATGTTTTTTTTTATTTACATACTATCTATAAATATAATATAAAACTTTTTTCCAAAAAAAATGAACCGACTTCCATCATAAAACTTAAAATCATGAAATAACAATAAAGAAAAATGTATTAGCATGCTACCTACTGAATGAGGTGAAGTCGGTGCCAAGTGCAGGAGTAAGGGTGTTATGTAATTGTTCAGCTAGGCATTTTTTATAATATACTCGTATCTAATCGTTCTAATGTTAATTTAGATTATTTAATTTTTAATTTGGCACCGACTTCACCTCATTCAGTAGGTAGCATGCTAATACATTTTTCTTTATTGTTATTTCATGATTTTAAGTTTTATGATGGAAGTCGGTTCATTTTTTTTGGAAAAAAGTTTTATTTTATAATTTTTAGTGCTTCTACACCTATTTTTTTTATTAAAAACTTAAACTTTTCTTCCACTGCCCGAAAATAAAGAATTACGAATTCGAAACTTTTTATGTCAGTTTGATTTGAAATGTCAGAGCATGTCAAATTGTCTATTATTTTTGGCACATAACAGACCGAGAGCCCGCGATGACCAAACCTTCCTCATTTCAAAAATGCTGAATGTTTCTCTGCGTGGTATATACGGGTAAAAAATATTAGCGACTAGGTATAAAGTTTGGATCTCAGTTGCTTATGCAGGTAATATTGGATAGCAAGGATGATTTTTATAGGTATAAAAAGCACTCTTGGGCCTCCCAAAGTAACATTAAATTCAGCTTTTATAATAAAACAAATATAACTATGATTTGGTAAAGTTACAATGTCTAGCAGGGGTTTATATCTGCACCAATTGCCTGGTAATGGATGGCGTGATTTCTAATATTATTAGGGATAAAATCTTTAAAAAACTTTACTTTGAGGAAATTGAGCTACCACTTTAAATGTTATTGCTACAAATAATCTGCCTAAGTAATCATGATCCAACTTTTATAGTCGCTAATCGCTATTTCTATGTTGGGGACATACACAGAAAATCTTGAGTTTTAATAAAATAAGAAAGGGTATGCTGTCGCGGGCTTTTGCTCTATAATGCAATGTTGGTATTTTTATATTTTGTTAGGTATTTTTAAAATTACCGAACAGATTCTTACGTGGTTAAAATGGGACCAACTTGGGAATATACCATTACGAATAATAAAACCATTTTGGAAATCAGTCCACAATTGGCGGAGAAATCGGCGAACATACATAAAAAAAAAACATACATACATCGAAACATATAACCTCCTCCTTTTTTGGGAAGTCGGTTGAAAACAGTAAAAATATTTTGTCTGTACATTTAATGTTTTTGACTGAAATGGATAGAGGGAGACCTAAAAAGAACAAAAGAAAGCAAAAAAATTTTTTTGGAATTTCTTGTCTGTCTGTCTGTCTGTCTGTCTGTCTGTCTGTCTGTATGTATGTACGCGTTTCACGCAAAAACTACTGGACGGATTTGAATGAAACTTTTTTTGTTGTATAGCTATTAAGCCTGGGCAACATATAGGCTATAATTCATTTTGAAAACTGGAACACCTGATGAAGAACCATAATGGAACAGCTAAACTATAAGTAATATGGAAATGGTGCCTTAACAAAAATCGTTTAACCTGATGAGCATTTTCTGCCGACGTATAAAAATGTAAGATCTGGAACATCTGATGAAAAGCTCCAAGAGACCAGCTACACTATAACATATATGGAAATGGCGTCTTAGCAAAAATCGTTCAACCTGATAAGCATTTTCTGCTGACGTATTAAAATTGAAGATCTGGAACATCTGATGAAAAGCTCCAAGAGAGATTTTTATCTAAGCGAAACTCACGCGGGCGAAGCCACGGGCGACAGCTAGTATACTATATATTTTAAGAACCACTTAGATTTTCTCAAATAATGTCAAAAATATAGTGGAAAGTTTAGTTAAATTCATTTTCGAAGAATTCTCATTTATGCATTATAATTACATAGATATCATAACAGCCATAACTAATAAAGAAATCACTTTTAAAAATTATTTATATCATGTAAAATTATTGCCATTATTTTGGTATAAGATATTTATCACTGAGAAGAATCGCGTTTGTATAATCGTTCGCGTAATTCTAAAAAAAGTCCACTCCAATTCTGTCAAATCCAAAAAAAAACAAACATTCATTCACCCTTGGTGGCCAAAATATTTCTCCTAAACTTCAATTGTAGACAAATGAACAGATCAAATATTCTAATCTTATTTTAATCCCCTAATTGTTATTTCAAGAAATGGAGAAAACAAAGAAGACGTCCCACTGTTGGGCTTAATCCTAAAATATGAGGGTTGGTTGTCGCCAAGTTTCATTGTTCTACACAGGGTTAGTAATTGCTGGGAATTGTATAAATAGCTTCGAAATATGCACTGTTGTGGCGTTTAGATATCATAAACTGGTTTGTGCATGAATGAGCGTGAAAAAAAATGAGGCCAATTATATTTTTGAGTAATTAAAAAAAACAGCGACTTATTTAGACTGATTGCTTTCAAATAATGTGAAATATTGCCAAGAGGAGATCATATTTGGTAAACAAACTCTCAAAAAGTTATCAGATCTTCTTATATAAAGCCAAGATTCTAAGTTCTAACTCTACAAGTTCTTACTTTATACACTCTACACCTTTATTGAAATATGTTCGCTACCGTCACATAGACATAAAGTGAAAAATTTATTCACGTTCATTACTTTTCTATTGCACAATATTTTTTGTAGTAACGAAAAGGCCAAGCCATATATTTTGACTAAGTTATAGAGTTTCTGAAGTTAATTTAACATTAAAAAAATACATATGTGTCTTCTAATTTTCAATCTGCTTTAAGGGTATTAATATTTGCATATTACAAAAAATGTGACGTTATCAATCACACTTCATACTAACAATAAAAGAGGAAGTGTTGTGAGGGTTATCTTCGGAACTACTGAACCGATTTCAAAAATTCTTTCACCAATAGAAAGCTACATTATACCTGAGTGACAGGCTACAACTTATATATGTATCTCCCAAACAAAGCCGGGGCGGGGCGCTAGTTGTAAGTAAAGAGAATGTCTATAAAATCAAGCATATAGTATGATCCTACCTTGAACTGCGATCTCCTTAGAACCTGAGCATAATCTTAGCTATGATTAACCGCGCCGATCTGCCCACATTCGCTAAATTATACATTTAGATAATGCTCCCCGTTATTTTATTCAATATCAAACTATCACTGCACACGGGCGACTTTCGCCTCTATAAGATTATCAACTTTTAACATAGCCAAAGGACAATGTAACTAATTCGTCCTAAAAAATGAAACTCGTTGTGCATGATTGAGACCGATGCCAAACGCTAGTCCTAATCATTCATAACAACTTTTACTATGGGGCTAAACAAATCAAACCCGGGAAAAAAAATACAGGGTAACAAAGTTTTAAAAAAATGTGGATATATCAAATAATTAGATTTTTTACTAGAATAGATTTATTTGACCCCACCTATATGCGAAATCGGACCGTTCCAGTTCCAACTTCCTGTTTTTATCTTTAAGTCCGTATTAACTTCGATATCAGTTTAACGAAAAGATTAACTTGTAATCAATAGATAATCACGCATTGTTAAATATATCAATTTTCTAAGAACGGTCTTTTGTATTATATAATAGGTGGTTTACTATTTGTTTATACCTGAGAAGTAAAAATTCGACTAATTGTATTTGTGACACAAATAAATGAAGTAAATTGAGTAAGTATTAAATTTAAATACCTTAAGTACATATTAATATGGACAAGTCAGCCCCTCTTCGATTGCTGCGACCAAAAGGGTCCTTAATTGTTACAATTAAATATAAGAATACGACCTGTTACTTACATTAAAGATGCAATAAAGAATTGAATTGAATTAAAAATATGACTTCGAGATTAGGGCGTCCATATTTGGCGAGCGTGTATGAAAAAGTGATGAAGAGTATTTGTATTTATTTATTCCTTTACAAAAAATATTGCTTTCGAATGCATATTATAAAAAAACTTAATACTACCTAAAGTAATACATTAAAATAGGAATAACAACTTTTTCATTTCCACAAGAAGAGCTTTTTTTTATATAAGATGGGTTTGCTTTTGACGTCAATCTTGTCCGAGGACAGCAGAGATGAGGTCTACGATATAGCGAGCTTACCCAGAAGCAGCCTATTCACTCTGGTTTTGAAGAGAGTCAGGTTGTATGTGCTCGGGAACAGAGACGCAGGTAGGGAGTTCCATTGCTTCGCTGTGCGCATCAAGAACGATGACGATCGTCATCATTCTCTTCTTGAGAAGCGCTTGGTGCTTTTAACTTTGTATTAGTGTAAAAGAAGCGAGAGAGGGAAATCCCTAATGAGAAACATGCGTGAAATGCGTATGGCTTCTTGTTGGTCGACCTCTGCCTTTATGAAAGGTGGAAAATATGTATTACCATCTTATTTATCTAATCATCTGAATACGTACGTGTAGATTAATTTTTAAGTTTGTATTAAAATCGTGTGATATTGCTTGACTAGAATATCCTAACTAATATTATAAAAGTGAAAGTGAGTTTGTTTGTTGGTTTGTTACCTCTTCACGCTTTATTAAACCAATCTTTCTGAAATTTCGCATACACATAGTTAGAAGTACGGAGAAGGACATAGGGTACCTTTCATCCCGGGAAAAGGCACGGTTCCCGTGGGAAATTCACGCGGGCGAAGCCGCGGGCGAAGCCGCGGGCGAAAGCTAGTTAAGAATATTTTGATCATATATAATTACATAATTTGACAGTACCTATTTGCATAAAAAAAAAGTGACATATTTTGTAGAGTGAATTTAAGAATTTATAATTTAATTGTACTGGTGTACATTTTTGCCCGTCTGCTTGCAGACTGAAAACATGAAACTATTATATTATTGTATGTACTGTTTTCTGGCAAATAAACATTTCTGATATCTAACATTGTGACGCCCGTCTGTTCGCCCCAGTCGCGCCTCTAATCCCACCATTACCGCCTGACACTTATCCCGAACATCTAAAATATTTTGATACAATCGCCTAGCGCCTAGATGAATGTCGCCGATTTATCAAGGTTCAAACCAGAGGAGCGAAACAATGATAGTACAGAAGAGTAGTCAATGAAAATACGACGATCACAAGCGTTTTGACATGACATTCGATTCTAATTGACTTATTTTTATTTTAAAGGCTTAACCGACAATTTATTGAACATAAAAACTAATTACTAACTTAAAAATTAAATATAAAAACAAAATAAAATTTCAAAAAATCTAAGAACGTTGTTGGTTGCATTCTCGAATTACATAGCAGCGCTGTTTGTACGAAAACGTAAGTACGACAACGTACGACTACGTACGACGTTTTGTCTATTCTTTCATACTTTATAAATATAATAATTTATTCAAACAGAACTTCCAACTCGAATGAATACAACGTAATTAAATAATTTACCTACCATAATTTTCTATTCCTTTTTATTACTTTATTGCAATGGAGCGACCTTAATACAGGTAACCATGTGGAAGTCAGTATTTTTCTTCGACTTGGTTACGCTTTATAAAGTGTCACTTCTAGCCTTTCTTTATTTTGCACAAAGGCCGATAAACTCTATTCATACAAGATTATCAGTGACGGCTCTATTTCCTATGATTTTAGAATAAAAACATACCATTAATATATATTGAACCGATTTTGGAGCCATTAACTCTGGATCTCTAATGACGTTTAATATATCAACTTCTTTTTCTTTGTCACTCGTTTCCGTTACTATAAAGAGGTGTTATTTTCCTTCCTTATCATATCATCTAATTGATATAGATTATTAATTTCTTTACATTGGTATTATCTCTAATAATAATAGACGATGATAAAATTGAGGCAGTTTTATAACGCACCAGGATTAAAAAGTTAATGGCTTAGTGAATTTTGATTTAATTTTGGTTAGGTACAAGAATTTGAAGAAATTGTAATTTCCGACAGAAGTAGAGCCATGTTGGGCAGCTAGATACAAGCTTTAACATTGAAATAGGTTTTAAGAAAATAACGTTTTAAACACAACAATTTGTACTATTTTTATTTTTTTTGGGATATAACATCTTTATAAGGCTCGAAGAAAAAAAATATGCTACTACTATGTATATTTGTCAATGATATTCATTTATATTCATTCGCTTTCAAATTAAATCCTTAATTATTATATTTATTACACTGATTCCAATATAAATCTATAACATACCAGAAGAGTTCAAAATCGTAGGTTTTAGACATAATTAATTAATATTTTAATTACGAGAAATGTCGTTAGCGGTCATATCAAAGTAAGTAATGATATCAATAAAAATTTTGTGTAAAACTAGACCAAAATAATTTGACCAAAGTTTTGTTCAAACGTTTTTCATCTCAATTATTTTGACCAGAAAGCACTTTTTTAAGTGATTTGTTTTACGAATTAACGTTATGACTAGCAAATTCATCAAGTATCAGTTATCATCAATTGTAACGCGTATATCAATTAAAATTGCATTACTATCAATTACTAATTTACTTACTTATTAAAAATAAATGTTGAGGATTTGGAATATTAAATAACGAACTGCACCGCACCCGGGCTTCGTTTCCTTAGGAATTTATAATCGACCGAGTGAGCGCAGCGAGCGAAGCGTCTCAGTTTCCACTAGCCGAAAATTCTGTCCGGATGTTATCGCCTACAGGTCGCATTTCTGAACCGATTCTTATGAAATTTTGTGAGCAGGTTCGGTAATTTTATAGAATTTTTTAGTCGAGCCAGTTTTTCGAAATTTTATAAATTGGCGATAATATATTAAAAAAACCTTATATCTCAGCTATTAAAAAAAAAAACAAAAATGTCATTAGACATTTTTGTTATCCTTATTAAGACGCAACTTTTTTGTATGAACTACATAGTGAAATTCAATAAAACCGCTATAAATCCATATATTAAATTCTTATACGATAGTTCACAAAAAAATCAATAGATGGCGCAGCAAAGCTTTTAATACTCGCAAATTCATTTAAGAGTGACTAGATTTATTGATTAAAATGAGATTGTTTGAATTGCGTGTATTTTTTTTAAAACTGAGTGCGTTTGACCTCTATCTTGCCTAATGAGAAGCATAGATGAGATCTAGGGTGGTACACGCAAACTGAAAAAAAAACTCAAGTATTTATTTGGTTAATGGTATTGTATTGTGGATTGCTTTGCTTGGTGGAATTATCTTGAACACTTGAAATAAATCTGATATCAAAAAACTTTATTGTATGATTAGAATCCTATTAAAAAAAAGTAATATATACGTATATGTAGGTATATAATAGATTCGATTTCAAATTGAACTATCTTTTTTGAACTTTAATTTTGTCGCACAAATTACATAAATATACATATAACCAATAGGTCAAACCATGCATTTCTGACGACTGACGACCTCCGTGGCCTAATGGTCATCACGCGCCAGACGGCCACACCAGAGGTCCCGGGTTCGATCCCCGGTCGGGTCAAGATGGAAAATAATCTTTTTCAGATTGACGTGGGTTTTGATATTTATCTATACACATATATGTATTTGTTATAAAATATAGTATTGTTAATTTAGCATCCCGTAAAGTCTTGAACTTACTCAATCTGTGTGATTTGTCCGTATATATTTATTAATATTATTTATATTATTTCGAGGCGGAAAAGGCAGGTTTCAGTCAATTTTTTAGTGGTATTGACCAACCACAAGAACTTTTTACTTTGTTTGCAGCATTGCTAGGTTGGTTTCAGAACTCTTCTAAGCCAGGGACACGGTAAAATATCGGTTATTTCGTGGAAGGGCTCGCGAGGTCTACTGTTCTCACAGAACCACTAGTAAGTAACCCATATGGGTTGAAAATGAGAATGCTGCGTTGGATGAGCGGGGTAACACGGATGGATAGGATAAGAAATGTATATGTTAGAGGAAGTTTGAAGGTTGCTCCTATCAATGAAAAGGTAAGAAGTAACAAATTGACATGGTTTGGTCATGTTATGAGGAGAGAAGACGAACATCTAGTTAAGAAGACATTAAATAAGAAGGTGGAGGGCTACAGGGGAAGATGGAGACCATAGAAGAGATGGTTGGACTGTGTGAGGGACGATATGAAGGGGTTGGGAGTGGATGTTGGTATGACGGGAAACAGAGACATGTGGAAGGATAAGACATATTGCGCCGACCCCAGATAATGGGATAAGGTGAGGAATATGATGATGATGGGTTACTTATTATAAAATCCATGGATCACGCTAAATCTCCTGTACGAAATACTTGGAATATTATCGAGCTGCACCCCCGGGCTTCGTTTCTTTAGGTATTTATAATAAGTAACCCATATACTCGTAAGTGGTATTTCGTACAGTAGATTTAGCGTGATCTAGTTACTAATACATCCAAACTTTCGCGTTTATAATATTAGATAGATATATAGATAAACACTTGTTAATAGAAGGATTAAGAGAAATATTTGTTATATTTCCTTGATTGTCTGTGTGTGAGTGTAATTTAAGGAATGAAATTAAGTAACTTTCTTAACAATGTATTATATAATGATTTTGCCCTCTCCATTTCACACACTACCTAATATTATCATCAAGTTATATGAAATGTTTTGTTCTCCATTTTGGAAGCCAGTATTCTAACGGGCGGGCGAGAGAAAAATCTTCACCTTAACTCGATATAAAAATCCATTAATAAGTACTTAAAAATGCGAAAGTAACTCGTTCAAACTGTCCGTAATTTTTTCTCATTTAAATTACTTACATAAATTTAATAATAATTAAATAAGTTTATGAGTACATCTTTCCCGAAATTCCTGATTCTGATGCAGCCATGATTTTTATACACCTAGTTATATTAAAAAAACCTACAGAAGCCCGTATCGGCAACCGATACAAATGGACGGATTAACATACAAACGGCTTTATTATATAGTTAAGAGATCATGCTGAGCACCGTTAGTGGTTCAATTTATTAATTATAGACTCCTTTGATGTTGCCGATATGGCTAATTAAATTATAAATTTATTAAAAATGTTAGTAATAATCGTTTGGTGATAATGTGATTATATCTAAGACGTAAGAAAAGGATGGAAGACAAAATCCTACACCAAAAAATGAAGACCAGACCATTAACAGTCATTAACTAGAGTTTGTAGATCAATCTGATTTAATGAAGATGTAAATTCTTGATAAAGATGAAGATTCTTCATTGACCACTTGATTCCGGTGAAGGAAAACATCGTGAGGAAACTTCACAGTGGCTGTCTGTTCAGTTTACTAGTGTGTATACTTACTACTGTCGCTAGATAGCGGTAGTCGTCAAGTCATGCCTTTAGGAAAAAAAAATTACACAAATGTTATCTATCAGAAACTTGATAAGAAATGAGATGTTTTAAAAACAGTGGTTTTACCTATCTTAGGAACTTCATTTAGGATATAGGATGTATTTATTTATTAATTTTTGTACATAACAAATATATACATAGGATACATAAAATATAGTAAAACTAAGTACAAAGGTTCTACTTATTTCTATAGAAATTTCTTCCAGTAGACCCGAGAAAGAAAAATGGGAAAAAGAGGCATTGGCATGTATTGGTATGTATTATAATTTATCACAAAATTTCCCTGTAAGTATAGTTAAGTAGCAGGGCTAGTGTTTGTATTATTAAGACGCGATACACACAGTTGGTAATAAAAACACGTAACAATAAGCCGATTGTTACAATGTGAATCGGGGCGCGCCTTGACCGACGGGCACAATGCAAAATGCAGTTCTAAGCGCCTGCGCTACATAGGATATCCGTGTGGGTTTACTTTATTTTCTAAATCAAAACAAGCTAACTATTAAAACGGAGAGCATGTATGAAGAGAGAGATGAGCGTAGAGGAAGCAAGAGAGATCTGTAAGGATCGTAGTGCTTTTTTTTTACACGACTGACCAAAAAAGGAGTGTTATATTTTCAGGGTTCATGTATATGTCGGAATTGAACACATCAACATCAGAATTATCATCATCAGATCATGGGTTCAGGGGGGCCGAGCTTAGAAATGGATGACCAGAGCGGTAAACACAGTACAGGTACTTCAAACAATGGGTTCAGATCAAATTAACTGTCAGGATGAGGGTATTTCCAAAATAACATGCACAGCTTTTAATAGACAGGGTAAACAACTCCTATCTCAAGTTACAGCCCAAAGCATCCAGGGATTCATCGGATATTAACGGATTAAGAAATCATCTAGCACTAACCTGAACCCATGATCTGATGATGATAATTCTGATGTTGATGTGTTCAATTCCGACATATACATGAACCCTGAAAATATAACACTCCTTTTTTGGTCAGTCGTGTAAAAGAAAAAAGCAAAATTCAAATCTTTTATTTTGTAATAAACAATCTAGTCTCTTTTTTAAGACAAATTTTCAAAAATACTAACCGCGCCCTGGGGCATTGCTCTTGGAGGAATTTCGGGATAAAAAGTATCCCATGTGCTATTCTCGGTAATTTTCTACAAGTGTATCAATTTTCATCAAAATCTGTTAAGTAGATTTTGCGTGATTAAGTAACAAACACACTTACAAACTTATTCTACTAGGCTGTTGCATTTTATTATTTATGATTTTACTGGCTACAAACTACTAGCCTTTCGGAACGAAAGAAGAGAGAATTCAAACCTGGGACTTCTCACTCGACCACCACAGTTCAACATGAAATGAAACCAGAAATACTTTACTAAGCACATAATTTTGTACAATAATACTTAGAGGGTTAATTTTCTAAGATCATAAAGAGTTAGTGGATTTTAACGCGAGAAACGAACGCAAGTTAATCGTCAGTGTATGGATTATAACAGGCATTTTAGCGTGAATTTATGGGTTTCTACAAATTACTACGGGTCAGACGACCTTTCTAACTCCCGGGCCTTACTCTAAAGTTGCCACGTCAGCTTATGATTTCTAATTTTATTGACTTAGGGGTCTATAAATTAGACTTACTGCGGGCATACATTGTGGTGTTCAGTGATAATTGCGGAACCATTGTCCAATTTTGATATGTTTGCATCAAAAGTATTTTTAAGTTCGATTGGCAACCAAATCAGCTGCAGTTTTTACTCTTGAATTTTTCATGGTAGTTAATTATGTAGATGAAACTTAACAAATGTGTAAACCATATAATTTTTTATAGAATAGTAGGCAAACGAGCATGCGGGTTGTCTGATGGTAAGCAATCACCGCAGTCCATAGACACCAACGAGCCTAAGAAGGTCACTGCATTATTATTATCCACATCATGGTCGGTGAGCCTCCTTATTACCTACATACGAAATTTAAATCAAAATCGGTTTAGTATTTTCTTGATTATTTTGTCGAAAAAGTTCCGCGCGGTCTGAGTTTGAGGCGGACGACTAGTAATTATAAAAGTTAGACTATCACGATGTAATTGAGAGCTGTTACGCAGAAAATTGATCAGAGGTACATGTCTGTGTCTTAAGATTCGAACCTTCGCCTTTGGGACGTAAAGTTGATCCTACTGAGCCACTACCGCTTTATTTTATAGTAACTGCATTGACGATTAAAAAGTAACACAATAAAAACAGTGATATACTGTGTTAAGAGAGTACCGTTACTAAAAGTCGATTTCTCGAATACTAACTAGGCTATATATAGCGAGGTGATATTATCCGTACAGACAAACAAGCTAATTTGTGTTATATTTGTGATGTGAGCGGCGAGCGGGGTCATAATATGCGAGCGTTATTGGAGTGATGCGCTCTAGTGATGCGAAATGTAGTTTTAGTTCAATGTTGCAAATCCAAATCAAAACTTTATTTTTTTTTATTTTCTCCATAATCTAAATTTAACAAAACAGTTACTAATGTCGTGTTTAAGATTGTGAGAAACTGGTGTCTGAACTAAGCAGAGCTTGTATCTCAGTACACCAGCCTCTCCCCACAAGATTAAACAGCGTAAACATAATTATGATTAATGCCTATCAATGTATAAAATATTCAAATGCTTAGAAACATAAACAAATCTTTAAAAATCTTTGTTTCTTCTCTCACATAGAAGTTATTTAGGTACTAGTATGGGTCCATGACTTTGTTTCCGTGGGAATTTCTGGAAATCCTCTCTTAGTGCTTCCCTACACTCCCTAGGATACATGACAAATTTCAGAAGATTTCGTGAATTTCCCTCGGGAACAGTGCTTTTTCGCGGGATGTAATGTACCCTATGATTTCACTTCTAACTATGTGTTTGCGAAACAGGAAGATTGGTCCAGTAGATAAAGCGTGAAGAAGTAACAAACAAATAAATAAACAAACTCACTTTCGCATTTATAATACTAGCTGCGCCCCGGGGCTTTGCTCCCGTGGGAATTTCGGGATAAAAAGTACCCTATGTGCTATTCCCGGTATTTTTTTACCCGTATACCAAATTTCATTGAAATCCGTCCAGTAGATATTGCGTGATTGAGTAACAAACATCCTCACAAACGCACAAATTCACAAACTCACATCCAACTTTCGCATTTATAATATTAGTAGGATTAGTTAGGATTAGGATAGATATGTCTTGATACCAGTAACAAGATATACCATTCCCACCATGCAAATAAGAGTTATTCAGTCATGGCCCACATGGGTCGCTGAAAATGCCCTCTCAACATAAACTGCCTTAAGATTATCTTATCTAAATGCTACCTTTGAAACCCATCACTAGAGCCAAGTATAATTAATAGAGTAATTCGGCCGTACCCGCTGCGTCGTCGGATCTCGTCGTCTGATACCATCTAGACGCGCACTCGTTTCCTTGTGCCTTCTATGAAACATCATCCCAGTATCGTCGCGGAGAAAAGTCACATGAAATAATTAATTATAGATTACTAGTTTTTGCCCGGGTGAATTTTCCGCGAGAATAGTGCTTTTTCCCGGGATGAAAGGTACCCTATGTCGTTCCCAGTACTTCTGAATACCTGTATGCGAATTTTCAGGATGATTGGTTCATAGATAGAGCGTGAAGAGGTAACAAACAAACAAACTCACTTTCGCATTTATACATACATACATAGAATCACGTCTTTATCCCTTACGGAATAGACAGAGCCAAGAGTCGTGAGACTCGAAGGTCACGCTTAGCTGAATAGTGGGCTCTCATTTATACTATTATTTATTATTATTATTTATAATATTAGTTAGGATTTAGAAAGAAAATTATCGTCATCATCAGTCCTTGCCAATTCCCATTTCATTTGGGGTCGGCCCTCCTAATCCTCTTGCACCATTCGTCTCTGTTGTGCACCATGTCATGTTAGAAAGAAAATTATAAATAAATAAAACTTTAAGCATCTTCTTTATCATTAGCTGATTAGATTTATTGCGATTGAGTAGCAATGCAAGCATCGTTTATTATTTTGTTATTACACAAATCTACATACACTAACATCTACTCGGCAAATTTAAATCAAAATTAGTTACCGACTTTTCTAGGTCTATTAACCTCAATAGGTCGTATAGGTTTGTTTATGTATATTTTTAGTTATATAACATTATTGTATACAGAGATTTAAAAAAAGTAATAGTAGAATGATACGTGTATGATTAAAATCTACCTCTATATGAGTATCCTTCGGTATAACTTGCCACCAGTTACTTAAATATGCTTGTAAGAAGTAATCTAAAAAATTATAATGTGCAAATGCTAGAAATAAAAAAAAAAACAATTCCTTTAATTTAACCTAATAAAAAAAATATTTTCGAAAATATAATAATTTCACCAAACACTTTTGCACTCAACAGTACCTGCTCATCATTTTCGCGTGTGCTCAGCTAACTAGTCGGTCTCACATTCTAACCCCGACTCGGGTTACGCAAACTACACCGTTTAAATCGATTATTTATTCCGAATACTCGATACTCGATGCTAACCACATTACGCCCACAAGCTCGTTGAGACCTCCATCCCTCTTTGATTTCTCTCTATTTATACAAGTTCAGTTTTATTACGTTTAATAAGGAAGTCTTCATGATATCTGATCTCTTAGTTTGAGGTCACTCAACCTCTGTCATAATATTGTAATTTTCTTCGTCGTGTCCACCTGTCTAATTGCTAAAAACTTTATTGTTTTTGATCAAAAATTTGCTATGGCTAACGCATTAACTTGCATTAGGTCTTCCAAGAGCGTAGGAGAAAAAATAATATTAGAATTTGACATGTGTATATTCTTGTATGTTCGAAGACCACTTGTCTTTAAGTTTTTTGTATTCCCACGAAATCTGAGGGAAAAAAAAACAAAACAAAAACATTCTTTTTCATACTCATTTTAGTTTATTTCTTAATATGTTGCTGCTGCTGAATTTTCAAATTCATTCAGTCATGGTTTTTTAAAATTGTTTTTGCCACAATATTTTACATAAACATGTATTATAAATAGTTTAATCAAATTATAGTTTGAACTAGCTTTTGCGCGCGGCTTCGCCTGCGTAAAATGGTTTATGATTCTATCATTAAGTAGAAGCAACACTTACTAAGGTTGCTATCTAAAAAGTCTGTACATTATAAACACAATTGAAACAATGCTTACGTGTTCTGACAAAAAGTCATTGACACATTCGCTTCATATAACATAGCTACAGTTGGCATCATTCAAAACAATACTTAAATATCAAAACATTAAAGTCGTAAACGGTTTGTGAATTTTTAAATTATCTTGACATAGATATATGGTAAGCCTTTGACAGTGTTGACCTTGAGGCGCCATAGTTCACACAGGCCCTTCACTGGGAAAATATGGAAAAAACACTACAATGCATCGGCCCTCATGCATTTCTGTAGACAAGACAATCGATTACAATAGTTATATGCACTTCATTGATAATTGTTTGCAGCGTACATAGAATTGGGAAATCGGCGTCCTTCTAGGCTTATTACTAGGACCATTTATCTTTTTGCGTCTTATTGTCTATATTAAAAATTTACAACTTCGTGTTTTAAGATATTGTTTTCTAATAAGCCTTGTGCTACATAAAATTTCCCATCGGAAAAGCATTGATAGAGCAGGCGAAGCTGTGATAGCAAGACATGTAGTGTAGTATACCTGGTACACTTCCGGTCGAAAGGTTTCCATTATTAAATTTAATCCTACTCTTACCTCATCAGTTTATAAATCAATCTGACTAATGTCTGATAGTTATAGAACACCACAAGTTTCCGGTGAAGAAAAACATCGGTAGGAAATCTGCACTTTAGTTGACCATATACGAATATTAGTTAGTGTGTGACATGAAGAAGGCAAAATATTGCAAACCTCTCTATTAACAGTGCCACGAAAATCAGGGCGTGTTTAATTTATTCATTAGTGAAGACGACCATCAGCCATGAGGAATATGATTATACAGAGATATCAAAAGTATTATATGATAGTGGAATTTCCAGCCAATTCAATATATTGGATGCAAGATTCAAATTATTATCAATAATGTCAACCGATAAACATAAACCAAACATATCAAATTTCAATTCGATTAATAAAATTCATTTCCAAGACTCAATTACACTATTCCTTCTAAAGCTAATAATAAAAGCGTGTTAAAAATAGCAGCAGAGACAACGTAGGTACAGAACAAGGAAGTCCATAATTGGTGTTAAATCAAACACACGCTAAATATCTGCGTGAAAGGAATCTGCGGATCAGAGATGACCGCAGGTTCCGCCGTCGATACCATCGGGGCACCTAGCCCTGCACATCCAGCCAACAATTATGGATGCGCCATTTTGTTTATTAAGTATATATTGTTTCATAAACCTACATTGTGTCGATTCGTCAAGTCTTTGAAATTTTGAGTATCAAATGTTCCGTTTTACCTCAATTTAATTAAGTCCTCGCATGAGTCTAAAGTCTCCACGATCCCGTAGAGAATAAGTACGTGTTTTTGATACATGATGTTGAAGTAAACTTTTACATCATCTATGATTGATTTTATACATCCAATAAGAATTCGTATCTTTCTTACTTGGTGCCTAAACTCATGTAGCTGTCAGGAAGGCGTCGAAAATAATATCATGATGTACTTATATTCTACAGTATGTAATAAAATTATGTTGTTATGACGTTACACGTGCCATGAAATTCTGTTTTCTCCATAGATCTAACAAACATGTCCTAAGTACATATATTGATTTCAAGTGATTGAAGGATGTCAAGTTAAATATTTCCATAGCTGTCATAATGTAGATATTTGACAAATATTATTTAAAACTAAGGTACAAAGGCATAAGGTACTATGTATAACTAAACGTAAACAATGTAGTATAACAAAATACTATTTATTGAATTTATTGTAACTACCACAACAATTAACTATGTAGATACCTACCTACTACAAAAGAATCGTCATTTCATCAATATCAATATAGCTATCAAAGTCAAAGTCAAATATTTTTATTCATATTGGCTAAAAAATAGCACTTATAAATCGTCACATTCTTGTTTTTTAGTTAGTTGACGTCATAAAATTACTTAAGGCTAAGTTTACCACCGCCTCCAAAGCGCAAGTGGAGAAGAGGCGGCGCAACAAACTCCACTGCTGCATTTTCTCCAAAGACGTCACTTTACAACATATGTCTTACAATTAAATGACTGTATATGTGGACGAATATACATTGAATATTTATATTAAATGTCAAATTTATAAATTAATAAAATTATAAATTAATAAAATGTCATTGAAAAAGTAAAAGTACACAATGTACCTAGAGAGTAATATGACAGTCTTAGGAGGTCACTGTACCAGGCTCGGGCCACGCATTTTTGTCATTTACATAATCATCCGTCGTATAATATGCCTTCTTACAAAGTGTCTCCTTAATATAATGTTTAAATTTCTTGTCAGGCATATCAAGGATTGTATCGCAGGATAACCGCTTGACCAATATAGAAAAAATTTGATGAAAGATATACCTTATTAGGTATAACTTACATACCTAAATTTAATCTAAAATTTAATTTAAAAATTAAACTTAATAAGCTATACTTGATATTCTTTAAAACTCGTTGATAAACATAGGCTATTTTATTTCAAAAATCAACCTTCATGCTGCTATGAGGGATGAAAATTTATATAAAGTCATACTGGTATAAGAAAAAAGTTAGCCTCTACGGGACACCCGGCAGATAAACAAATGCCATTTTCCATCACGGCGTTCGAATCGATTTTACTGCCAAGCCACGCCAATTGATGTTTTAAATAAAAAAAATATGCTAGAACCTCCATAAGTTAGCACTCTTTGGCGCGTGCAGTCGGAATTTAACGCCAAATCGCGGCGCAGTAATTGCGCTTATCTCTGCATTGTTCGCGTAAGGGGCACAAGGCTGCGCGACCGTTGACGTGTGAGATTGTATGCTCTATGCATTTGTGGATACACTCGTTTTTTATAACTCTATGTATCGTGCATAAATCGGAATTTATTAAACAATAGAACTGACAAAGAGGGGGTTAAGACTCTGAATGGTTTGTTCTTCGTTTGGCCCACTGATTTTCATCCCACTTATATAGTACTAGCTGTCGCCCACGGCTTCGCCCGCGTGAGTTTCGTTTAGATGAAAAATCTCTCTTGGAGCTTTTCATCAGATGTTCCAGATCTTCAATTAGTTATTATCACCGTTAAACTATACTGGAGTCAGTATAGTTTAACGGTGCTCCAGGTTCCCAAGATACAGGGTTTTCCTAGTTTGGGAACCAACGTTTAATACTTTTGTTGTAGCATTTTTGATAATAAACGCAATTTTATTTTATTTTTATTTTAATTTTCTTACGTCATCCGAAAATGCTCATCAGGTTGAACAACTTTTGTTAAGGCACCATTTCGATATTTCTTATAGTTTAGCTGTTCTGTTAAGGTGTTCCAGTTTTCAAAATAAATTATAGCCTAAATGTTGCCCAGGCTTAATAGCTATACAACAAAAAAAGTTTCATTCAAATCGGTTCAGTACTTTTCGGATTAGCGTGATCATACATATAGACAGACAGACAGACAAAAAATTCAAAAAAAAATTTTTTGCTTTATATTATTCTTTTTAAGTATCCCTCTATCCATTTCAGTCAAAAATACAAAATGTACAGACAAAATATTTTTACTGTCTTATTATATGTATATATATGCTTACGTCTATATGTAGGTATATGATTCCTTCGTCCTTAATAAGGGACGAAGAAATTATATTGAAATTAAAATGTTATTTTAAATTTTTACATATCCAAGAATATTTATATACGGCATCCTACACACCATTATTTTCAGTCAATGATCTTCAATAAAAAACAAAAAGTTTTGCTCTATTTGACCAACTATTGACGTCTGAGACAATCTTTATTATTTTATTTTTTTTTATTTATGCAATTGCATATTTTTATTATTTTTGTTGTACTCTTATCATAAGCGGAAAAAACGACCACATTTTTTAATATTATGAGTCCTTTATAATATTTCTTTGCGCAGGTTATTTAGAATAAAATAAGGAATAATATATTACGTTTTGTCCTACGCTGAACATACATGCTCATGTTAAAATGTAAAAATCTTCCTACGGGTTTAAATTTTACGTATAATTTTGTTGTTTCGCGGATAATTATTATTCAAGACAAGAAGGTAACTAGTTTCGAATTATTTGCATTAAAATATATGTTTTTGTAAATTTTTACAGATCTCGTATTTTTACTACAGTATGTCCTAAGTAACGATAACGGATAGATTTAAAAAAAGTTGTTAACAAGATATTAGTTGAAACATAAAAAAAAATCATTGACAATTTTTAATCTAGCATTGATGATACCTACCTAAAATGTATGAGTTTCGCTTTTTCAGGAATATGTACTTTTCCATACTTACATACTACTGCAGCGCAGCGACCCGAAGTGGATCTTGGCCTCCGACACGAGATGACGCCATTTTTTGCGGTTTTGCACCAGCTCTCGCCAGTTTTCCGCTTTGAGGCTCTGTAGGTCTTTCAGAACCTCATCGCTCCAGCGGTACCTAGGGCGCCCGACTGGTCAACGGCCTCTCGGTCGACTCTCGTATGCTCTTTTGACGGCACGATCCTCTTCCATTCTCTCCACATGATCGAGCCAGCGAAGTATGGCTGCTTTGACCTCTCCGATGATGTTTGTTTCGGACATTAGATCTTCAATTTCAATAATTTTCCATATTCCTGAAAAATATGTAATAACGTTGTGAAAATTGTGAAGGATAAAAAGAAACTGGTTCTAAATCCGTATGATATACTAGCTGCTTCTTACGTCTATTCTCCCGTGGAAATTTTGGGAAAGATAATTTGTGGCCCCAGGTCGTTTAAACAAACAAAAATCCTCAGCTTTATCATATTAGGTTGTATTTTAAGAAACAAAGTATACATACCTACCTACATATAAAAGGCAACGTTTTGTTTGCCTGTACGGTTAAGTATAAAAAGTCAACATTTATTAATTTAGACCACATGCTGACTTAATTTATTATTACTAATTACTTTTAGTAAAAAATGTGCGGACGACCCAAAATTATTCGCTATTCAACAACATATCAAATGTACCGAAATTAATGATATCAGAGAATGCAATAATAAGGTCAATATATACATTTATATAAGGTCAAATAAAAACCCTAACCGGTTAACGACATCTGATGAAAAAGGCATATAAAATACTAGCTTTTGCCTGCGGCTTCGCTCGCATGAATTTCCCACAGAAACAGTGCTTTTTCCCGGGATGAAAGGTATCCTATGTCCTTCTCAGTACGTCTAACTATGTGCATGCGAAATTTCAGGAAGATTGGTTCAGTAGATAAAGTGTGAAGAGGTAACAAACAAATAAATAAACAAACTATTAATTAGTTAGGATTACTCTATTTATTCAAACTATAACTCTGCACCGCGGCTTCGCTTTCGTAGAAATTTCTGGATTCTGTATAGCTTATAGCCTACATCATGAATCTCTATCACACAGTTTAAAAAAAAAATCATATTTATAACTTTAGAGATAAGCGCGTTCAAGTAAACAGACAACCAAACTCTTCCGCCTTATTAGTATATATTCAATATTCATACTAAATCAGCCATTTTTTGTGAGGTTTAGATTGAAAAAACTTTACTTTCGATAGTTAATCTAAGACTTCCTTCTCTCGATAGAACAATAAACCATTCCTTGTAAAATCAGGTTAATTTTAAACACTCGTTCAAGGTTACGTCGAAGCTTGGCTAATTATCAATGCTTAAAGTTACGGTGTAAACTTGGCATATAAACCTTATAATTTAACCCGCAATTTAATTATTTAAACTAGTTACAGTCCTATGCGGCTTGTCAGGCGACTACAAAAATGATTAGTAGTTACTGATTAAGATTTTTTTGATTTACACAGAAATAAATTTCAAATCTAATCATTAGTTTAACAGATGTCCAAATCAGTAGTAAAAACTCTTCGCAACTAACGCAAATAATACTTATTTATATTTTTGCAAAAGCACATTAAACTATTGTAAAAATCATTGTAGATCAGATAAGCTAAAAATATACCGCAACATTTTTTAATAAAAAGAAATATTACGATTGTAACAACTTATTTCCCTCCATCATGGCACTTCCCTTGAATGCATTGTTCTCAAATTCAGAATAAATATAAACAGATTACTTTATTAACAGAACATTCGTAACTGACTTTTGAATGGTAATTATTTACACACATCTTGCACACATCCATACAAAAGACATAAATCTGTTACTTCTAAAGTCAACTCTATGATATTTCAAGTCTACGCCTTTCAAAATACGGTTGAAAATATGTCTTAAGTTTTTATCGCGATTCAAACGAAAGGATTAAAAGTTATTTGAAAAGAAGTTTTTGTTAGTAGATGATATCTTAATATGACTGTAATAAAAGAGGGTTGCGTATAATCTGTAACTGTCCGTCTGTCTGCCGTTTTGTCGGGTTTTGATGACAATTTTTTGTATAATATTTCGCACCTTTGATGCGGGTATTGTGATATCCGTTCGATAAAATATCGCATGATATCAGATTGACTGGAGAAAAATTAAGATCCACATTTTAGAAATTAAGATATTTATTTGACAGAGCTAAGAGTCGTGAGACTCGAAGGCCACGCTTAGCTGAATAGTGGGCTTTCTGATGGAATGAAGATTCAGACTTGACGACTCTTGGCTCTGTCTACCCCGTAAGGGATAAAGACGTGATTCTATGTATGTATATTTATCTGCTCTTTGCAGAATCTATTTCTATTACTTTGACAATATCAATATTTTAATAATACTTGACATAACTATCAACAAATCTGACATCAGTATTAGGTCTTATAGTACGAGCTTTGTGTTATAATGTTATAATGTACCTGTAAAAAATATTTTTTTATCCTTTTCAATCCATTAGGGGTCAATTCCCTAAATTTCTTTCTTAGTGATCATTAGTTATACTTATGCTATATACTTACTTACTTACTACTGCGGTGCAGCGACCCGAAGTGCATCTTGGCCTCCGACATGAGATGACGCCATTTTTGTTATGTGTTAGTTATTGTGCAGAATAACTACGCTCTGCTACCAGAGAATGTGCGCAGAGCAACTGCGGTCTGCTACCAGAAAATGTGGCAGAGAGAATCCGGACAAACGAAGCGGCGGGAAGAATTCTGTACCGGAACTTCACCGGGAAAAGACCACCGGTAAAAATAAGTACCGGGAAAAAATCTCCACGCGGCACCACGTTTGCCCGACTAAAACCTAACTAACTTAACGCAGTCTGCTACCACCGTAGCTTATGAAGGGAGCTACAGGGCCCTATATAATAACCTAACCTATAAATTAACTACAATTGAAAACCACTTACCAAACTAAATCTTCTTTTTCTTCGGATCCAAACTTGAGTGTCTTCGGGAAGGGGGAATTCCTAATCACCCTACCTAACCCATGAGATCTCAATTCCCCAGAACAAATAAATAGATTTCTTCCCGAAATCGGCTCGGCAACAGATAGATGTGAGCGAGCAGCCACGCGTCACATCCCACAGGAGAAAGTCACAATGACGGGTACACAAACACAAAGTTCAATAGTTATTTAACAAACAGGAAATTCACAATTATAACTCAAATCAATTAGCAATCAAAGAACGCGGGACCTCTCGCGTATTAAAAATCAAACCGATATCGCATAGGACAATGGCGGCCGTCCGCGACCCATCTTACACGCGAGCAATGTGAGAACCCCAAAACGCCTGGCGGCGATAACAGGAAACGCCTGCGTTTAGTTTTACCCAATATATTACAAACATCCCCCCGTCCCGGTCTGAGAAGCAGACCGCTAGCTTACTCTACGGGACGGCGGGCGAGAGAGGTCACACCTCTCCTTAAAATCGAACCGTCGACCAACACCTCAGCCACACGCGGAGTGCCATCTCCGCCAAGAATCAAACGTAATATGCGAGCTCGTCGCCAAAGCAATGAGGGCAAATTTGCCTCTTTTAACAATACTAAATCACCCTCCCTGGGAGGCTCAGTCCTGTCTGTCCACTTCACTCTTTGCTGCAGCAAATGCAAATATTCAAGCGACCAGCGACGCCAAAAGTCCTGGCTCATTTGCTGCAACATTTGAAAACGCGACAACCGATATACGCGTTCGTCCTTCCACGGGTATTCGGGCAGGGCATTCAAAGGCCCTCCCACCAAAAAATGACCAGGGGTGAGAGCTTCCAAGTCATTTGGATCTGGAGATAGCGGACAGAGAGGACGAGAGTTGAGGACCGCCTCAACTTTACAAAACACCGTGGCCAGCTCTTCAAAGGTTAGAGCCGTTTCTCCGATAATGCGGCGGAGGTGGGTCTTTGCGGATTTCACAGCCGCTTCAAAAATCCCTCCCCAATGGGGGCAACTTGGGGGACTAAACTTCCAGGTTATTCCCCTTTGGGCAGCAATTTGACTTAAACTAGTACAATTTTTATCAATAAACACAGAAACATCCTTAAGATAATTTACAGTTCCTTTATAGTTTGTGCCATTGTCAGACCTAATAAGGGAAGGTAGACCTCGATGCGAAACAAAGCGATCCAACGCGGCGACGAAGGCCTCCGTAGTCAGAGCCGATACCACCTCCAAATGGACAGCCTTGGTGGCCAAACAAACAAATACACACAAATAGCCCTTCACAATACGGGCATTACGAAAGGGAGAAGCCTTGATCGAAAAGGGGCCGGCAAAATCGGTTCCAACGCCGTCAAACGGCCTCGACGGTCGGATTCGATCAGCGGGCAAATCACCCATCTGTGGTTGCATCGTGGATGCCTTCAACCTATAACATGCAATACATCGAAACAGGACACTACGGATTGCTCTTCGGGCTGACAAAATCCAAAACTCGCGTTGCAAAATAGCCAACAAAGCATTGCACCCAGCATGGGCGTTACGAATGTGTCGATCAGACACCAAAAGCTGCACCAAGGGTCCGCCCTTGGGCAACAACAGAGGATGGCGAGTCTCATATGGAAGATCCGCCTTCCGGAGCCTGCCTCCAACCCGAAGAAGCCCATCCGAGTCGATGTACGGGTTCAAACGAGCGACCGCGCCCTTCAACTTAGCGCGTGCTTCGCGCAAAATATGAAGCTCTGACTCAAACCGTCCGGTCTGCACGACACGGACCCAATGCAACAATGCGCTCCGGCGCTCTTCTGCACCTGCAATCGGCTCCAACCGCTTTGCCTGTGGGTTTCTACAATTATGTATGAAACGCTTAATCCAACTGGTGACACCCAGAAGCTTATCCAAGCTGCTATACCGAGCAAGTAGCCAATCCGGCTCCGACGTCGTCTCAGCGACTACAGCATGTACACGGAGCCCAGTCAAACTCAAAGAAGTAACATCTGTCTGACAGACAGGCCAAGAAGTTTCTGATCCCATCAGCCACTCTGGACCCCACCAGAGCGGGTGTGACACCAATTCTGGTGCCGTACAACCTCGGGAGGCACAGTCCGCTGGGTTAAGCTCTCCCGGCACATGTCTCCATGTTATATCAATTCCGATATTCTGGATTTGGGAAACCCTGTTTCCAACAAAAACCTCCAAGGTATGTGGGGCCGCGCGCAACCATGCAAGCGCGACCTGGCTATCCGACCAGGCGAAGATGTCCCGTATCTCGACCGTGGCCGCCAGCTCACATGCAACGTGATGCAACAATTTAGAGAGAAGGTGAGCTCCACTCAACTCAAGCTTGGGAATAGTCAGCCTAGTCCTGATGGGGGCGACCTTGCTCTTCCCTAACAAAAGCGAGACATTGACCCGGCCATCGGCGTCAACTGTCCGCATATAGACTGACGCGGCGTAGCCTCGCTCCGACGCGTCACAAAAGCCATGCAGGCTGGCTCGATATTTCCCGGGGGCAATATTCGACGAGGCAAGGCAATCCGATTGACTTCCTTAATCGATGAAAACAACTCGAGCCAATCATCCAATGGAGAGCCAAACAGCGGCTCGTCCCACGAGACGCCCAAAGTCCAAAGTCTCTGAAGAAGACACTTTGCAGAGAATATCACTGGGCTGATCCAACCGCTTGGATCAAACATACGGGCTATTACGGACAACACCGTTCTCTTAGTCCAGACCTTTGGTATTTCCAAGTCCACTTGGAATGTAAAAATATCGGTTAGCGGCTGGTACTGCATGCCCAGCACCGCTATCCTGTTGGGATCATCCACATCCTCAAACAGGTGAGGGTTCTGTTGGTGATCCTCCGGGATCCCTTCTAGAACTTTAGGCTCATTAGACAACCACTTACGTAGCTCGTAGCCACCTGTCTTCAATATTTCGATCAATTCATCCCGCAGTAGGAGGGCCTCCTCAATACTTTGGGCTCCGGTGCACACGTCATCAACATACAAGTCACGTGACAGCACGGAAGCCCCACGAGAAAAGCGGATCCGTTCCCGCTCTGCCAATTCAAGCAATGATCTGATGGCGATATAGGGACTAGATTTCAAACCATACGTGTTTGTGTTGAGTTCATACACCGTCACAGGATCCTCAGGGCGCTCACGCCAGAGTATCAACTGGAATCGCCTGTCCTCAGGATGTATGACTGTCTGGCGGAACATCATCCGGATGTCCGCACCAAAAACCACTTGATGTCTTCTAAAGTTCAAGATGATGTCAATTATGTCCCTATGCAATTTGGGACCCGAATGCAAACATAGATTCAACGAAACTCCGTTCGAAGTGGGTGCGGACCCATCAAAGACAGTCCGCAACTTGCCCGTTGAGGCCTTCACCACCGCGTGGTGGGGCAAAAAATAATGCTCAGTTGAGCTCCAATCAACTCGAGCCGGAGACATGTGACCCAAATCCTCGTACTCGCGCATAAATTCAATATATTTATCGCGAAGTACGTGGTCACGCTGCATACGTCGCTCCATGGACAGCAGTCGTTTCTCCGCAAGCGCCCTACTTTGCCCTAGGCTAGGACGAGAGGCAACAAAGGGTAACCTAGTTACAAACCGACCGGAGGGCAACCTCTCCGTGGTCGATCGAAAAAGGGCTTCGCACTCAGCGTGTTCCGGATCCATCCTGGAACTCATAGGTGGCTCCTCCACCTCCCAAAACCTTTGCATGGTCTTGGCCAAGGACGCAGATGCGACAACCGGTGGCTCCTCCGCGGTGCCATTATCAAACACAGGGCCCATCAGGGCAAAACCAAAAATCGTAGACACTGCCATCAGTGAAGACGAACCCAGAGCCTTCTGTGTACCCAACAAAATCCAACCCAATACGTCCGAGCCCAGGAGCAAGTCCACTGGGCCGGGATGAAAGACAAAGGGGTCGGCCAAATCCAGACCCGAAACCAAAGACAACACACCCGGCGGTATGTCTGTCGAGGGGTGCCAACCCGCAATGGTATCCATTACCATAGCCGAAGTCGTGATCCTCATTGTGGAGGACTTCAGCGAAGAAAAGGTGACAAGTGTCTGGCCCGTCAGACACTTCACTTGTATGCCACCAACTCCAAGAAGTGGCACAGGCGAGTCTTCCACGACTAAACCTAACTGGCGTGCCACTCGAGTGGTAACCAAACTGCTTTGAGCCCCTGAGTCCAACAGAGCTCTCAAATTAATGGCTTCCCCCACGACCCCATACGCGGACCACCGCGGTAGGGAGCAGAACCGTCCGCGGCTCTGTCCCAGCAAGGGAGCAAGCTAGTTACGGGCTCCCCACTCTCTCCAAACCAGGGGGCGCCACTGACCCGGATAATATGTCGGGCGAGTGCACATCCCCATCTGAGGGGGGGGCATAACCCGCGGCCCGGCCATACCTATGGTACGGCGGGTGGTACTCCAGCCGTGGGTACTCGTGCAGCGGCGGAGAAAACCGCTGCGGCTGCATGTGGTGGGTAGTGGTAACCCGCGTGGAGGGGGGTGTCCCCACTCTCCCGTCCGATCTAGGGCCCCCGCCCATGGGGGCCCTATCCGGGGCCTGGCCAGCTACATACTGGCCATGACCTTGGGGCGCGTGGTCCCGGTCCGCCAAGACCCGCGCAGGTACGCGACCCCCTCCCGAGGGGGTGCGACGAGCGAAGCCGCGTCCTCCGTCCGGTGGTGGAGGGCTTCGCGCAGGAGCGCCCCCGCCCATAGGGGACCCCTGCCTCAACATCCGGGTGCCATCCCCGTTGCGGTTCATGCAAAGCATCGCGTGGTGCCGCCCACGGCATGCACTGCATGGTATGGCACTGGGACAGTCACGTGCATAGTGACCGCCCAAACAATAAAAGCAAAGTTCATGCCGCTTTGCCATGCGGCGCCGATCTTGTACTGGCAGTCCCTGCCAGTCCCTGCATTGCAGCAGGCTGTGGCCCATCCGACCACATTGCAGGCAGTCCGCGTCCCTCGCGACTGCTGCCGTGTGTGCAACCCGCGCACCAGCTCCACGCGGTGGCGGTTGCCGTCCCTGTTGGGGCCTCCCTCGCCATGAGGGTTCCAAGGGCCTACGTTCAGGCGCTCTGGATGGCGCTGAGTCCGTCATGGTATTCTCAGCCGCCCGTGCCTCAAACTCCAAAAACTTCACCAAGTCAGTGAATGTTGGTAGGGTGGTGCTATCCCGTTCCGCATTCTCGCGCTCAAATCGCGAGCGGATGTCATTGGGTAATTTGCCCAATACAATGTGCACCAGCAAAAAGGACCATTGGTCCACCGGCAGCCCCAGTGTGCGGAGCGCGTTACAGGCCACTGTAACGGGCGTGAGCAACTGCAGGCGCAACTGTGCCCTGTTGGCCACCTTGGGCAGGGCCATCAACTGTGCGGCGTGCGCATCCGCTAACAAACGTAAATTTTGGTAGCGGGAGTTCAATAACTCCCAAGCCGTGTCGTACTGGTCGTCCTCCACCCGGAGGTGCTGGATGAGCGACCGCGCTTCATCCTCAAGAGTGGAGAGGAGGTAGGCCATCTTCTGGGCCTTCGACAAATCCTGTCGTGCTACGACCAGGGACTCAAACATATTTTTATATGCTACCCACTCCTCCATCCTACCCCCAAAGTGGGACAGCTGAAGGGTGGGGAGCCGACCAGTAACCGCTGGTCCTTCCTGTCTAACAGGTGTGCGAGGGGCTGGTCCGCCAGCCTGTCTCGCCCTTATTGCGGCCGCCGCCTCCACGATGTCATCGTGCAGACTCAGGATCTGGTCCAGGTCCGCCACGTGACCTGCGTAGACCTCCGGGGTAAGGTCGGCTTCGGTAAGCGCCGCCATGGCCGCTTCCGCGTTGTTCAATCGTGAGCGGAGCTGATCCGCTCTTTCCAGTATAGCGGCCTCCCTGTCCTTCCGGGACAGGAGTCCACCGGCCGTCACAAACCATCTCAATTCGTTGGCGAGTGTCGCCTTAGCATTGGGGACCTTCGCCATCGCGTCAAGTCACAAACAAAAAATAACAAAAGGTAAATAAAAAAACAACAAAATCAAACAACTACACGAAGAACCGCGGTAGGTATGAGAATGGCACAAACCCGGAACGCACGGTACAAACCGCAAACAAATACAAAAAAGGTTACAAATATTCTTATACAAACAAACTAAGAAAAATCTAATAATTTTTACAAACAATTAATTATTTTTTACAAACGAACAAATAGAGGGTAGATAAACTACGCTCTGCTACCAGAAAATGTGCAGAATAACTACGCTCTGCTACCAGAGAATGTGCGCAGAGCAACTGCGGTCTGCTACCAGAAAATGTGGCAGAGAGAATCCGGACAAACGAAGCGGCGGGAAGAATTCTGTACCGGAACTTCACCGGGAAAAGACCACCGGTAAAAATAAGTACCGGGAAAAAAATCTCCACGCGGCACCACGTTTGCCCGACTAAAACCTAACTAACTTAACGCAGTCTGCTACCACCGTAGCTTATGAAGGGAGCTACAGGGCCCTATATAATAACCTAACCTATAAATTAACTACAATTGAAAACCACTTACCAAACTAAATCTTCTTTTTCTTCGGATCCAAACTTGAGTGTCTTCGGGAAGGGGGAATTCCTAATCACCCTACCTAACCCATGAGATCTCAATTCCCCAGAACAAATAAATAGATTTCTTCCCGAAATCGGCTCGGCAACAGATAGATGTGAGCGAGCAGCCACGCGTCACATCCCACAGGAGAAAGTCACAATGACGGGTACACAAACACAAAGTTCAATAGTTATTTAACAAACAGGAAATTCACAATTATAACTCAAATCAATTAGCAATCAAAGAACGCGGGACCTCTCGCGTATTAAAAATCAAACCGATATCGCATAGGACAATGGCGGCCGTCCGCGACCCATCTCACACGCGAGCAATGTGAGAACCCCAAAACGCCTGGCGGCGATAACAGGAAACGCCTGCGTTTAGTTTTACCCAATATATTACAAACAGTTATCATTATTGTTTTGTTACTTACATACATACATATTATTACGTCTTTTTCCCGTGGGGGTAGGCAGAGACTAGCGCTTACTTAGTGATCATTATTTATACTTATGCTATATAAAGAATCTTTTTTTTTAATTTTATATTTCTACGTTTAGAATTGTGTTTCTGAGCTGTGTTGATATCCCAATCAGTCCGCATCCAATATACCTTATGAAAAATTTCAAAATTTAAGATTAACATATCCTTTTCAACAGTTTCTATTTACTCTCTTCACAATGTCGCACGGCTCAAGTCTCGGGAATAGCCCCTTTCACCCGAAGAGGCATTAATGCACAAACACGATGTACACCAACTGATACAGATCGTATGCGGGCAAGACCCCGCTTTATGACACTTTTGATGGGTGCTGCGCACTATGGCATAACGGTCGCCTATTGTTTCTCTATGAATTTAATTTATTTGATTTCTTGTGGAATTCTTCTGAGCCAACTGCATATCCAGTTTTACATGGACGTAGAAGTTGTCAAAATGAAATAAAAGCTATTTGAGACCTCTGGTGCTGAGTCTATGCGGTGAAAATCTATGTAGGTCTTGCTGTTGAACTGAGCTTTCGACCTGTTCTTTCATTTTTTAAATTTTTCATCTATTTAAAGTACTCTCATATAGAAATTAAATATGGAGAAAAATTTCCATGCGAGCAGGACTTGAACCCGCGACGGTCTTTATATGACCTTGCTCTTCCAATTCATCTATTTCATCACAGTCGGGTTAGGATTTCATAATTTATTTTCTTGACTCACATAAGATATATGATGATCCTCTCAGCAATATTTCAAGTTCCTACGTTCAGCAGTTTTGTCTCTGCGTTGATTTTACAATTAGTCAGTGTCTAATCAATACATATAATAAAACTGTAACTAGTCTGTGTCTATACATAACAGATATCTAAGAAAAAACATTACGAGGGGTCTTAATAAGGCTAATAGAAGCCAAAACAATTTTTTTTTTAATTTTGCCTATCTTTCTGTCTGTCTGTATTTCTGTTTGTACGCGCATCACGCAAAAACTACTGAACCAAATTTGATGCGGTTTTCACTGTTATATTATAGAAGGTCTAACTTAAAATTTGGCGTAAGTTTCATCTTGATACGCCACTTAGAACCTGAGATATGCGCGGACGAAGTCGCGGGCACAGGCTAGTTTAATATAAAGGTTGCAAGAGGTGGATTATAATTAAATTATTTGAGTATAAAACGAACAATTATAATGTATTTATATAAATAACGATGGATTCTTTCACCCTCAACGTATGCAATATCTCATAGATTTTACATCTAAATCCGAATGTGCCAATCACAGTTTGAGCGAGGTATGTTCATTTCATTGCCATCCAGCTATGTACCATGCAGGCTGATATATTAAAATATTTAACCTTTAAACAAAGCGTAGTAAAATAACCGTGCTATATTAACGTGGAAAATATTACCTTTACAAATACATGTCAAAATATGAACCTAGAACCAGTGAATTGGCTACGAATGAAATGTCAGTATAGTTGGCAATCTTGCCGCCTTGCCGCCAAATTGATACACTCAAAACATTTCTTCCGATTTATGACGAAACGAAGTACGTTTTTTTTATAAGAACAAAAAAAAAAACAAAATAATTTAAATATTACGAAAAGCGACTCTGGACACATGCATGCCATACGACTAAATAAATATAAGAACAATAGTTATTTTAAATGGACTCCACGAGTCAGATGAGTGTACTATAAAAAAAAAACAGATATTTAACACGCAAATTTAATCATAGAATAATAACAAAAGTAGGTATTACTTATCAATGAAAAAGTCACATTCAGCACCATAATTTAAATAAATGAATTAATCATGAAACACAAACCTATCGCAAAACTGACAACTGATTATATTTTTCATCGCGGGACACTTGTAATGTCATAAGTAACAAGTGCAGTAAATATCTCTGAAGGTTATTTTTAGACCGTCTATTTTTAGATATGTATTATGAAATTGATTTACATTATAACCATTATCGCTACCTTAAAAAATAACCTGCCTTCGTTTTTGTATCGGAATAATGTTTAATCGGACTAGCAAATCGATGGTTCCGTACAAAATCATTCGATTAAATCGTCAAACGTGCGATTTGCACACATTGAAAAAACTAAATCTCAATTTAAATTTAATAACTAGGAGAAGGGTCGGACAACTGAAGATATAGAAGCATGGAAAATACTCCACCGATATGAAGAAAGTTATAAAATTATAAATTAAAACTACTAAACTGAGTCTGTTTTTCTATGCTCCATAAATCAATTTTCGTTTGAATTTCATACTTTATTCCCAGATTGGGATCACGGAATTGAAAGATATCAAAAATTGAGCACTACTCCACGAGCTGCACGTGAACCGTGCAAAAAATCATTATATAAGTGATAGATCTCTGGGTCATACCTAGGAAAATGTTATTAATTCATCAACCAGTGGTACCAAGAAAGGTATTTAAATGGGATTTAAAAAAATTACCAAAGATTCTTTGCGGAACCCTAAACCCATATTTGGACATTCAATACTCGAGCACAAAAATAAGATTACCGATCGGCTAGCATCCATTGCCTTCGGCTCATTATATCTATATGACGCTTCATTTTTAACGAAAAGCAATAACATAGACTTTGGATAAACACCAATTTAAAATGATCTACAAAGCAGTTGGCTCGCGAAGGATTTTAATAAAAAAATTAACTTTTTGATAGCTCTTTTTAAATTGGTGTTTCGTGATGTATGGATGAGATAATTTGTATTTAATTTAAACCAATTAGGGATGCTTACGTGCGAACTTTGTTGGATTGGATTAGACGTTTTTTAAGAGCACAGTTGTTTTGAAAATATAGTGTACAATATTTTGTTATAAACAAGTTTATTTAATTTTCATTCTTTTATTTTGTGGCTTTTTTTCTAAATTTTTAAATAAAAAATATACAGAACATTTACTTTTTTAAACTGAATTTTATTTTGTCCATATTTTATAGATTTTTTTTATGTAGGTACCTAGCTATATACATAATTAAAAAATTAGGAGGAAAAGGGTATTTATAGATGTAATAGAAAAAAAAGTTAGAAGTAGTTTATAGGAAGGTAAAATCAATGGCAGAAGAGGGAAAGATATGGAAAATACTTTAGAGACGTGAACCACTTTTTATCACACAATCTACCAAAAATGTTGCTAAAATCTACCAAAATCTACTAAACCCTGTTTCAAATTCAACTTTTAAACATTTTGTATGAAAAACATGCATTCGGATCCCCGAATCCGGGCTCTGAATCCGGATTCCGACCGGAATAGCACCTTATTCAATAATAAGTTACGGTAAATCCTTTGGATATGGACAAGACTTCGTAGTGATATAGTGTTGCCTTTTTCTTTTTTTGGCCTGAATACTTGCATTTTGCATTACTATTACTAAGAATGTTTTAATTTATCGATTTTCTACCGAATCTACTAAACTATACCGATTTTCTACTGAAATTACTACTAAAATATCTGACTACTAAAATATCGTTCCATTTGCCTCAAATCTACCAAAAAAGTAGAAATCTACTAAAAGTGGTCACACTGGACGTGATTTACTTTTTTTATTTTTTATTTACAGCCGTACGAATTATCGAAATTACAATATTAGTTGATAGAAAATATTCCCGTATGTTTCCAATCTAAGTGTAATTTTGAAATCGCTCGTTACTTATATCGGTACAGATTGAACGGGATCAAAGCTCAAAGCTCTCATTATGAGCTTACAAACTACGATTGGACCAATCAATTAATATTGGAAGCTTTCGGGAGCTTCCGAAACCATTGTGCATGTGGGAACTCCGATTTTTGTAATTAATTGATTCTTTTTATGTTTGTATGAGTTGTATGAAAAGAATGTACTGATTTCATTTGAGTTTTTGTAATGAGATGTTTCAAAACATCTAACTAAAGATATCCTATCCAATTCCTTATTCCTAACTATCCTAACTAATATTTAAAAATGCGAAAGTGAGTTTGTTTTTTTTGTTTATTAGTTTATTTATTTGTTTGTTACCTCTTCACGCTTCATCAGATAAACCAATCTTCCTGAAATTATCCAACACATAGTTAAAAGTACTGAGAAGGACATAGGGTACCTTTCATCCCGGGAAAAAGCAGTGTTCCCGTAGGAAATTGACGCGGGTGAAGCCGCGGACAAAACCCGCGGACAAAACCTAGTGAGTAATAATGTAAGATTGGCCTGTTTGAATTGTCGATGATCATAAAAAAAAACTGTACGAACTTTAACAATTGAGAAGAGTCTGTCTCCTTGTATGTGTACCATTGCCTTTAAGCACAGCATCGCACCGCGCAGCCTTCTATCGCCACCTAGGACACCGGGTAACAAGGTTAGTTAATTTCATGGATTATTCCCAAAGTACTCTATTCTTTGGTTCTAAAAAGATAAGAATCTCATAAATTTATTCCCAAGTTACTCCACGAAATTATTTTCCTTGTAAATCACGACCCCTTAGCTCTGTCTACTCCGTAAGTGATAAAAACGTGATATCTTGTAAATTCCTTAGTTTGAAATGAAAATGATTTTATTTAAATGGGCTAAAGAATGGCATTTTTAAATCGTCGTTTACTTGTTTTTTAGTTAGTTGACGTCGTAAAATTAATTAAAGCTAAGTTTACTACTGCCTCCAAAGCGCAAGTGGAGAAGAGGCGCAACAAAGTTTCATTTGCCGATTTATTAGAGATATCACAGAAATTACAACTCCGAATCAATCTATCAGCCTTTTTTGACTCGGATATCAACTTGTTCAACAAAATTCAGCACAGATTACATATAATGGCAGCCATGTCAGCCAGCTGAGGATTAGTGACATATCAATTAAAATCACCCTTTATGGTTTGCGTAAAACATTTATCCTATTAGTTTACAAAATCGATCGGCGAAACTACAAACGAATATGAATTTTGATTTTAGGGTTCTTTGCGAAAATATTTTTTTACTGACTTGTATTATAGTATTATAATCTGTGCCTGTATATAACTAGTGGTTCGCCGCGAACTTAGAACTCGCTATTATTATTTTTAAAATATGAGAAAGTTATTTTCAAAAAAATGCGTATATCTCAAAAACGGCTAAACCGATTTTGTTGCGCAACAAACTAAAAAAATCTGTGGATAGTTGCTACACGTATTCTTTATATCATCGAAATTAATTCAACGATTCGAGAATTATCGCGGAACAAATATACATACAAACAAACAATGTGTTTTTACCCCAACTTGAATTATAGCTCTCGCTCGCTTCGCTCGCTCGGTCAAAAACTCTAAAGGGGTTGTTGCACAAATGTATGGGGAGCCGGCTATATCATAAGCACCTATCTGAACTTTTCATTTTTGGGTCAGTATCAATGCCTTATAAGTAAATCCGATAAATTCGTTCGTTTCTATGGTACATTTAGTCAACAAAATCGTAATGAAGGTTAGGCGAGTTCCGCCAAAATGGCCGACACCCATTATGATTTGACGTTGACGCGCTTCATTTGACAGTTCCGATTTCCGGTACGTTCAAATTGCGTTCAAAAATGTACTTTTATTACATACGTGCCCGCGGAAAAGAATTGTTTATTTTATTTATTATTCATCTATATGTGAAATACACATATGTTTTTGTGATACTGCATGTAACATATGTTAGAAACATTTACTTTAATTAATTTTCAAAAATATAATAAAAATATCGAGAATTGTATCTGATTTTCTGTATCATAATTTCTGAACATACGTACGGGCGCCATGTCAGTATCGCCATTATACGATATTAAGCGATATTAAATGTATTTTTGTACCATAAAACGATCACGAAAAAACAAATATCTGATGGTCTTAATCGGTTTTTGATATTTTTTCTGATTTTTGGGGAACTGCTCATGATATATATAGCCTGCTATGCAACATGCCCTTTAAGTTGAAGTTGAATTTAAGAAGAAAAAAGAAAGTTGAATAATCCGAGGGCTATATATCTGAATGACAGCCAACTTCGAGCTATATTTAAAGGACATGGAATACCTTTAATCCCATCTTGAACTGTTTGTATTCTATTTGCAATTATTATTTTTTAATCAACAGCAAATTAACCGACCAAATTTCAGTGTAAATTGCCGCTATTATCGTGTCGCATAGTCGCCCGTGTAGGGTAACTTGATTTATAGTCAATAGCACTGGCCACAAACACATATGTACATTAAAAAGATAACTTTTTAAATACATTCGAAGCATTACTGGCAACTGACACAAAAAATATTCGTGGCTACGGAACCCTCATTATTTTTGCGATTTACACAATTAAAAGAGGGTGTAAAAGGTCGAAATCGCGTTGGCCGTGTTAAGCATTACGCACATCGATCACAGATTGGATGGGCGTGCACGGATCACGATGTTTGTTTAACGATTCGACATACGCTAGTATTGCGAATTCCGAATCGATTCACGTGAGAATCGTATTGGGAAAAAATCGGATGACGAAACTAGGCGGGGATTTTTAAGAATAGAATTGAGCGTTGAATTGAAAGGCATTTGTAGGATTTGAAGTTTTGAATTTTATGTAACACAACCTACAGGGTCCGGCCGTTAGGCCCTCAATCCGCCACACTATAGGCCGCGACGCTCACGAATTTTAAAATTTGTTTGTCTTCGACGCTCTAGGCCGTGACGCTCTCGTTTTAATTTTTATTTTGCGAAAAAATTGATTAAGTGAATTGGTTTGGCCTTGCCCTCGTCATTTCCCATACTAAGTGATAAATCATCAACTAGAGTGTAGGTTTCCTCACGATGTTTTCCTTAACCGGAAGCAACTGGTGGTCTATGAAAACTACCATACATTCAGATTGGTAAACAAATTGATATAGCACGAGTATGATTTGAAGTTGGGACCTTTCGACTAGAGGCGAACGTCTTAACCAATGGACCACCACCGCTTCGATAAACCTTAGAGATATTAATATATTCTAACAATTATTTAAATTAGAATTGATAAAAAACAGGGATGACTACAAACCAAAAGGCAACTATTTTTTTTTTATTTTTAATTTTGATATTTTTAATTTTTTATTAAAAATATTTTTTTTTAATAAAAAAAATGTCAAAGAGATCACCCCGTATCGTACCTGGCGCAAAGGGCCCATAATAATTTCTGCCCATTTCTGCATTTGCACATGCCCTGCCCATTTATGTATTTATTTAATCACAAAGAATATCAATTACGAGTTAATTTTAAGCATTAATTAAAAAATGCACTAGACATACGAAGATCAGCGATGCATTACTTTGGAGCTAAAAATATACCACAACATCCGCTGAGTTCTAGAATAAAGGGTTTTTCATGTAAAAAGATGGATATCTAGAATTAAATGCTGATGGAAGGTAGCTGCGTCTGCGCCGATTTGAACTATAAGCTGGTTTATAGTGCAATGTCATCCGTCACGCTTGAAGATATGTATGTATAGCCGGTCGGAAAAGCGTGTCATTATTTTGTGTATGAAAATAAGTAATAACATAATACAGAGCTTAGTCTACAGCAAACTTGTTTTTTTTTTATTAAAGATGGGTTTGGTCTTAACCACAATCTTGTCCGAGGACAGAGATGAGGTCTACGGTGTAGCGAACTTTTTGAAGAAATAAAAAAATGTACCAATAAATAATAGTTTAATTTTCAGAAAATAATGCTATCCTAGCTATTTAATTTTAGATTTAATGTACTGTACATAATATACATATTTCATTGTTTATTTCAAACCTATCAGTATGTAGAGTAGATAAATCAAATGTTTTTTACACGATATAGCTGTGAATTGTTTCATCGTATGTACAGTTAACACGTGAAAAAGATAACATCAAGACATCAAATGAGGATGTGGTGCAAGGTCGCTCCTTGTCTACACTGTATGTGTCTTCTCAATTATTTCGTATATTGTATGGTAAATTCTTTGAGTTTCGTTCGTTTCGTTTCGTTTTTCATTAGTTTATTTATAGTTCCTATCATTACTATGGTTTTTTTCTGATATTAAGTACTGTGCTACTTATTTTATTTGAACTTTTATTAAGTTAATTGTATAATATTCTGCACTTAAATCCAGGACCTTTGTCTGTTACTTGTAGCTTGTAAGTACATACCTAGGCATTCTTGATGATGTTTCTGTGACTATCTAAATATGTTGTTGGCGTTCCCGAAAATTCTAAATAAATAAATAAAAATTATAATGCCTGGTTAAATGCTTGCCAAACGCCATCGTACATTGTATAGTTTTGTCATCTAACAAACGCACAACCTCTCACACTCAACTTCGATCAATAATACATCTAGATTAAAGGTGACAGACCCGAGAAATGAGAGCACACAATAAACGTGTGCTCTTATTTCTGACAGGTATATTTTTGATCGAAGGTATAACTATGTTTTGATTTTGTATGATTCTAGGTGTATCGTTGATCGAAACCCTAAACGCATAAGCCACCTTCGTACCATTCCAAAAATTTGCCAAAGAAGTGTTTAAATATATATACATACATAGAATCACGTCTTTATCCCTTACGGGGTAGACAGAGCCAAGAGTCGTAAGACTCGAAGGCCACGCTTAGCAGAATAGTGGGCTGTCTGATGGAATGGAGATTGAGATATAGTGTTTAAATATGAATTTTAATAACCTAAAATAATACCTTAAGATCATCAGGTGATAAAGCTAAAACGTAACACAATATTTAAGTCTCATTATAAGCCAAGGTCTCGGTCGAAGATGTAGGTCGCATAATGTGAACTTTTTGTGGGAATGCGCGATAAAAACTCAATTTAATCAGCTAATTAGTCATTTTGTGGTTATATAATAATAAAAGAATTTTAATTCGAGGTCGTCATGAATGTCAACTTTGATATGTTTTATTGTTTCGTGACGAGCTTTTGACCGTGGTTTCGTACGCGTTAATTGTCTTGAAAACAACGAACTAATCTTGAAAATAATATTCTTAATATTGAAAACATGTATCTATGTATGATGATTTGTGAAACGAAAAAGATTTTTTTTAAAGAGATATAAAATACATGCTCTAAAAGTATCCATAATTTAATTTGGCTCAACAAATTGGAGCATAATTATGTAGATGTAATTATGAGAGATTATTTAGGTACATTGTAATTTTATTTCGTTTCGAGTCATCAAGTGCCCCACTGCTGGGTACAAGCCTAATTCTTGTATTTTTACCCGTAAGTATGCGCAAAATCAAATAATTCAATCTAAATTTAGCACAATAAAACAGATTATAGAGCAACATAATAAAAAATAGCGTACACATCAGTCTCCAAGGTTTGTAGACAAAGACTATATATACTGTGGGAATCATTGTTAGTGACATAACTAATGTAATGACAGTATTAGTGCAAGGTCGCAGGGAGGTCAAGTGCGTGAATGAATTTTGATTTTGGAACGATTGTTTGTTTTATAATAAGCTAAGGTAAAGAAAAAATACGCGAAGGTCAAAAGATTGGACTGATTTAGATCGTTTTGACCCATGACGGAACGGAAAAAACCGCATATGCGTTATTTGTTTGCGCATTTTTGTCGACCTCCGTGGCCTAATGGTCATCACGCCGCCGAACTGCCACACCGGTGGTCCCGGTTCGATCCTCGGTCAAGTCAAGATGGAAAATGATCTTTTACTGATTGGCCTGGCTCTTGGATGTTTATCTATATATTATCTATTTGTTATAAAATATAGTATCGTTGAGTTAGCATCTCATAACACAAGTCTCGAACTTACTTTGGGGCTAGTACAATTAACGTTTTTATTTATTAACATCTCTCAGGGATTGTCAGCGTTTTCGATGAAAGTTGCTGGGCGGCCAAAAATTTTTCCGACTTCCTCAACATTTATCGTCATATTTCAACTAATATACGCAAAACCTAAACAAATTATTCACTAAAACTTTCCCCATGAACCACTATATCTATTATTTAAAACTGCATGAAAATCAGTTCAATAGTTTTTGAGTTTATCGGGAACAGAAATGTTTTATGTTATGATTTTTAAAACTTACTTGACCTACAAATATACATATATTAAACTATTTCGATTTTCTCTTTTGAATTTTACTCTCATATCCTAAATTTAACCACTATTAATGATTCTCAGCGTGCATTGATTACCATTAGTCTGTTAGTTTTTAATATGTTTAAACATATTCTCACATGTGGTCAATTAACGAGCGTTACTCAGAGACAATTATATGGAATTAATAGAAGATCTCGTGGGCGTGATTGTTGGTGCGCGTGTCCATTGACAATAAAAAATAGAATAAGTCGTGGAATCGTTAGACCTCTCAGATTCCTCACACTCTAAACTTACTGTTGTGTAAATAAGACGCCATTTGAATGACAACTGCTTTATTGATCATAAATGTTACCAGCTACAAAACAGTGTTACCAAGTATAAAGTACACCACACTTACCGCTCAGATCACACCGAGTACATACAACCTGACTCTATTTAAAACCAGAGTGAATAGGCTGCTTCTGAGTAAGCTCGCTACATCGTAGACCTCATCTCTGTCCTCGGGCAAGATTGTGGTCAAGAGCAATCCCATCTTTAATAAAAAAAACACACATATTTTATTAGAGCCTGTCTCTTTCAGGCTGGGCTGGTAGCGAAGAAAAAACCATATAATGTGTCAGCTGTTTCTCTTCCTACGCAGAATGTAAGAGGAAATTAAGGGATATGGCTTTAAACGGGGATTCGCGTCATAGGCTATGGACTAGAAACCTATCACTATATATATACTGAATCTCGATTTCACCAATAAGACCATATGGTATGGGAAATCCTAACTAATATTATAAATACGAAAGTGAGTTTGTTTGTTACCTCTTCCACTGAACCAATCTTCCTGAAATTTCGCATACATATAGTTAGAAGTACGGAGAAGGACATAGGGTACCTTTCATCCCAGGGAAAAAGCACTGTTCCCGTGGGAGATTCACGCGGGCAAAGCCGCGGGCAAAAGCTAGTGGATTATATTGGCTTTTCAGCTTCGGGTATCACAACTCATGGTTTTGTCTACCCCCTGAAGGAATAAAGACATGATATTATATTGTATCTGTCAGAGTAGATTGCTGACACAATGGAAACATACCTTACGGTAATCTAACCAATCCGATTGAGTGGTACAATTAGTGCTGTGTCAATACTAGGGCCGGTTCGATTCAGTGGTGCCAGTTTATAGCGGCAAGGTGACGGCCCCCCGCTGTATTGTTTTTAGAAACAATTGTAATTTATTGGCATTTAGTTATGAGAAAATTAACGGTTTGGAGAATTTAATGAGGACTTTTTGTTGTGGAGTTAGATTTAGGGTTCCGTAAATATATAAACGTTGGTTTGTGAGAATGGGTGGGTGTTTGTTTCGATGTTTGTTACTATTTCACGCATTAAGTAGTGGACGGCTGGACAGACAGGAAGAATTAAATCTGGTATAACATATTGGGTACTTTTTATCTCAAAATTTAGAGCGGTAGAGTTCCGTAGAAATAAAGATACACAAGAACTAGCGTTAAAAATAAAAAAAAACACAAACAATTAGCAATAGCTGGAGCATACCTAGTTATAAAATTTTAATCTCTAAAATAAATAATGTACATTATGAAATTAAAGCTTTTATATATAACAAGCCTGTGCCCGCTTCGTCCGCGCGTATCTCAGGTTCTAAGCGGCGTATCAAGATGAAACCTACGCTAGATTTTAAGTTAGACCTTCTTTAAATTTGGTCCAGTAGTTTTTTGTGTGGTGCAAACATACACACAGACAAACATACAGACAGAAAGACAGACAAGAGTTTCTAAAAAAAATTTTTTTAGCTTCTATGGCTCTATGAAGTTCCCTCATAGTTTTTTTCTTAAATATCTGCTATGTACAGACACAGACTAGTTACAGTTTTATTATATGTATTGATTTTTAAAACATATCTTGTTTAGAGTTCTCAATCATGCCTCCCGCAGTATAAGAATCCACGTTCTCTCATAATAATATGACAATTAATCAATAACCCACTTTAGCATTAGCATAGAGACCTGCTTAAGCAAAAGATAGTCGCGTTAAGAAAAGAATTACTTGACCAAGTAAAATTGAAACCAGATTATAAAACGCACATGTTTGTTTTATCAATACTCATTAATAAAATCACGATATTCGACTTTTTTATTCCAACGCCTTTTCCATGTTTCAACTTCAGTCGGCCATATTTCATATACAAACTGTAATATTGTAATTTGAGTATCATTTTATACGATGCTTTTAATATAAATAGTTTATGAGGAGTGCTCGTCTATGTGTGGTCTTGGGTGTTGAGACGGCGGTTTGAGTGACGGCGATAAGCGTGCATTTTTATGATAATAATATTGTTTATACTCTATTTCTGAGAAACTCAGTTAATTATTTTAAATCATATTCTAAGTAAAGTCAATCGATCCAAGAAAAAACAACAGTTTCTAAATAGCCAGACGTGGCCGTAAGAGTTTTAAATATTCGATACCTAATGAATGCGGCTAAATTTTGCTCGATTGACCTTAAAAGATAAATGAGAAAGTTATGACCTTTTGTTACAATTTGTTACGATATGATGTTGTACATCCAAACATTTACTTCAATGTATATTACAAATTCAGTAAATTGCCTCTTTGGTGTAAATGTTACAGTGGAGTTTATGTCGTCGCAACTATTGTACTTAGGCCTTGGAAGCAGTTGTTAATTAAGGACTGTACTGATGTCGGCTGATGACATAATTATCGCATCTTACAATGATATGTTTTTAAAGAAACTTGAATATGGACTTAAATTGTACTTCTTATGAAATAATAAATCATGATCTTTTGTTCATTTTTGTAATAAATCTACTTTGACATTGGATTACAGTAAAATTAATTCACGAAGATATAACCGCTTCCTTACCCGTTGTCAGTCCAACCGCAGCCTAATTTCTTTGTTTTCTAAATGGCTCTTGTTAATGGGAGTGTTTTGTTTATGATTGAGTGCATGTTAAATAATGTTTGAATTATTTGGAATGCCCTTGTAATAGCTGGTTATTGGGTAATAGAAGGAATTAAGATGAATCTGTTGGATTTGATTTCTTTTAGTATCGGAGGCCAAGATCCTCTTTGGGTCGTCGAGCTATCGAAGTGGTGGTGGTGGTGTGTTGGATTTAAAGATATTTTTTTAATATCGCCGTCGCCTCGCATTTATAAAATCATTTCGATGAATCGATAATACATACATATATTATCATGCCTTTTTCCCGTAGGGGTAGCCAGAGACTAGCGATTTCCACTTGCTCTGATCCTAACAGATCTCTGTTGTTTCCTCAACACTCCCAATCATCATTAGCAATTATCAGTCAAAATTTGCCAAAATTTTTAATAAGATGAACTATATAGATCCGACCCGGTGAAAACTTTATCAAAATCCGTAGCGTGGTTTAGGAGTTAAATTGGTGCCTCACAGACAGGGAATGACATAGGCGCGAAGAGCGACTTCTTACTGGTGATAAAGTGTGGACCATGAGCCTTAAAATAGGTATGTGTATCTTTACCAAGATTCATAGAGATTAATTCTAGTGTTTTTGCGTAGTAAAATAACAAACACCCATAGATTGATTCATCCTAATGGCAGGAAACGGCCGGGTCGACCACGGATGCGCTGGTGCGACGAATCAAACAAATTCGATAAAGGGTGGCGCGATATAGCTTTAGAAGGAGAGAAAGGCCTTTACCCAGTACTGGGACTTGGCTATTAAATAATAGAAAGATTGGAACAATATCCGTTCTAATCTATATTAATAAAATTGGATGCTGACTGGCTGATTGGTATACAACGCAGAGTTGAAACCGCTGAACTTTATGTAATGTAAGTGAGCATTATGAAAGGAATATTGGAAATTCCACGCCTAAGGGGGTGATATAGGTGAAAATAAATTCACGCGAGCGAAGCTGATGTCAAAATATAGTTCGTTTGATGGTGGGTTGCTGAGTTAGGGGACCGAACTGACAATTAAGCGTAATTATAAATTACCTAAATGTCATGTTGAAAATAAACAATAAATATATTTTATTGATTTTTTATTTAAAAAAAATAACCATTTTAAATAAAAAAACAATGAAGATCGAGTAATCGTATCAATCGGATACGTAATTCAATCAGCCCTATTTACAATACTTTATCCGTAGGAATCGAGATGAGAAATGCGTTCGAATTATTCATGCTGACGATAATTGAACCTGTACCCCTTCGGAAGACGTACCCTGCACCGCATGGTGAGGAAATAAAACAAAAGGTTCTCATTGATTCAACGCTCTGAAGAGAAGTAAAGACGGAGCGCTGATAGCTTTATTTTGGTGATTTTTTTGAACTGTGATATTAATGTTTATGATGTTGTGAAAAACCATTTTTGTTATTGCAAGCGTGTCATCACAGTCAATTCAAAATTGCATTCGAAAGCCATTTTTTTAATAAAATTGCTGTTTAATGTTTTATTTACTTACTGCTTATTTAATTTCTATTACTTTTTGGAGTTTACACGTGATTTAAACAATTAAATAAATCTTTTTCAAAAGTTTGCTCTTTAAACTTATTTACATTCTTTATTATACTTAAAGTTTCACGGTGTCGTTAGCTATTATATAAAAAGTTTCGTGCCAAGTCCCGGCGTCTATATTTTTTATCGAGTCTGAGGGCTGTGTATCTAATTTGTCAGTTGGTCTGTCTGTGTGTCCGACGATTAATCTGGACTGATTTCGTAAACCTTCACAAACATTAAATAAACAAACACATAATTTCCTTTTGAACCCTAAGCTACAGTCAATAAGGGTTGATTTTAATTTTTTCGATTACATATAAAAGTTTGTTATTATGTTAATGTTGTATGAGCGTTGTCTTCACCGTATTTTTTATCGATACGTATAAGTTTTTTTTTTACTTTAACACTCGTGTTTGAACACGCGTGCTAATGGTTGTAATCAGTTTGATTCCCGGTTCAGCTTTATCATCAGTTTTGGAGATATATGCTTTGTTGTTGACCTAACATACAGTAGTACCTATATTGATAGGTATCTAGAATATTTTTGGATTATTAAATGTGTTATGTTTAGATAAGTTATGGAGTAAGAAGTCTGTATTGGTGGTAAAATAATTTTGTTGAATTTTGATTTTAACTACTAAAACTTATCTGTATATCCCACACAGATAAACATTCAGCATTTTTTAAATAAGAAAGGTCTGGTCGTCGCGGGCTCTTGGTCTATTTATGTGCCAAAAATAATAGATTTCCGTGGAATCCTGACATGTTTTGACATTTCAAATCAAACTGACATAAATAAAAAAAATCGATTTCGTAATTTTCGGCCAGTGATAAAATAAGTTTAAGTTTTCATGACAACAAAATTAACGAAAAAGGTTTATAGGTTATAGTTAAAAGGTTATAGGTTTTATAGGTGCACAAAAAATTATAAAATATTTTTTTTCCAAAAAAAAAATAAACCGACTTCCATAATAAAATTAAAAATCATGAAATAACTTAATAGGCATATTAGGTAATCAAAAAGAAAAATGGCATGTATTGGCATTCTACCTACTGAACGAGGTGAAGTCGGTGCCAAATTAAATAATCTAAATTAGCATAAGAATGGTAGTATAAATAAAATGCCTAACTAAACAACCACTTACGTAATATTATTACTTCTGTTCTAGGCACCGACTTCACCTCAATCAGTAGGTAGCATGCCAATTAAGTTATTTCATGATTTTCAATTTTATTATGGAAGTCGCTTCATTTTTTTTGTAAAAAAAAATATTTTATTTAAATATTTGGCAACTCCTTTTTAAATTTTTGACCGAGCGAGCGAAGCGAGCGAAGGTCTCTAAATCGAGTTGGGGGCGAAACACATTGTTTGTATGTATGTATGTATGTATGTATCTGTTTGTACCGCGATAACTGCCGAACCGATGGTCCAATTTTGATGAAATTTGGTAGGCATGTAGGAAATATCAATAGAATTTTCAAGTTCGTTGGGCATCAAAATCGGTTCAGTAGTTTTTGAAATATTAATAAAAATGTCCGCGATTATGTAGCAAACGAAACCATAGCGTGTTCTAACTTTGGATAACGCCATCTAGATTTTATTTAGGGAACTGAATTATGTTAGAAAAGTCTAAATCAGAGTATATCAATAAAAAACGCGAGTAATAATCGCGAGGTCTAAGTTCGCGGCGAACTACTAGTTAAATATAAAATAATACAAAAATTAAAGACATTTAAAAATCAGTTTATTATTATTGTCTTTGGTTAATAATTGACCGAGCGAGCGAAGCGAGCGAGGGCTATAATTCAAGTTGGGGCGAAAACAACATTGTTTGTATGTATGTATGTAAGTATGTATGTATGTATGTTTGTTTCGTGATAACTCTCGAACCGTTGAATTAATTTGTAGCAACTATCCATAGAATTTTTAAGTTCGTTGCGCAACAAAATCGGTTCAGCCGTTTTTGAGATATTTTAAAATAATAATCGCGAGGTCTAAGTTCGCGGCGAACCGCTAGTAAATTTAATTCTAAGGAAAGAACTTAGAAATGTAATGCGTTTTTATCCTAATTGACCACGTTTACTCAATGCCAAAGAAAAGACATCAACTGGTACGAACCGGTTGATGTTTACCAATGTTTGTAAAACTCATAGATCTAGTATAAAACTGGCTTAAACTTGGTTATACTATTAATTTACCAAAAAACAAAGTTTTTTTTAAAGATTAAACTTTTAGGCTAAACAATTCCTGTATGTACGAGTAACTCTTAGTCGACCGAGCGAGCGCAGCGAGCGAAGCGTCTCAGTTTCCACTAGCCGAAAATTCTTTTGTCTGTCCGGATGTTATCGTCTACAGGTCGCATTTCTGAACCGATTCTTATGAAATTTTGTGAGCAGGTTCGGTAATTTTATAGAATTTTTTAGTCGAGCCAGTTTTTCGAAATTTTATAAAATGGCGATAATATATAAAAAAAACCTTTTATCTCAGCTATTAAAAAAAATAATCATAAATCTCATTAGACATTTTTGTTAACCTTATTAAGACGCAACTTTATTGTATGAACAACATAGTGAAATTCAATAAAACCGCTATAAATCTATATATTAAATTCTTATACGATAGTTCACAAAAAATCAATAGATGGCGCAGCAAAGCTTTTAATACTCGCAAATTCATTTAAGAGTGACTTGATTTATTGATTAAAATGAGATTGTTTGAATTGCGTGTATTTTTTTTTAAACTGAGTGCGTTTGACCTCTATCTTGCCTGATGAGAAGCATAGATGAGATCTAGGGTGGTACACGCAAACTGAAAAAAAAACTGAAGTACCTATTTATTTGGTTAATGGTATTGTATTGTGGATTGCTTTGCTTGGTGGAATTATCTTGAACACTTGAAATAAATCTGGTATCAAAAAACTTCATTGTATGATTAGAATCCTATTAAAAAAAAGTAATATATACGTATATGTATTGTAGCGTTACACCGCTACAAAGTCAAGTCTTTTTTAGTTTGTGATTCTACGCTATGCAAACTTTTTTCTTTGTTCTTTTTCTTTATGATAAGCTTTTTGAAATTAAAATTCTGGTGGTTCGATTTTTTGACTTACTGTGAATTGGGTAAAAAAGGATGGTGATTTTTTAGAGAGTGGATTTTTTCTTTTTTATTCTTCTTGTTGTTTTGTGCTTTTATTATTCTTCACATACAAGTATCGACTTCTAGCAATGAAGTTTATGGTGAAAAACTTCAGGGTGGGGAATGCACAATAGAGGCTTTCCCAACGACATCTATTTTGGATATCAAACGACAGATTTCTTCACATCTGAAGATTCCAATTGAAGATCAAAAGTTGGACGATCAGACCGTTCAGGGGTATCCTATTGCAAATGGGACGAAGTTGAATTGCAGTTGTCAAAAAAAACCAGAAGGATTATATGAAGCGGCACTTGAAATATTTCATGTATGTATTGTATGGATTATTTATTAGACGAGAGTGGGCAACGTCGGCTCGCACCTGGATATTCGTCAGCGTGTTGTAAATCAGGTTGTGGACCAAGATGTGGGACTCAGCTGCCGAACGCGCTCCGAAATCTTCAGTCGCGGCAAAGTCGGCCTGCACATGAGAATGAGTCACAGAGCGACGAAATGTTTAGTTTGTAACCGTGGCGTTTCGTGGTTCTTTGAAGATAGACTTTTTAAACATATTGTGATAACTTTTTCCTTCAAATTCTAAAGGCCCCCTTTTGTCGTGATAATTTTTGTTTCGGTTTTGATTTGGAATTTTTATACATCATTTCATCCATTTCTTTTCACTCATTTAATTTTCTTTTGTAAAATAACAAGCAAATTCATGGTATTGTCTTTATTTTACCTGTTAATATTCCTTTCCTGTTGTTAATTTTTCCTTTCTTTTATTTTCTTATTTCTTTAGGTGTGTCCAAATAATTTTTTTTGTTAAAGGACATTGGTCAAATTTTTTTTAGTTCAAAAATTATGCACTCGTGTTTTAAGCAGTGATTCTTTTATTTTGAAACCCAAGTTTCACTGCAAAAATAGCGCCCGATTTGCGGAAAGAATCCTGGTTTTTACCCGGTTTTTACCTGTTGTTTTTTGCCTTTTATTACTTTTTCTTGAATTATTATTTTTTTGTTGTTTTTGTGGGACGGGTGACCGTTTACCGGTCGCGGTTTTCCATCCTGTGATTTTCTGTTTTAGCCTGCCGAAGCTGCCTATGCTGCGACCCGACGATTCTCCTTACTGTGGATTATTCACATTTAATTGATGGCTTTAGAGGTCGGAGGTTATATTGCGGTACGGTGTTGCATCGGAGTTGCTCTGGTTCTTGCATTAAATTGGCTACTGCTTACACCCCGAATTTCTTAATGTACGGTCGCGAGTTGTCGATGATTCTGCAGCGTGTTGAAAATCAGACTGTGGACCAAGATGTGGGACTCAGTCCGGGTTGAACGCGCTTCTAATCTTTTGACGCTTCGTGCTCCACGCTTTGTTCAGTGCCGCGTGTTTAGACGAGTATCCCCGCAGGCTTTCGAGTTGGCGGATACGGGTTCGGAGCTTGCGTCGGTACTTATCATATTAAGGACATTCTCAAATAATTTTTTGCTTAATCCGTTTTTTCTTATTTTTTTTTTTCAAAATTCTAAAATATTCACATTATTTACTCTGGCTATGACAACTCCGGATATTCGACAGCGTGTTGAAAAATCAGGTTGTGGACCAAGATGTGGGACTCAGCCGGGTTGAACGCGCTTCGAATTTTCAGACGCTTCAAGTTAGGTATACTCGTATGACCAAGTCTCTGATTCATAGGGATAGGCAATAAGGTTTAGTATTTCGTTTAGTTTTTAGGTTAGCATTTGGTTGCGTTTTGCTGTTTGTTGGTTTTGTGTAGGTATTCTTGTCCGGATTTTGTTTTAGTTGTTCGGTTGTTATGTTTTATTGGTTGTTTTGTTGTGGTTTGTTTGTTTGTTTTGTTGGTTTGTTTGGTTTGTTTGTTTTGCTTTGTTGTTTTTTTTTGTTTGGTAGGGAGATGCTGTAGCGTTACACCGCTACAAAGTCAAGTCTTTTTAGTTTGTGATTCTATTTCTACGCAAACTTTTTTCTTTGTTCTTTCTCTATGATAAGCTTTTTGAAATTAAAATTCTGGTGGTTCGATTTTTTGACTTACTGTCAATTGGGTAAAAAAGGATGGTGATTTTTTAGAGAGTGGATTTTTCTTTTTATTCTTCTTGTTGTTTTGTGCTTTTATTATTCTTCACATACAAGTATCGATCTCTAGCAATGAAGTTTATGGTGAAAAACTTCAGGGTGGGGAATGCACAATAGAGGCTTTCCCAACGACATCTATTTTGGATATCAAACGACAGATTTCTTCACATCTGAAGATTCCAATTGAAGATCAAAAGTTGACGATCAGACCGTTCAGGGGTATCCTATTAAAAATGGGACGAAGTTGAATCTAGTTGTCAAAAAAAACCAGAAGGATTATATGAAGTGGCACTGAAATATTTCATGTATGTATTGTATGGATTGTTTATTAGACGAGAGTGGGCAACGTCGGCCTGCACCTGGATATTCGTCAGCGTGTTGTAAATCAGGTTGTGGACCAAGATGTGGGACTCAGCCGGGTTGAACGCCGCTCCGAAATCTTTCAGTCGCGGCAAAGTCGGCCTGCACATGAGAATGAGTCACAGAGCGACGAAATGTTTAGTTTGTAACCGTGGCGCCTGTGGTTCTTTTGAGATAGACTTTTTAAACATATTGTGATAACTTTTTCCTCTAAATTCTAAAGGCCCCCCTTTGTCGGGATAATTTTTGTTTCGATTTGGAATTTTTTATACATCATTTCATCCATTTCTTTCACTCATTTAATTTTCTTTTTAAAATAACAAGCAAATTCATGTATTTCTTATTTTACCTGTTAATATTCCTTTCCTGTTGTTAATTTTTCTTTCTTTTATTTTTATTTCTTTGGTGTGTCCAAATAATTTTTTGTCAAAGGACATTGGTCAAATTTTTTTAGTTCAAAAATTATACTCGTGTTTTAAGCAGTGATTCTTTTATTTTGAAACCCAAGTTTCACTGCATTATATAATAGATTCGATTTCTCTCTTGGGTTTTGGATATTTATCTATACATATATGTATTTGTTATAAAATATAGTATTGTTAAATTAGCATCCCGTAAAGTCTTGAACTTACTCAATCTGTGTGATTTGTCCGTATATATTTATTATTATTATTTATATTATTTCGAGGCGGAAAAGGCAGGTTTCAGTCAATTTTTTAATGGTATTGACCAACCACAAGAACTTTTTACTTTCTTTACAGCATTGGTAGGTTGGTTTCAAAACTCTTCTAAGCCAGGGACACGGTAAAATATCGGTTATTTCGTGGAAGGGCTCGCGAGGTCTACTGTTCTCACAGAACCACTAGTTTTAATTTATATCTAACTAGCTGTCGCCCGCGGCTTCGCCCGCGTGAGTTTCGCTTAGATGAAAAATCTTTTTGTGTTCCAAACTGTTTCGGATTTTCGATTTTTATACGTCAGCAGAAAATGCTCATCAGGTTGAACGATTTTTGCTAAGGCGCCATTTCCATATATGTTATAGTGTAGCTGGTCTCTTGTAGCTTTTCATCAGATGTTCCAGATCTTCAATTTTTATACGTCAGCAGAAAATGCTCATCAGGTTGAACGATTTTTGCTAAGGCGCCATTTCCATATATGTTATAGTGTAGCTGGTCTCTTGTAGCTTTTCATCAGATGTTCCAGATCTTCAATTTTTATACTACAACGCTCTTTTTTCATTAACAAAGTCTAATACTTCTACGTTGTGTCTTCTTTTCTGTCCAACTTATTTTTTCCATTCGCCTCCAATACCACTTGATTTGATTAATTCTTGTTAAAATGCCCTTAGGCCACATGGTCCAACCGGCTTGTCCGATCTATCAAAGATGCACCAATTCACGCTTACCAAAATAAATTTCAAATTTATGATAAAAGCATGAGTATCATAAAGCACTGTGACGTGTATGCTTTATATATTTGTACAGTCAAGCTTCATAAGTGCAGTCATACCTCGAAGACCTTATTGCCTAGCCTTAATGATTATTATACCTTGTAGATTCTGAACATGAGATAGGATTCTGTGCGATATGGTCGGTCAGGTATCTCTGTATCTGACTGTACATCAACTTTCAATACTTTTTCGCACCTATTGTACATCTTATCTCAATATGGCATAGTTATTTTTATAAATCACGCTACTTTATCATAAAGGAATAAGGTTGACAATAAAATAAGCATTTTTTTATAGAACATCATAAGTTTATTATTTATTGATTTGTTAATAAATTTTAGTGGTTATAGACGGATGCTTTATTAGGGCCAGTTTTAGAGTAACTATGATATTGTAGAGCGCGTACTAAATTTATAATAACGGGACCATAATTGGCAAAAATAGTTATGACTATTTTTGCCATACAGAATTGTTCGTCGTCGATTGTTCTAGTTTTGTTGTTGTTGCCATTACTATTTAATCTGAAATGTATTCTCTATTATACAATACACCACTTTTTCGTCCTATATTTTTATATATTTCAAATATTGAATAGGATAAACTGATATTTAAATACCATTTTTATTTGAATACAGACAAATTGCGAAGAATAAGTATTTTTATGTAAAATTTTATTAAATAATTAATAGAAATTAAATTAATCATTTTAAATCCAAATATTTAGTGAAAAAATATGGTGTACCTACCACAGGGCAGTATTTCAGGACCACTCCTGTTTTAAATACTATATTTCAAAGTTGCGTTAGCTCTACTAAACGCTCTCTCTACAGGAGCAGTGAAATCAAGCTTTGATCGAAGGTTTCGTAAAATATTGTTTACGAGATGACAGAGGCGCGGCTTGGAAAGCTCAGGACATTTTGGAAGACACAGAAGACGTTATGACATCATTTTGAATAGATTATAGAGAATAGATTGAGAGTGTGTAAGTTTGCGATTGATTTAGTAGTTTTTAAACATATTACAACGTTTCATTGTTAATTTTATACATGTAAACATTTAAAATGAAAGAAGGAGGCTTTTGCCCAACAGTGGGCCACAAAACCTACAGGCTAGTATAAAAAAAACAATTAATATATTTTATGGATTATTTTATATGTTATAGAAGTATGAATTTGGATGTATAGTCTCCTTGTCCTTTACTTTTCCTACTATTACTTGGGGTCTTGGTAACCTTAACTTTAAGTAATTTTATGACGTCAACTAACTAAAAAAACAAGAATTTGACGATTTACAAGTGCTATATTTAAGCCTATATAAATAAAAATAATTGACTTTGACTTTGGTTGACACAGTAGGTCAGTTCCCCCCATTTCACTCTATCAGTTAACTTGTCTTATACCTGACAACTGATAGAATGATACTCTCTTTCTACTCATGCTTCTCTCTCTCTCTCTCAGCCTAAAGACGTCCACTGCTGGACAAAGGCCTCCCCCAAGGATGATATCCATGTGCTTACTTTGATATAAATCGATCTTATTTAGGGTCTTCCTATATTCCTTCCTTTATTTGGAAGTAGTTATGGATAGTATAAGCAGGTATACAGGGTTATTTGTAATTAACTAATAACCTTCCTTGGGGTGAAAGTACTCATGAATATGAGCAACTTGTTATATGGGACCGACTTTAAAATCTCAAAAAAAAAAATCAGCTGTTCCATACATTTTGGGCGAGTAGGTATTGCAAAATGTATGGAACAGCTTTTTTTTGTGATTTCAGAGTCGGTCCCATACAAAAAGATGTTCATATTTATGAGTACTATCACCCCAAGGAATGTTATTAGTTAATTACAAATAACCCTATATAGTAGGAAGGCTAGCAGCCATGCCCTGTATTTTCCTACAATTAGGCTCCAGAGTGTGGTGACCGTAGATACGATCTGTGATTTACGCCTCCGATGCTATCGCGAGCTGCACGCTCTATTTGCTGCAACTGGAGCTTTGAGCTTACACGGAACTTTAGCTATTTACTTAATTAAAGTTTGCACTTTTTAGTTTACTTATTTGGTGGTGCTGAAGTCTAGTTATTGATTTCTTCTCCTTTAGTCATATTCCTATTAGTCATGATGACTAAGGGGCATCGTCATTATGTCGAATAAAACACACAACAGGTATTTTGGCAATGTTAATGGAGTGGTTTGCATTTCCTTCTCCATTTTACAAACTAGCTGATATCAATCAGATTGCAGGTTTCCTCACGATGTTTTCCTTTTTTTTCCTTAATCTGAAGCGTGGTGGTTGATGGAAGCTAACATGTGACATTGCGAGCCAGCCATGGCTTGCGATGTCAGATCTTGGCCCAAGGTGCCCCGACGCGTCGGCTCTCGTTAGTCGTCGTTAAACTAGTGCTGTGTTTGTGAATGAACATAGGTAGTAGGTACATAAGTCAGATTGGTATACAAACTCATGTAGCACAGGCAGGATTCAAACCTGGGACCTTTGCAGCCACAGACGGGCGCCATACCACTTGGCCACCACCACTTCAATGATTGTTAGTGGTGTTAATACACCTATTAATATAGACGCTGATTCTTGAGAAGAAGTGTATTCTTGGTAAAAGGCACTTTTTACAAATGTCGAGAGAGTGGCTCGTAGCAGCCAGGCTTTGGCTGCCACATGCTTTTATGTATTTGTCTATTTGGTGTTCAAGTTCATTTCAGTTAGGTGTTTAAAGATTTTAACCATTTCCTATCGCGAATATTCTTAGAAGATTTATTGGCCAGATCCAGGATGAAGATTTATTTTTCGCATTGGATCCAAATTTCAAGTTGTGGATCTATGAGGGGCTGATCTATGAACCACCCGAAAGACTTGTGAAAAACAAAAAAAATCTAGTGTTCCACTATTACTACTATTCTACTGAATATTTTATGGACTATGGATGTATGGACCTATAGTTAAGCGAAATAGCTAGGTGCTATTGGAATAGGAGGACTTGAATCGGTTTTTGAGAATAAGACTTAAAACTAGATGCAAATTTTGCACAGAATGTGAGTAGGTTGATGTACTGTACCTGTAACCGCTTAACCTCAACATACGACGTTGCCGTATTCCATCGGTATGACTAACCAGACGAACCAAATCGGGGGTGTTAAAATTCATCGCATGCTGATCACTGATCCTTGCGAGGTTAGCGTTCGCAAAGTCATCGTCACTTGTGTGGTCTGGGGTATATGGCTTGTAAAACTGTTTTTGTTTTAGTGTAAATATTTTCTGAAACAATGAGAAAATGTACAATTTGATAGCGAGAGTTTATACTTGGGATAATAGAGTTTTTGGGATTGTCTTCCTTCGGGTTCTTAGTTAATTACTTCTATTCTTCAGTGGGTCACAACGTAAATAGACTCATGCACCCTGCTTCACAGCTTACGAGTATAAACCGTCTAACGACATCCGATGTTCTTATTATAACAACCCACTTGTAACAGAGATACGAGTAGATTACGGCTTAACCGTGCCTGTGAAATTAAAAGTAAACTGGAACAAACAAAGTATGCTTCATTAAGGGTTTAAACTTATGTTTACTTAAAAAAAATTGATAGGCATTTGATAGTAAACATTTATTTCCTTCGACTTTATCAAGTAATGTCTAAAAAAATAATTTTAGGTGTATATAGTGATGTTGGATAAGCTAAGCTAACCATAATTTTTATTTAATGAATAAGGGGAAGAGAGTGGAGGGCTTATGCACTGATTAGACATGAATGGCGAACTAGAAGGGAGGGCTGGACAAAGGCCAGCAGTAGGACAGTATGGGCTAATAAAAAAAGGGATCTATCTTTACGGAACACCCAAGACCAAATGCAACTTGCACTTGAGCGAATCCAAGATCGGAAGCACCAAGGCGAAGGGGCCCGACCTCGGCTGCACCAACAAAGATGCATTGTCCCTCCTTGGAACCAATCCAATATTGTCGGGCAAAACAATTGCGGCCTCCAAATTCCACATTGGAATACTAACACAACCACGAAACATCCTAACCACCTATCTTCCCTTCATTACCTTTTCGACTTTCAGATCTGAAGAATTGAGTTGAGATTTCAGTGGTGTAGAGGCGATTAGTTTTAAGCATTAAAGCCAGGATGGGATACCCGGCTATTGTTGATGTGACCTCGCCAGAAAGATGACAAAGTCTGGGTTATGGCAGCCAAGGTCACGATTTGTTTACGCGCGTATTTGGTGGTGTAGTAAATTGATGTCCGTGTAATGTCCTCTCTTGTGACTAATCAGAGGTCGTGACTTCTTCCGTATGACGATTCCTATCTTTCAAACGTATGTATTTCTTATCGAGTGGGTTGTAAATTATAGTACATTTTTTTTTACATACCTACTAGCTTTTGTCTGCAACTTTGCCCATGTGAATTTCCCTATGTCCTTCTCAGTACTTCCTTCTCAGGAAACCTGCACTCTGGTTGATGATTATTAGCTAGTGTGTAAAATGGAGAAGGCAATGGCAAACCACACCATTAAAATTGCCAGTATAGTCGTTGTGTGTGTTTCATTCCATATAATGACCACGACCCTCAGTCATGAGGAATACCACTAAAGGCGGATATTGCAAGTTAATTAAAGCTTGGAAAATTGAAATTAAGTTGGTGAAATAGGAACAGTTAATTCAAGACGATAGGAAGTGGCATTCTCTGGCGCCTAACCCATTTTTAGTCACAGCGTTGTTATAGTCAGGATTATCATTAGAACAATCTTGTTTTTAACCTAATTTACAGCCCTTATGAGTAAAACTACAAGGCTTTAAATATAACATTATCGCAGAATCTCTGGAACGGGAGCGACCACAAAAAAGAGTTGGGTTGCTGTTAATCCTATAAAAGATAACGATTTTATTAAGAAAAAATAACGAATTAGCTTGCAACATCTGTTTTATACCTCTTTTTTAAAGTGGGCAACTGTGTTATGTTTCTAGCTCTTTACTAAATAACTTTTTTGTACAAGATATGTATAAATAAAAATAGATTTGCGTGTCTTAAATAAATTATGGTATTTCAGTTGGAACTGGATTTACTTGTTGAAATGAATTTAAAAATTCAATCGACGACGACCTCGGACCTATCTGGCCCTCATTTTTTGACCCGCTGAATATAATTCCCCTTATGACCCGTTTTCATAACGACCCACTTCGGGTCAGAACATTATTTATACTTATACGCACTCAATCCGTAAATTTTAGATGGATCTAAATGTCTTTTTTACATTTAACTCATCTTAATAAAAAATAGATCTCTGCTTTCTGTTATGAATTAACTATAACAAACTGACATAGACCCGATTAAGGTTAACTTTTCTCTTTCTTTTCTCTTTCTCAGCCTAAAGACGTCCACTGCTGGCCCCAAGGATTTTATCCATGGGGGGTTTTGCCGTAACCGCCACGCTTGGCGGGCGGGTTGGCGATCGCAGTGTGATGACATAGTACGCGGAAAGATGTTGCTGCCCATCCTCCGGTGTTTTAGATCCCTTAGTCGCCTCTTACGACACCCACGGGAAGAGATGGGTTGGTGCTATTCTAGGGCCACACCACAGGCCAGATCAACTAATAAATTCCTATTTAATTTTTTTAGGAATGTTAGATAATTATAGTTTTTGACCATATTTTTACTAAATCAATGAGCAATAAAATCATGTTATGATCTTAAATTTATCTCTACAGCATAAGTCATTGAGTTATTTTTGCAAATTACCCACGATATTGAAATCTAGTAGTCTTAAATCATTTATTATCGCGCGATGTTGCATATGACCGGACGATACAAAGACTATTAATAAAAACTGCTAAAACGCATCGCGTTACAAGCTTGACAAATAGCGCTCATATAAAGTTTGCGCGATGATAAATAGACGTTTTGGTATTAACCTTTGTTTTTTTAAGTCCGAATGTCAGACCGAGTAAGGTATTTTACTAGCTTTTAACTTCCAAAGTTCCATACTGGTCTGGGAGCGAAGAAAAAAAAATATATATTCGGACAAATCACACTGATTAAGTTAGTCCCAAAGTAAGTTTGAGAACTGTGTTATGGGATACTACCTGAATTATTTTATATTTTATAACAAACTAGCTTTTGCCCGCGGCTTCGCCCGCGTGAATTTCCCACGGGAACAGTGTTTTTTCCCGGGATAAAAAGTAGCCTATGTGCTATTCCAGGTCATTATCTACCTCTGTACCAAATTTCATCGAAATCCGTCCATTAGATTTTGCGTGATTGAGTAACAAACATCCTCACAAACTCACAAACTCACAAACACACATCCAAACTTTCGCATTTATAATATTAGTATGGATACATATATAGATAAACATCCAAGACCCATGTCAATCTGAAAACGTTGCTTTTCCATCTTGACCCGACCGAAACGATCGAACCGAAAAAAACAGAATGCTGCCTCTCTTCTCGCACGAAGATTGTAAGGCAATCAAGGATTCTTCGTGTCGAGTTGAAATGGCTATTAAATGAATTTGGACCAGTATTTGGCCACGCTAATCGCTCTGTCGTTGGCCTCGTTTAAGTCCTCTATTATGCAGGAGTTGGGGCATTTTTGACATGACAACAGATGAGACCACAGTCACACAGATCATTGCTAGAGAAGCCCCACTTAGCACAGTTCAAGGGCTGGTAACTGGGGATTCTTCTCATAGGCTTTAGGCTCGCAGCCTGTCACTATATCTGAATCTCTATTGCACCCATAAGCCTAAGCTATATCTAGCTAACCGTGGCCGTAGAGTCTCACGAACCTTGACTTTTTCTACTCCGTAAATATATAGAAATAATGTCATGAAATGTACTGTATCGGTATAAAACGGTATCTGTAACAAGTCCACTAATGTCGACTTATTAAACAAGTTAAATCCAAATTAGACGTAGTTAACTTCGATCCAATTCATGGATTCCGATCGAACTAAAATTTTGATGGAAAATTGCTGTTAACAGCAACAAAATACCTTTAATTAATGATGAATTATGTATCAAGTGTGGACCTAGCTTAACTTGACATTATAACCGCCTGTTTTGAGCACGCCCGGTTGTCATCCATACCTCACTGTTGTCACTCAGATAACCTCAGCTTAACTAGTTGTACCCAAGAGGCTGTATTTAACAATCATTTGTTATATCGCCATCTTCGAGGATGTGGTACAAATGGATCCAATTATTTATAACTGACTTAAAGTAAAAGAAGTGTTACGCGATTTTAAATGAAACGCGACGTAATTTTCCGAAAGAAAATCTATGATAGATTTTCTTTATGATAGATATCGCTAATTACAAATAAATACCAATACATGTATATTGTGAAAACACTGACGATTCTCTCTCTCTTTGCCTAGCCTTCTCCCGTTTCATTTGGGGTCGGCTCTCCTCGTCATTCTCACACATACACAACACACACACACAACACACACACACGCTGACATACACAACACACACACACATGCACACACACACAACACACACACACAACACAAACACTGACGATTGATTGAAATAAATCAAGCAATGTTAAACCAAAACCGCTAAACTTAAAAACTATTTCAGTATATTGATTTGCGGACCTCCTTAAAAAGGGAGATATTAGGAATAACCTGAGAGCATTTATGAAGAGAGTGATGAGTGTAGAGGAAGCAAGAGAGATCTGTAAGGATCGTAGCAGGTGGAAATCGCTAGTCTCTGCCTACCCCCACGGGAAAAAGGCGTGATAATATGTATGTATGTATATTGATTTGCTGTTAACTGTACCTAAATACCTCATGAAAATAATTGTTCTAATTAAAATACGTAAAACCTTAAAATTTCCAAAGAAATAATTCATTTACATCACAATCTATCAATCAGCGCCATCTATGATAAAGAAAAACAACTAAAAATCGTCGAGATACAAATTATTGCGGCCATTATCTGCACGGTAGCCGGGATAAGGTATCGGACAAGACATCGACGGAATAAATCTAGTGTAACCCTGGGTTAAGTGCGAGCATAGGACACTGGGGCTATTTCTCACCGATCCACTGATAGTACTGACAAAATTCTTATCGTTAAATTAAAATTATAAATCTTTTTATTACTGAAAATTTGATTTTTCTCGCGGCGATTTGCGCGGAATTCTAATAATCTATAAGTTCTAAGTTTCTTCAGATGAAACTTAGATGTTCGAAATTTAATAACGTTAAATGGAATTTAATGCCTGGGGTTCAAAATCGAAACAACAATGTTTTAGTACGTCACTGATATTATTTGATAACATTGATTTCATTGGTTTAGTACTGACAAAATCCTTATCGTTAAAGTAAAATTTTAAATCTTTCTATTACTGTAAATTAGATTTTTCTCGAGGCTTCATTCGCGCGGAATTCTAATAATCTATAAGATATTAAATTCCAAACATCTAAGTTTCATCTGATGAAACTTAGATGTTTGGAATTTAATAACGGCAAATGGAATTTAATGCCCCGGGATTCAAAATCAAAACAACAATGTTTTAGTAGGACACTGATATTATTTGATAACATTGGTTTCCTCCCAGACGGCCTTAGCGATTAATAACATTATAGGATTGTAACCTAAATCTACGAAATCGATTCCTATAAAATTTGTTACACTCTGGAATCTCATCATCGGCATTTTTACATTTATTTGCAATTTTTAATACTTTATTTTTTAAATTAACATTAAATTATATTGATATTAAAACTGAGTAAAACTACTGGCTGCAAAACGAATTTAAAAAAAAAACAGCCACCGAACAATAAAGCAGAGGAAGCAAAAAGTTGTTGTGTAGAGTGTCGCGTTTCAACGCGGGATTAATCGCCCAAATCGATGAAATAAATATCCGAACGTTACATATCGTTAGATCGATATCCGTAATATCCGATCGGAGTTACGAGGTACGCGTATCCGAACATCGGTCGCCATATTTCGCGGCATACTGCGCCTGCGCCAAACCAAGGAAGTTGAAACAAATGGAGGTTTCTTCTTCCTTATATTATAGAGAGATATGTATAGAAGCAAAAATTTTAGGATAAAAGGTGGTTATATGTTTTTGATTTAGAAAATTACTGAACTACTTTCAATGAAATTTGATGCAGAGCAAATTTTTTTTTATCTAAAAGCAATTTAAGCAATTTTACCTGCATATTGCAGTAGATGTAAAGTTTCGAGATGCGACTATTAATTTATAAAGAAGACTACTGTAAATACTTTACAATAATCACTACTTTACTTTTCATATTCGATTATACATTAAGAAAGGAATTTTGGAAACTCCAACCCTTTGGAATCCTAGGGATCGAACTGCAAAGTTAAGTTTGTTTTCGAAATTAGTTGGTCTTTTAGGTAGAGCTATATTGTGAGATGCTTTGCGTGTGATGAACCCTCGGTGCGCGAGTTTGACTCGCACTTGGCTGGTTTTTTTTGTATAAATTCGACACTGTATGCTTACATTCAACGTATTTGGTTCCAAGCTCCTTGGGCCGCGCGCCGTGCGTAACATGACCATATTTGCAGGGTTTACGGGACAACCGATTGAGGATTAGTTAACATTTGTTTTATAGCGTATGCAAATACACAGATAAAATGTGCCATAAAGAGGACGGGCGAATTTATAAATAATTTTGTTTACGAGTTCTACGCTCTCTGGCTCTGTGACGTAAATATTTAATATGAATATATGGTTTTTTTGTTATTCTTATAAAAATTTAACTACTGGTTTGTCACTCCGGCTTGGTGATATTATTTCGATAATAATTCTAATAAAGTATATATTAGAATTATTATCGAAATAAAATATTACACAAATTCTATGCATAATTAAGTTTTAAATCATTATAATGCTTGCTACTAACTTTAACGGTGAGGGTTATTAAAATAGAAGACAAAATACTTTCTACGCGGAATATTCTCTCAGCCGAAAGACGTCCACTGCTGGACAAAGGCCTCCCCCAAGGATTTCCACAACGACCGGTCCTGCGCTGCCCGCATCCATGCGCAACCCGCGACCTTCACCAGGTCGTCGGTCCACCGAGTGGGAGGCCTGCCAACACTACGTTTTCCGGTTCGTGGTCGCCACTCGAGAACCTTTCTGCCCCAACGGCTATCTGTTCTGCGAGCTATGTGCCCCGCCCACTGCCACTTAAGTTTGGCGATTCTGCGGGCTATGTCGGTTACTTTAGTTCTCCTACGGATCTCCTCATTTCTGATTCGATCACGCAGGGAAACTCCGAGCATAGCGCGCTCCATCGCCCTTTGGGTGACCTTGAGCCTTCTTATGAGGCCCATAGTAAGCGACCACGTCTCTGTTCCGTATGTCATTACTGGCAACACACACTGGTCAAAGACCTTAGTCTTGAGACACTGCGGTATTTTGGACGAGAAGATATCGCGAAGCTTCCCGAACGCTGCCCAGCCGAGTTGGATTCGACGGTTGACCTCTTTCTCGAAGTTGGACTTACCTAACTGAACTGTTTGTCCCAGGTATACATAATTGTCAACAACTTCGAGTGTAGAGTCTTCAACCTTTAGAGGAGTGGGTGCGACACGGATATTAGACATGATTTTCGTCTTATCCATGTTCATTTTTAGACCCACTTGTTGAGAGGCTCTACAGAGGCCATCGAGCATTGTGCCTAGGTCTTCCAAGGTCTCAGCCATGACTACGATATCGTCAGCGAATCGAAGGTGAGTGAGGTACTCGCCGTTGATATTGATACCGAGTCCGCTCCAGTCCAGAAGCTTGAAGACATCTTCCAGGGCGGCGGTGAACAGTTTCGGAGATATAACGTCTCCCTGTCTCACCCCTCGCTTCAACTGGATAGGTTTCGAGCCTTGATCCTGGAGACGGACCGACATGGTGGCGTTTTCGTACAAACACTTCAGCGCTTCGATATATCGATAGTCAATTTGGCACCGTTGGAGAGACTGTAGCACAGCCCAGGTCTCGATCGAATCGAAGGCTTTCTCGTAGTCCACAAACGCCAAGCATAAGGGCTGATTATACTCCTCAGTCTTCTGTATAATCTGCCGCAGCGTATGTAAGTGGTCTACGGTACTAAAACCTTTTCGGAACCCGGCTTGTTCGGGAGGCTGGAAGTCGTCGAACCTGCGAGCGAGACGATTCGTAATGACTCTCGAAAACAGTTTGTAGACATGGCTCAGAAGTGAGATAGGCCTATAATTCTTCAATAAGGTTTTGTCGCCTTTTTAAAAAAAAATACCACCACACTTCTGTGCCATGCTGTAGGCGTTTGTCCCTCGAGTATGACGGAATCGAATAGCTTCTGAAGAGCTTTTAATACCGGTGTTCCACCTGCTTTCAGAAGCTCAGCCGTGATTCCATCATCACCCGGTGCCTTATTGTTTTTTAACTGTTTGAGAGCCATTCTAATCTCGTATAGGCTGACGTCCGGGATATCTTCGGTGTAGTGTCGGGTCAATCTGGCTCTTGGATCTTTGGCCAGATTACTGACAGGTGCGCGTACGCTGGTGTATAATTGTCCGTAGAACTTCTCAACCTCTTCCAACAGCTCCGGCTTCGACGAAATGATTCTGCCATCCTCAGTCTTCAGCTTGGTCAGTTGGCTTTGACCAACAGACAGATCCCTTGCAAACACTTTTGAGCCCTTATTTCGCTTAATCGCCTCTTCAATACGGTCAGTATTGAATTGGCGCAAATCGCGAGTTAGGGACTTGGAGATCTGTCTGTTTAGACGTCGATACTGAGCAGCCTCGTCAGAGGACTGCAGAACCAAGTTTCGTCTTTCTTCCATGAGTTTGTTGGTGAGGTCCGAGATCTTTTTGGTTCCTTTTGAACGGCGGGTTTTGAAGGCCTTAGACCCAGCTGTTTGGACAATTTGCACAAACCTGTCATTATAATCGTCCAGATTTTCGCAGTCTCCTAGGCATTCGAAGCGATTCTGCAACTCGAGCTGAAAGCTCTCGGGGTTTTGGAGCTGGATAGGCGCTGGTCGGAGCGTAGACTTCATCAGTCGACACCTTTCGAGTTTTATTCTAAAATTCAATGTGCCTCTTACCAATCGGTGATCGCTTCCTGTTTTTACGGCATTGATCACAGAGACATCATTGAATATGTGCCTCTTCGTCGACAAGATGAAGTCAATCTCATTTTTTGTAACGCCATTAGGATGCAACCATGTCCACTTTCGCTGTTTTGGCTTTTTGAAGAAGGAGTTCATCATAAAGAGGCCCTCCTTCTCCATAAAGCCGGCCAGCAGATGACCACGTGCATTCCTCGTTCCATATCCAAAATTCCCCACTCTCAGCTCATCATCGCTTCGTTTGCCCAGTTTCGCGTTAAAGTCCCCCATCACAACGGTAAAGTGGGTCTGGGAGCTATGTATGGCTCTAGAAATATCCTCATACATAGTCTCTACCTCGTCGTCGGAGCGATATGAGGGCGGTGCGTATACTTGTACTACCTTCAACGAATACCGTTTGGTAATTCTGAGTACAAGGTACGCTACCCTCGCCGAAACACTCTCGACCTGGACCACGTTGTTGACGAGGGACCTGTGGACAATAAACCCGACACCACCCTGGGACAGTTGGTCGCCCTCCCGGAAATAGAGCAGGTTTCCGGATTTGAGGATCATGGTGTCCTCCCCTCTCTTCGGACTTCACATAATCCTACAATATCCCATCGTAACCTGCTCAATTCTTCCTCCAGTTCAGCGAGCTTCTCGTCGGTCCGCAGTGTGCACGTGTTGTAAGTTGCCAGGGCCAAGGGTCGTCGGGGTTGGTAGCCTGGCATCTGCCGGGGATTCTTAGCACCCCCTGCCCCGCCGTTACCGTGACCGCTACCAGAGTCCGGGATAGCGGGGCCGCCGGGGACTAGGGGCCGTGTTGTGGGTGTATCAACCATAGGGGGTTTTGCCGTAATCGCCACGCTTGGCAGGCGGGTTGGCGATCGCAGTGTGATGTCATAGTACGCGTAAAGATGCTGCTGCCCATCCTCCGGTGTTTTAGATCCCTTAGTCGCCTCTTACGACACCCACGGGAAGAGATGGGTTAGTGCTATTCTAGGGCCACACCACAGGCCAAACGCGGAATATTAAGTAAATTCAAATATTGTTCAAATGTATGAATTGGTATGATATTGTACATTTTGACAAATATATATTTACCTTTTTATTTATGTTACGTTAAACTATGCATCCTTAGTACAATAAAGTTATTACAAACAAACAAATATAATATAGATAATTCAAAAAAATCTTAAGTATCTTTAAATACACATTAGAAAATCCTAACAAATCTGATCGCGTGGTCACCCCCACATACCGAACGCGCGGGCGCACGCTTCGATATCGTAAATCTTTAGCATTTTTGTGGTCTAAAAGAAGAATTAGCCATAAACCGAGGCGAGAACCCAGCGAGTGGTATATGGTGTACCACCTCTTGATTTAAGATGTTATATGTTTTAAAATAAGGTCACGGTTCTGCGTAAGAGACTGTAAATTTTAGCAATGTCAACTTTTGTCGAGGCATGTTCGTCTTATAAATAAATATTTTAAGTGGTATGGACAGGTTATGATCTTCATTTTAAAATCCACTTTTGATCATGCACTCAAGAATTGATTTAATCTTTTTTGCATGTAAAATCTATACTGTTTAAACAAACAATAACAACCCAATATCTGGTACATAGGAGATATTTAGAAAAAAAATATAATGAGCGGTCTTTTTAGAGGATAATAGAAGACAAAAATGTTTTTATTTTTTAAATTTTGATGCGTATTTCTCTCAAAGTCTCAATTCATTTCAAATCTGGCACAGGTGTTAAGAACCTCAAATATTATAAAAAGTAAATTCCGGGCGGTCGAAGTCTCGGGCAAAAACAATCCTAGGAATCTAGATTGCTTTCTAACAATGTGGATTTCAAACTTCCTCATGATCGAAACAGAAATTACGTTTGTTTCATCCTTATCGCATCATATATACATTTCTAAAAGATTCACAAATATAAACAAATTAAAAACAATCAAGACAGCTTCTCTATTCTAGATTTTTAGAACACACAAGAACAACTTTTTGGTCTCAAATAAAAAACAAAACCATTTCTAAATGTTATAAGATACATTTGTCATTATTGACAAAAACTAATAATGAAACAGATAAACACCGTGACAAATAGTACTGATTCTACCATATCATACAACGAAATCTCAAATAAAACACATGTGAAATATGATTAACATAACTGATTAACGATATAGGTAATAGACATGATATGATAAAATTCTTGTTCGTTGTATCTAAACTTCGGGTAAAGTAGAATAACATCATATTATACTACATATACTTTCCATCAAATATGCATTTGTTACTGTTAATATCAAAGAATAGGCAATAGTAGAAAAATACAGAAGGATGAGTCTGATATGAGATGATGATATGAGAGAGATAACTCATATTGAAACTTATCCTGTGGCACTAGCGTTCATTTTCCCTTAATATTTTGCACAGTACCTGTGTTAGTTTACAAATATAAATTAATATAAAATACGATATATCACATTTATGTAGATTTAAAAATTTTAATTATAGGGTTCGTCATTGTATTTACGCACTTACTTTTGTTTGCAACATTTGTAAACATTACTAGTGTTCAATGGAAGAAAAAGGCAGAAACAGTCGATCCCATGTGTTGTAATATCTTTATTGAATAAAATTTAACCAATTTAGATGTCGTTGCGGCCAGAATTGAAGCATTGTTGCACCCAATGCCACCACCCAACGGCGTTCAGTCGATGTTTTTTTGGACTGAACGCCCTTGTTGCTTCAATTGTATTATGGAAAATACCCCTCGTGGTGTCGGCAGCGATCATACCTAACTTCTCAGTGACTCCCCCTAGTTTAGACCACCCAAGTAGATATAAACCGTCGAATTTATTCCCATCCACGTGATAATGCCGCATTTCGTGACGGTTTTGTGCTATTTAGACGATATGGTAATGTTATGTTAGCACGTCTTGAGATTAAATATCTGCCCGATTTAACTTTACGGCTAAGTGAACTATAACACAGTGATTGAATTTATGTTATTAGTTTTAAAACTTAGATAATAGCCTTACTTACTTAAGGTTAAAAAAATACTTACGGTACAAAAACTTATTACTTAAAGAAGTATTCTTTTCATTAAAAAAAAATTGAGCGAACATTAAAAAATGAATGTTTACTTTGCTCACTTATTTTTGCTATTATAAAAAAAAAACAATTAAAGATAGAGTAGGATGTAACATTTTTTATACTAAATTTTAGTTCTCTGTGCTTCGTAATACTGATTTTGCGATGATGAGTTTTAAAACCTAGCATAAAAGATTTATTTTTTAATGCTAAACAGAATATATTGACGAATATTTTTAATGCACAATTCTAACACATCCAAAATTATAAAGTTCACCGGGTAACGCCATTTTACGATGTTATAAAAATAAATTAACTCTGTGTAGATTAGGCCTTTATTACTTCACAACAATAAGGTTTTAAATCTGGGTGCGGTGAACACTATTGTTAATATTGACACAAAAAAATAATAAAGTTAGACTAATAAAATTTCAAAACCTCCAGTTTGAATTTTTAGACTGTCTGTAAGGTGCGTGTCTGTATAACACTACAGATTTTGTTTGCTGCTTCGAAGGCATTAATTTGCTACAACCTTATTCGTGTCATGGAAACACGATAAACCACCATTTTGAAGGTCTAAGGATCTATCCCCATTTCAGTTTAAGATGGAAAATGAATTATTTCTGATTTTCCTGAATTACTGTAATACAATTTTCCAAGAAAGTTTTTCAACACCAGAAACATATTTTATCGAATTACGTTCATTTTGATGTCGCGCACTTCGCACATAGACCTGGGTCTACGCATTCACAGTAGAAATTCGAATAAGCAATTCGAGTTTTCAAACCTATTTGCGAACGATTGCATTGGGGACAGTGTTCAAAAAACCACGACCAGAATTGAGCACATTTTAAAGATATTTTTTTTTTAAGTTTGTTGAAAAAATTAAGTTAAAAATAAAAATTATTACTATTATTTATGATTTTAGGTATAAGTTTATTTTTAGTTCTGACAACATGTGATAATTAATTAATTATGATATTTGATTGTAATAAATGAATAAGTTAAAAAATTTAAATTAAAAATGAATATTTTCTCTAATAATGCGAATTTAAAACAAATTAAAGACGAGAACTAAGCAAAGTACAGTAGGCAATGTGAAAATGTATACCGCTTTTTATAGTTGATCGTATTTCAGGTGGTGGTGGTGGTATAATTTTCTATATGGCCCACTGTACATGAATACGCGATGAAATAATCTTTGACAGTCGCTATGTGATAACATAAATTTACGTTTGTTACTAAACGCGATCATAATATGTCGATGTTCAGAACATTACTAAAGTACATGACCCGGGAAGAACCCGCGTGAAACTGCTAGTCGCTGACACCCATAAAGTAGATGAACACGATATAACTGCTAGTCTAGTCTGACTTTTATAGGTCTATGGCAACTTATTGAATTTATTCTATACTAGCATTTGCCCGCAACCTCGTCCGCGCATAATTTATTATTGTTAATAATCACAGATTTGGCCACACCTGGACAAGATTTTAAGACCTTCACTATGAAAATCGCATCAAATTTTATTCAGTAGTTTTTCGTGATTCGCCTACAAACAGACAGACATATACATAGATAGATAGACAAACAGATATACAGATTCATAAAACCATATTTTGGCGTCTATTGGCCCTATAAATTTTTCTTAAATCCATTTTCCATGTATAGACATAGACCAATCGAACCGATTGGAAAACCATTAAGCCATTAATTACCTTTATCAGAATTGACACCTAACCCATCCTCATGATTCTGGTGTCATCCCCAGGGTCGAAGGTCGTCTTAATACCGGTTCTGTTGGAGTTAGCCTGGACACTGTAAATGTTAGTGGGCCATATCACTGCTTTGTATGTTGTGTTACCACATCTTCTTATGAATGCTTAGAGTATGCCATAGGGTCATATAGTCTATTTATTTTGAATCTGGATTCAAAAAGTTTAATTATCATACTTCTTGATTTGTGGGTTCCGTGCCTCAATCCTAATCCATACTAATAATATATAATATAACTAGCTTTTGCCCGCGGCTTCGCCCGCGTGAATTTCCCACGGGAACAGTGCTTTTCCCGGGATAAAAAGTAGCATATGTGCTATTCCAGGTCATTATCTACCTCTGTACCAAATTTCATCGAAATCCGTCCAGTAGATTTTGCGTGATTGAGTAACAAACATCCTCACAAACTCACAAACTCACAAACTCACAAATCTCACATCCAAACTTTCGCATTTATAATATTAGTATGGATATAAATTATTATAAATTGTAAAGTGAAGTCTTTGGAGAAAATGCAGCAGTGGATGTTTGTTACTCAATCACGCCTCTTCTCCACTTGCGCTTTGGACGGTGGTTTAGCTTTAAATAATTTGGTATGACGTCAAATAGAAAAATACCGGGAATAGCACATAAAAGTACTATTTTTAAGTCTATTTAAATAAAGCCTTTGACTTTTGGCGTGGCTAGTAGGTAATATAGGAAACTCTTTAGGATCACTTTGGTGTCCATCTGTTTGTAAAGATTTGTTTTTCTCAATACCATGTAGAAAGATCAATTTGAAATTTATTTTGTTTGATGAAGTTGATGAATGAAGTTGATTTTGATTGATTTTGAATCATAAAAGGCAACTAATGTCTTACTGCATCTAAAACTTAAAATAAATCTGAAAACTCTAAATATTTGAAAACAAATTCAATTTTGGACCTAAGTTGTAAGCAATAATGCCTAATTATTTTTTAAATTTAGTTGTAAAGTAAAAACAAACAAATCTTTATAATATTAGTAAAGAAAAGCATTATTCTAATTCAAATCGAAGCCAGACCACACAGGTTTCACAATCTCGACCGGACATTTAAGATCACATCAAACAGTTCGAGACGCTATGAATCATAGCAAACAATTTATTGATTAGAACGCCTTAAATTATGGGGTGTCTACACTGCTTGTTATAAAACATCTGGATTTTTTATTTATTTAAAACTTTATTGCATAAATTATAAAAAAATAAGTATAAATGGTGGATTTAACGCCATATGGCATTCTCTACCAGTCCACCATTAGACCAAACAGGGAGTAGTATGGTGGTGCGATAAAGTGCAACGCGATAATATTAAATTAATGAACTCATAAAATATAGACGTAATAAAAATAATGTATGTACTTATAAAAACTAATGAATACATAATAATATATTATGTATACAAAAAAATAAAAAAAAACTAAATGTATATCAATGTTTATTTTTGTTGTAATGGTTGTTTTAAGAAACTGATGATTTTAATTCTGTTTTTTCATCTTTCAATACTTAACTGTCTTCAAACCTTTAAATTCAAATTTGACAAATTATAATAATCCAATTCCACTTCTTCTTCCTTGCCTGTTCCCTTTAATCGAGGTTGGCCCTCGTTCTTAGGCGCCAGGACTTTCTGTTCTGTAATTTTAATAATCTAATTAAGAGATAATACTTATAAGCATTTGTAAGTCGATTTTAAGCTTATTTGATGGTAAAATTAGACAAGATTTAACTTTAGAGAACGTTTGCTCTTGACTTAGTTTAACAATTTAGTTTAGTTATTAGTAACATAGTATTAGCCGAATGAAAGTTCAACGATGGTCCAGTCAACAGTATCTTGTCAAATTAGCTCAATCTCTTTGGCTTCTTCTTCTTGTAGTGCCTCTCCACTACTGGAGGTTGGCCGTCAGTTTCGCAAACTCTTCTCTGTTCGCCGCTATGCGAAACAGCTCAACCTCAACCCTAGTGACTCCGGTCCACTCGCGTATGTTTTCAGCCATGATTTTTTGCGTCTTCCAGCACTTCTCTTGCCTTCTATGTTGCCCATCATAATAAGTTGAAGCAGCTGATATTTGTCGTGTCGTAACACGTGTCCCAAATATTCAACAGTTCTCTCTCTTTGGCTCTTGAGACACAATTAAGACACGACATCTATGTTTGTAATTAGTCGAATCGGCCCCCTGGATAATCCCAACTGAACTAAGGCCAAGAAGAGATTATTTCTGTTTGGTATATTTAAAGTTGAATACAGTATTCAAGTTTAATGACATAACACACATACACACACGCAAACATAAACATGTATACATTAGATATTATTTTTGTATTCTTCTTCTTGGCGTGTCGATGCCATTCCAACGATCATATTGTACCCGAAAAATGTTCCGCCACTTTTACGGCCTTACCGGTGGCGGCCATCAGGTCCTCCCGAGTGCAGGTGTTAGGGCACAGGGGGCAGGACAACAAATGCTCTATAGTTTGGGGAGAGACACCACACTCGCACACATTTTGTGAGTTAGGTATAAACTCCCACCTAGCCAGGCTGTCCTTACACCAGCCCACTTGGGTTCGCAGCGTCTTCCAGGTAGGCCAAGGCAGGTCATGGTCATTTTTGTATTAATTAATTTGTTTGAATATTTTTTTATTAAAAGTGTGTAGCAATGAATGTATGTTAAGAAAGAGTAGGATTATCTGATACAGACATACTTTGCTTCCTAGAAAGTCCTAATAAAGTATCTTTGAACACTTTTCAGTGAAAGACATAAACGCATTTTCATTTTCATAACTTACAGAATATCAGCATTAAATAGTGGGGTTATATCAGTATAATATAACCCCACTGTTTACCACAGATGTGGTCACCGCATATTTGACACTCCAGATAACCCAGCGACTTTACGACCTAACCAAAAAACATCCAAAATCTTTATTTTTACTACCTTGTAATAGTTCAAAATGGGTCCACACAACAGCATATAATTTACGATGAGCACCAAATGAATCGACATTTACCGTCGAAGCCTGAACTTTTTGACTTTCATGGTTATTTTTATTTACTATTGCGGCTTGATCCCGTTTTTGGATCGCTTTGATAATAATAAAAGTGGCGCCACTGTTGCGTAGTGACTGCTGGCTTCACCCGCGTGAATTTCTCATTTAACACATTACTGTAAAATTATCTATTATCTATTTTGACTACATTATAAATTGTAATAATTAAAATTGAAACCTAACCACAATTTATTATAAATCCACCTGCCGTTCCATCCTTCTACATTTTTCACCCGACAGGGTTCATATTGTACCTACCTAAAACCAGTTGCTGTATTAGTAGTTTATAACTGAATGTATGATATGAAACGCAATAAATGATATGGTATGATAGGCATGTTTTAAAAATCTGAAAACTGTCATCTAAAGATACACATACCTATGTCTTCTTCTTCTTCTTTTTCAGCCGAAAGGCGTCCACTGCTGGACAAAGGCCTCCCCCAAGGATTAACCCTACCATACCACACCACATACCTATGTAAAATGAAATAAATAGTAAGTACCTAAGGTTGGATTGCACAATTTTTGACGTGACGACACAGACTGATTTTACATCAGTTTTGTACATTTATGAAAATGCTGATTTACGATACTAGTAATATTTAAGTAGTGTTTCCGTTCAAGTTCATTGTTCCTTTCTTTCAAAAATGCTCAGAACATTGAACTTTGTAATAGGTAGTAATTGGTATTGGAGTATCAAAAATTAATCTATACATATTGTGATGTGTTTCATGAAGCAAGGAAAGGCGGACATGGACAGAAAATGTACAGATTTTTGTCTATTATACTCAACTGCTGGGTATGCCATTATTTGATCTACACTAAAAAATCATGACATTAGCAAAAACTTTCTTACTAAAAAAAATGTTGCCATTATCATAATAAGTAAATACTACTTTTATGTTTAAAATTAGTATGCGTACATCATACAACGTGTACACCAATGTCAGAATTTGAGCGATTTATGTACATTGTCACCTCCACGGAAAATAGGCGTGATGAGGCGTGATTATAATGTATGCACATTTAGTAACATTGTATATTGATGATTCAAAATTTTAGACTTAATATTTTTGTACATAATATAAATTTTACAGCACATTATTATATTGCTTGTGTACAAATTTCAGATTCAATACGTGCGTTAATACATAGTATCTCGATGTTCAATACTGATAAAAGGAAAATATTCGCAACACGCTATCAATAAAAGGTTACAACCGCAACTGAATATAAGTCCGACTCGCACTTGCCCCATTCTTTATTTAAATAATATTAAGATCAACGCCAAACCTTTAAAACCGTGACTTAGCACTTTCAGAAAAAAAAAGAAAAACACGCGACATTTTGTCTCTGGCCCAGTGTTATGTTTTTTGAAATATAAATAAAACGCGCTGCGATCAGTGGCGCGTGTCTTTTTATTTTTTCTTTATTTTTTTCTCTAAATGTACACGTCCATTATTTGCATACAATGCATTGGGTGCAATATGCTTGCTAATGTTTGGCTGTATGAGACGAAGTGAGAAAGATGTATTGGGTTTTCTAAAGCTTAATGCCCCTTTGAGCAAAGATGGGAGGTGTTGTGAATTTGGAACTTGATTTAGGAAAATAGTTTTTTTTTAATTTATTTGTATCAGGCAACAAAGTAAAAATTTACGTAATATAACATAACTGTATTACCTAATACTGACCGACGACCTCCGTGGCCTAACGGTCATCACGCCGGAGGGCCACACCGGAAGTCCCGGGTTCGATCCCCGGTGGGGTCAAGATGGAAAATAATCTTCAGATCGACCTGGGTCTTGGATGTTTATCTATATAAATATTGTGTTGAGTTAGCATCCCATATCACAAGTTTCGAACTTACTTTGGGGCTTACTCAATATGTGTGATTTGTCCGTATATATTTCGTTATTTTTTTATTACAAAGATCTTTGTTTTATTGTAATAAAGAAGATTTGGCTCGCGGCTTAGAAATTTTAAATTTTGCAGAGAGGTCTTTACAGCGTAGGAATCAGCACTAAGAAAGCAAAATTGTAAATTCCTTTCCTAAGATGATAAAATTGATCATCATCATAATCACAGGCGAAGCTAAGAGCATTTATATCTTAGGTTGCCTGGAAGAGATTACACTTGCGATAAGACCGCCTATTTTACACATTACCTATATACTAAGTCCCAATGTATCCTCTACTTATTTTGGTGCAATAAAGTATTTTTCTGGCCTACGTCAGAGAGGCGACTTCCAAAAGTTAAAATATGGTTGAAATATTGTATACTTATTCTAAAATGTAAAATTGTTTTTTTTTTGGTAGAATAAAGGCTTTTTTATTTTTTATTTTTTTTAAGTATTTTTCCTTACTTACTTTACATATGCTAGAATTTTATACTAGTACTTTTGAATTTTTAATATATCCTTCGATGAAACCTCTTTAATTTTACATTTTAACCAGGCCGTCGGCTAAAGGTCGAAACATTATGAATTCTCGTTTGTTACAAAAACGCACCGCTACCGTCACGTCACTTAACATGAAATCATTTGAACCAAAAACTATTGTTCCAACCGAGACAGATCATATGAAATATTCAAATTTACGGAAAAACATACGACGGCGCCTGCACATGCGTCAAAATGTAAAAAAGTGTCGCCTTATTTGTGTGAAATTCTAAGGCAAATTGACGAACGAGCGCTTACTTGTCGGTTTTCCCATAGAGTCATTTCTTAATGTCTGTTATAGAGCGCGCTTATGAAAATAAAAGTCACGAACAATTTGCAATCGCATAATTTTAAATTGTATCTTAATTTATTATTTTTATTCATGTTCAAATAATAATGAATAAGTATTGTTATTTATAAGTTTAAAAAATACTTAAATTAATAACTATAAACTAAGGAATACTAATTGAGTTATACCCTAGTTATTTATACACTTACTTTTGTTCTAAACCTATGAATGTGAAGAGAAAATAAAGAATTATTTATTATAAAAAAAAAATATATATTAGAAGTAGTGAAGTAAGGGGGCTTCACTACTTCTAATATTTTCTTTGAAAATGGTTGTGGAACTCAGAAATCTGGATTTCACTAGAAATGCTAACTTGAATTAGAATTCGATTTAAAAACATTTATCATTACTTCCATCCAAGTTAATATTGCATTTCGGGATAAAAGTAATACCCATTGTGCTATTTCAAATACAATTTTAGCCTTCTCCTATTACTTTTTTCCAAAGTCCATCCTGTAATTTTTGCTTAAAAGTGTAACAAACATCGAAACATTCACATTTATAATGTTAGTAGGAAATAAATGGTATTGTATCAAATTAGTATCACCAACTGCGCAAAGCTCGCTCTACCAGCGGCTGAACTCTAAGGATTTTTTATGAATATTCAACAATACAGTTCGAGACACATAGCTGGAACAATGTGGGGTGAGAGGCCAAGTTACATATACGATGGTTTGGGCACAGCACAATTCACATTTAGTAAATATTCCACAATTTCGTCTCCGCTATTGTTTCCAATTTTGGAAACGACAGAGTACCTACTTGTCTCTTTGTGTGTTGAAATTTTAAAAATAATAATTACGACTTGTTTGTTTTTAAAATATTTATTTGTAAATTAAAGGTCACACGTCAGTTCGCCGCTGTTAGGGAGTTCCCAGATTAATTCCCAATGTGGGAATATTTGTACTTATTTTCAAATACAACAACCTACAACGACGACAATGTACAACCTGACTCTCTTCAAAACCAGAGTGAATAGGCTGCTTCTGGGTAAGCTGGCTACACCGTAGACCTCATCTCTGTCCTCGGGCAAGATTGTGGTCAAGAGCAAACCCATCTTAAATAAAATAAAAAAATATATTTTTCTCTGTTGTTCTAAGCATTTGTTAAATGTATCGTTGTTCATTTAATTTTGAGAAAAATCTGCTCATTCTACTAGGATGTAGTGCAGTCCCTCAGGGGGACTCTACGCTTACTATTCCACGTCGATCCTCTGAGGTTTTTCCTTAGTGGGCTTTGTGACAGTACCAGTCATCGACGTCATAATTTGGAACGTGAACAATTCAGATGTTACGACTTCAGATTAAGGCATCAACCTACTTACTATCCGGGCTCAGTGACCCAAAGTGAGTCTTGGCCTCCAACACAAGAGCACGCCAGCGTCCCCGGTCCCGCGCAAGCTCCCGCCAGTCTTCGCCAACTTGCAGCTCCTAATCCTAACTAATAAATGCGAAAGTGAGTTTATTTGTTTATTTATTTGTTTGCTTGTTACCTTACCTTCACGCTTTATCTACTGAACCAATCTGGCTGATTTCGCAGACACATAGTTAGCAGTACTGAGAAGGACATAGGGTATCTTTCATCTCGAGAAAAAGCACTGTGGCCGTGGGAAATTCACACAGGCAAAGCCGCGGGCAAATGCTAGTATTATATGCATGTAAGTAATATGATAAATATTCTATTATGTACGTACATGGTATAAAATAAAGTAGCTATACGCGTCGGCTTGTCTCTGTATATAGCCGCCAATTATTCCTAAGTCATGCAATTGATTTTGATGTGGTTTTCACTATCATTTAGATAGTTTCTTCCAAATGATTTTAAGGTACGTATAATGCTTCAACTAGCTACCTTTACTACCTATATACAACAATAATGTTGTTTCGATGAATATTCCAAATTCTTACTAAATATACAAATGTTAACTAAATCAAGTTAAATGATGATTCACACAAAAGTAGGAAAAATCCACACGAAAATAATTTAAGTCGAGTCGAAACTTGACAAGACGTATGCAAATATCCATGGAAATTAGTTTACGCTCCAAACAGCCGAGAGAAAACTCTTGTAAACATATTAGTGTTGCGTCTGCGGTCAGAGGTCGCCTGTGTTTCGGGTGACTCTGTTATCACAAATTTACATTTACTCCCAAAAACATACCCCAAATGAATTTCAAACTTATCTCCTAATAAAAAAGGTCTAAAATTTGTTAATTGTTAATATGTTGCGCAGCATTGAACGTTGGGAAACGAACATGAATTTGAAATAGTTCTCGCTGATTGGTTGTATTGTTTCGTAAATGGACATGTTCTATAAAGCTGATAAGTTGCGTTCTTAGGCTTCTCCCTCCCGTGGGAATTTCGAAATAAATTAAACACAGCTTGGATTTTTTTTTTATAACAAGTGTCCCAGCAGTGGGACAATATAGGTTAAATAAAAAAAAAAAAAAACATAGGGCGGCAAACGAGCAAGCGGATCACCTGATGGTAAGCGATCACCGCTGCCCATGGACTACTGCAACACCAGGGGTATCACAAGAGTGATGCCGGCCTTTCAAGAAGATGTAGACTATGTTGAAATATTAAAGGTTACCTTACATATTTTAATCCAAGCTGTTTTCATTTGCACCAAATTCTATCAAATTCCGTCCAGTAGTTTTTACATGAAGAAATGAAGGTATACATTAATTAATTCAGTGATCAGTGATGTATAACCAATAGAGTCTAATTTTAAATAAAAAATCAAGTAATTCAAACAGAAAAATCTGTATAAAATGGAAACACCATAGCTTGGATTTTTAGTAACAACGAAAAAAAAAACCTTTTTTATACATACTTATAATTACATGCCATCCTTTTTTATACATACTTATAATTTAAACAAAAATAAACACATGCCATACTTTACGCGTTTAATTCTCTCAAAAAAGCATCATAATGCAATCAGTTAAAAAAAATCTATATTCTTCTGTCACTTAGCAGCAATAAAAATGGTAGCAGCGATCTGTCATTAGCTTTGAATCACAGATTATAATACTAAGCTTTGAATGGCCCATATCGATCATAGCTGAACGCGAAGGCGACAGTTGTTAACGCGACAGTATCGGCGTGATGGATCGCCGGTTATTATGTTTGAATATGACGTTTTAAATTCGGAACTCCATACCAAATCAAATCAAATAAGCTTTATTGAGGATCACAGGTAAAAAAGGTCTTACAATAAAGTCGTACAGCCGTGTCCTGCCCAATTTGGTCGTACAATTATCTAAGTCATAATTAGTCTTAAACAAAATCATCTAGGTACTTACAATATTTGGTAATAACATAGCTTTTTTTTCATAAAAAAGTTTACGACATTGTGGTGGATTGCAGTGTGTGAGCAGTGCGACAATAGTCAAAATGGCAGTAAAGAATATTTCGAAAATGGTTCACTTTTGGATAACACATTATATGGTTTAACCAATTCAAAATAACAGTACCTACAACCCCCTGCATCTAATTACCAGCAACCCTGTATAGTGTATCACTGCTCACACACTGCTAGTCGCTACAATATCGCAGCGACTTTGAATACGAGAATAAGGCGATTGAGCGCGGATATACCTAACCCACTTTGCTTCTTATAAAAATATAGCGTCGGAGTAAATTAAGAGGAAACTTCTCTCTCAGCCGAAAACGTCCACTGCTGGACAAAGGCCTAACCTAAGGATTTCCACAACGACCGGTCCTGCGATGCCCGCATCTATGCGCATCCCGCGACCTTCACCAGGTCGTCGGTCCACCAAGTGGGAGGAGAAAACTTAATTTTCTTAAATTCCAATGTACAAATATTGTCATAATGATACAGATAGATACACACTAAATACACGAAATAAAACGACAACAGTGCTGATTTTCACAAGATGTTTTTCTTCATCGGAAGTAAATGGTGGTCTTTGAAAACTATCATACATTAACTTACTTACATATATACATGCAAGAGTGGACTAGAGTCACCAGGGTTGAAGAGCTGTATCGCTTAGTAATGAACAGAGAAGAGTTTGCGAAACTGACGGCCAATCTCCAGAAGTGGAGAGACACTGCAAAAAGAAGAAGACCGTACATTTTTATATTCATGATGAAGTATTGTAGTCTACTGTGTGACTACACTAGTGTGTGTCTATCTGTGTATTTGTATTTTATATTTCAAGAGTTTAAAAATGTGTGGTAGTTTTAGTACGAGTAGGATTCAAAGTAACTAACTTCGAATACAATAACTAGTTTTTACCAGTCTTCAAATTTCTATTTACATATTTAAAAAAAGACAAATTTGAAAAAACCTATGAAGAAACAATTGAAAAAACCACATCACCAAAACTATTATTACAACTGCAAACACAAATGATTGAAAGTTCAAAAAAAATTGCAGACAATTGATGTCATACTGATAATTCAAAGTCACCTTCTCAACAAGAAAGATCATGATATGTATTTCTTTTGTTAATCTACATACACATATAGGTAGGTATACGTACCCACTCCTAGCGGTGGTGGTGGCCGAGTGGTAGGCGCCCGCTTGTGACTGCAAAGGTCCCAGGTTCGAATCCTGTCCGTGCTACAGGAGCTTGTAGACTAATCTGACTCATGTATGATAGATTTCATCGACCACATCTTGCTTCCAGTAAAGGAAAATATCATGGGGAAACCTGCACTCTGGTTGATTATTATCAGCTAGTGTGTGAAACGGAGAAGGCAATGGCAAACCAATCCATTAACTTGCCAAGATAGTCGTTGTGTGTTTCATTCGACATAATGACCGCATTCGACATTCTTAAGGTTCTTTAATTGTTACTATTAAAATCAAGAATATGACCTGTTATTTACATGAAGGATGCAATACTGCAGTCAATATCATAATTGCAGTAAGTATGCTCTAGACGATTTCGAGAAAAACGCGGTTAAAGTTTTGTTACGAAAATCTTCAATAACTCTTATGTTTGTTATCACATCATGATGGTTGATACTTTAAATGAAAGAGAATCTCATCATCTATCTATTACTTACCTTGGAAATCAATACTAGCTAATTGCAAGAAAAATAAAGGGGTCTCTATTGTTTCCCCTAATTTTTTGTACTCCTAATGTAGTTTGGTGCACAAACTTTTAGTACAACATTGTTTCGTACATTATTATGAATTCTAATTTAGTTTAGCCTATTTTTGATTCGCCTAAGTTTTTATCGCCGTATATTTACTTTTCAAATAAGTCATTAGGCCTAATAATTGATTATTTCTAATATTCACAAATACTAATTAATATTTCGTACAAAGCAATTAAGCACAAAATTGTAACACCTAATTATTTCTGTTATAATAATTTCTGATAATGATTACAAAGTATTTAAATCTAATAGGGGGGGGGACTAAAATGAAACATTGATGGATTTGTGTTTGATAAATGTCGAGAAGTAAAAGAAAGTTACATTAGGCATGTGAACTAAAGCGTGCAGCATGCAAGCAAGCATACAGCATGCAAGAAAGCCTGCAGCATGCAAGCAAGCATGCCGCATGCAAGCAAGCATGCAGCATGCAGCATGCAGCATGCAAGCAAGCATACAGCATGCAGGCAGGCATGCAGCAAGCAAGCAAGCATGCAGCATGCAAGTATTTCTGGGTGGCTCCACCAGAAGACTCGCTCCATCGGCCCTTCGATTCATTCGTGCACTCGACCTCGCTACGCTCGAGAGGTCGCCGGCTCGCTTCGCTCGCCCCCTCCCCCCCTTGCTGCGGTTCGGCCTCGTGCCCTCATTTCTCTCAGGACCTCCTTCGCGAGCTTCTGGTTCCGCGCGAAGGAATAACACTCTAGTATAGGGCAAACTTGAGACACGTGGAGTCGGGGTGCTCTAAGTCGGATCTGTGACTTATCAAGATTTTTAGGAATTATTATTAGTAGTGCATTACTAACATCATTCTGAAAATGATTGACGACAGACTGGACTGTTCTTATCTCCGGCACTGTTGTGATAGACATGTCACAGTACCCATGCCGGTGAGAAATAGCTAATACTTAGTAATAATTAAATTTACTAATATTCAATTAGTTATAATTATAAGAAGTGATTATTACAGTAAGTAATAATTGTCTCAAACAAATTTATACGAGGATATCGTTACGTGTAAAAAATTAAAAGCCAAACGATTTTAGAACATCTAATAATAGAGACTCAAAAATTGCATCTAATAATTATTAGGCTAAATTATTATTGTGCAAAAACATCAATTAGGCGAGACAATAATTGTGCATAACATGTTTAGGCCAAATAAGGTTCGGCGAAGTGAAATTAGAGACAAAAATTTTAAGCGAAACAAAGGGCACCCGTCCCTCTATCCATTTCAGTCAAAAATACAAAATGTACAGACAAAATATTTTTACTGTGTTATTATAATTATGTATAGATGATGACTTTATACTAACTAATGGCACAACTCAGAATTTAGTCATACATGCAGTAAATACCACTTACTGTTCATAAAATAATTGTAAGATCATATTATATGTATGTACTTCCTCAGCAAGAGTACAGTATAGCTAATTTACTGCTCGTATGATAAGTATACCTAACAGATTAAGATACTTACTACTTAACATACAAGTGTAATAGATATCATACTGTACTTATGCCGAGAAACTCTGAATAACAACTTTTGCCGTAAGTGTATTCACTGTAATCATGCTTTGTAATGTAAAAAAAATACTTGACTTACTGCAAAATTTATATTGTTAACTTTGGATCTAAAAACGATACAAACAAATGGGTAAGTTACGCTTGTAGATCTCGTTATCCTGATCATGGTTGTATATCTAATTCAATTTTGGCAAAAATCCGACTTACTGTAACTATGCTATTGACGGCAGAATAGATTATTCAGTTTTAAAAGGGTACCTACTCAATTGTTAACCTAATGATTTGTTATTTAAATAAACATAATATACATTTATGTTTTTAAATAATTTACATATTTCCACAGGACTGTAATGATTAATTATCATTCAAATGAATATGCTAAGGTTACCGTAGTACTTACCCTATAATACATGACAAAGAAAAGTGAGGCATAATAAGTATGATTTCCACTACATGTAATTAAGTAACTAACTTTGGCTTAAACCCAACAAGGAAATGGTAATATTTTGGCTCAGTTCCATTTAAGCAAAGGAATCTACAAATAAATAAAATATACCTACATGAAATATAGTATCGTTGAGTTAGTATCCCATAACACAAGTCTCAAACTTACTTTGGGGCTAACTCAATCTGTGTGATTTGTCCTTATATATTTATTTATTTATTTATTTTTACATTTATTTATTTATTTATTTATTTATTTATTTATTTATTTATTTATTTATTTATTTATTTATTTATATATTTATTTATTTATTTATTAAAGGCTTACGGCCTGGAAATTTTGGGATGAAAAGAATTAATTTGGTCTACAAGCTTTCGAAATTAGGATCTTTCGACTATATTTTATATGCAGACGTTTTAACAACTAACTCATTTCCAAAATAATTTTCATAAAATCCAAATGCCTGAAAAATTTCAATTATTGACCTGACCGGAAAACGACCCTAGGACCACCAGAGTAGAGAACTGTAAACAATTACGCCACGGAGATCATAGATAAAATAGACATAGAGGGATACATAAAGGATCAAGTTACGGAAATAAGCTACGCTATAACAGGATAAGCTTTAAGTGCAAAAAGTTCACTATTTAGTGCCTGTAAACTTGGGTGTTGTCTTTACGTTCATAGGTTCGATTCCTGATCTCGCCCGTGGCGCCAGTGTATTGTGAAAGTGGTTTAATATGAACAGGAGTAGACGAGCGGTTTTTAAACGCTTCCTTATTGATCTTAGTTGGCCTCCAGTTTCCTGTTCAACCATTCTTACTAAAATCTGATTTAGTCATATTGTTAGAGCATTGTCGTCAGCTACATTAAAAATCCGTATTGAAAACGTGGACGCTTTGAATTATCAATGCTTGGCAAGCAAAGAAAACCAAGACAAACCAGTGAATCCAGCCATGCTCAACATTGCATTGAAATACTTATCTTTGTAACGTGAAGTTAGGTTTAACTTTTATAAACCTGCCAAAAAGTCTATAGCTTTTTTTTATTTCAGAAATTCTGGCTGCTTTCGATGGAGATGTTGTAAGTTATTGTCTTATTTTTTGACTATAGAGAATAAGCTAAATCTTATAATATCTGTTTGGCCAAATAAAAAAAAAAAAAAAAAAGAAAGCGAAAAAAAAGAAGAAGTAAACAGCAAAACCTCATTGAAAAATAATATAATATTTTAGCGTCGTATTTTATTAATCTGAAAATTAAAATTCTTAGGTTAACAAGTAGAGTTATTAACATAATAAGAATGAAATACCTACAAAACGTTAAAAGTTAAGCCAATCACTGGTCTACTCATGTTGGAATTCTTTTATATCTCAGTCGACTCTTACGATACTCATCTTCAAATGAAAACCGCTCGTCTGCTCCGTCAACTCGGAAACGCCGGACTATAATCGTAAAAGTGTCGTCAAATACGTGGGACGTCAGCGAAGCACTAAACTGACGAACAGCCGTGGGTGGTTATATTGTGCGATATTGAAACACAAATTACATAAAAGTAAATACGTGTCTAGGTTTTATAGTTTACCCGTGTGTTAGAAACTAACGGGATTGTTCGAGATCAGAAAGATCAAGTTTTAGAAAGCCTTGCTCATCTCCTTAGATTTATATGGTTCGAATCTATTTAGAAGATTATGGATATTTTGGTATCTCAATTCTTGCACGTTATATTTTGGTCTCCCTTGCAGTTCTATACTAGCTTTTGCCCTAGGCTTTGCCCGCGTGAGTTTCGTTTTAAAACTATTTCACCCACTCAGGGGTGAAATTTCGAAAATTCCTTTCTTTGTGAAGCTTCTTCGCTTTATGAAGAACCTTATTGCTGCAAAAATCAATTTTCTACATTCAGTGGCATCACTAAATGTAGAAAATTGATTTTTGATTTTCTGCTGCAAAAATGCTGCAAAAATCAATTTTCTACATTCAGTGATGCCACTGAATGTAGAAAATTGATTTTTGCAGCAAGGTCTCTGTGTTGGATCATGTCTAAATCATTTATGATATTCATGTTAAAACACAGTGTGTAGATCCCGTGGCTATTGAGACAAAAACGTCTAGATAGGGATTTTTTTTTCTATGTTTATGCTATGCATAGAAAAAAAATTCAGAAAATTCAAAAAAATCTTCAAACTTTGTGGGATAGAGGATCACGTGACAACAGACATACTGTTGTCTTACTAGTTTACTTTACGGCTCCACTCCTGAGAAAACAGCTTCATATTATCATAAATCCTGCATATTACACAATTGCTGTGGGACCTTGTGCTGGTAGATTTGATTGAAAGATGCCTCACAGACATTCGAAATATCGCAGAATTCTGAAAATATCAGCTACTGCAACACTGTGTCCTCTTCTTCATATTTAAGAGCACTTTTATCGGTGTCATTGCGTAGCTATGTTAGCGATTGTTTTGAGTTTTGATTAGAACAACGATTCCTCTATATAAACTACCAAACATACACTGTGTAGAGTTCTACGTCAGCGATTATCCAAGTTTTTGTTTCCATTTATAGATTACATCTATTCCAATACTTACACTACTAAACTTTATCTTTCTAGATTTATAACTTTTCCATTAACACTTCGAGAATTTTACAAGCTTAGATCGGAATGTTCAACTGACAAGTTTTGCCTATTGATTTAAAATATAGTTGAACGGAGAAGCAATATCAACAGGGCACATGTAATAATATATGAACGTTACGTATGTCTGCACTAGCGAGTTTACGATCGTTGGAAATATGACGGGTATGTAAAACAGCGTTTTACTGCGGCCTGCGTGATGGGCATGTGGCAAAGATCATGTGGGGCTCACAGAGTGGAATGTAGGCATTAAGTTCATTTACAGGTCTTATTGTACACGACTGACCAAAAAAGGAATATTATATTTTCAGGGTTCATGTATGTATGTATGTATGTTTGTAAGTTTCTTTATTCCACCATAAATCCTGAACGACCTTGATGAGAGAGATATCTTTAGATTCCTTGCATTCCTCCGTGTGACATAGGCTATGTGAGTTGTCAGTCATGTTTTTTATTTTTTAATAATTAGCTTGTTTGTGTCAGTTACAATGTAGCTACTATTGCAAATCAGAGAATCAAACATGAGTCAAGGATATGACAACAAATGATCGGTTTGTACGGCTATGAAAATCTGTATGCAAATTTTCAATTAACTACCTGTGTGGATTTATTTGTCAATTCATCATTTGCAATTTCACGTGTCTTTATAATCCAAAAGTAGTGAAAATTATTTTAATTTACCCATATTAAAAGTTAGAAGTTACTAATTAACTGTTGTCAATTCATTAAAACGGCGGTTATTTTAGTGTATTTATGCACTACGAGGACAATTCCGAATAGGCATAGTACAAATACATTATAACACTTCTATACTATCACCACATTTTAGTCTACATTGCGTAAAGCTTTTTGCCAAGCCTAGTCTAAGATTCGAAGTCAAAGTAGTTTAGGCTTTTAAATGGTGGCAAAAACTTAGCATTGTCCAGAAAAGGGGGCCATTGTGCGACGGTCTAAAGCTGAGAAATGTGGACTGTTCTGAAGTGCTAGCGGGAGAGCTAAGAGAACATATTCTTAGAATGTAACCGTTGGGAAACACATTTGTTTCTATAGGTTGGACTGACTTTGTGTTTTACGGGCCAAAATCTATACTACAGATTATATAATACATTACATACTATGCTAGGATATAGTATGCTTGTCGTTCGCCGCTAACTCAGATCTCGCGATATTTTGTCGAATAAAATATCCATGATGTTTCAAAAACTACTGAACCGATTTGGATTTTTTTTTGTGAGTAATGAATATATTATGTTTTATATATTGGCCAAGTTTCATTAATATAATTTATACTTAGTTCAATAATAAGCACACGATCTACTAGTATTATGTTAATAGTGCATTCACTTATAAGTGCTTTACTACTTTAGTTATATATATTTATACAAGCTGGCGCCCGCGGCTTCGCTCGCGTTAATCCTTTCTTAGCGGATGCCTACGTCATAACATCTACCTGCATGCCAAATTTCAGCCCAATCCGTCCAGTGGTTTGGGTTGTGCGTTGATAGATTACTATGTCAGTCAGTCACCTTTGAGTTATAGGTATATAGATAACTAAAGTAGTAGTAGTAGTGAAGAGTCTTGGTTGCGAAACATCCCAAAATGGACCGGGATAGCGAATGCTGCTGAGCTGTTCCGCAGAGCTAAGGACAAGAAGGACTTGAGCATGTTAATCGCTAACCTTCACTAGTTGGAGAGGCACCTTTAGAAAAAGAACTAAAGTACCCGTTCCACTTTTCACCTTTAAACACTATTTTTGCCAGGTTTTATCCACTTGTAAACATCTTTGTTACTGGCCACTTACACATTTACACAGACGAGAAAGAGTATTGACTTCGGATGGTATTATTCTATCAGCTTTTGCTCTAACCTTACGCATCAAATCTCTCTTCTTTCACCTCCGAAACATGTTTATCACACTAGCGTAAGCGGAGCGTTTAGCGTGTAAGTCACGCCTTTTACCCGCGCCAAACAATTGGTCGCAAACATTAACCAAATATTGGAAGCAAATATTTGTCGAGCGGCAGAAATCTGTGTCGGAACTGTCGCCCCGATGTGGGAATTTCTTTTGTTTGTAAAAACGAACGTGTTCAAAATAAAGTCATGTGGAGTACGCGATGACCTCGCAAAGGTTGATAACACTTCGCTTAGAGACGGCTGTCAGTCATTTGAGTTTCTCTCCTTATTGTAATTACAGAGCTATGTCTCTGTCGTTTCACGTATTACTAGAAAGAATAGTTATCTTATGTAGTGTTATTCACCAGATGTACTCATTAAAAGTCGTAATCGATAAAAGAGTAAGATAAGAGTAAGAGAACCAAAATATGTCTCAGGATGACATAATGGAGCCAAAAAAAACGTCCGAATGGTAGAATTTTGTACACATACATACATATCCATGGATCAGACCTTGTACTTGTTTTTTAATCAAAGTTAGCACGTACATAACATTGCGTATTGTACATTAACCGTTCAGATACCTTTGTGTTCCTGTTTATATTCATGATGCAATAAAGAGTTACTTACTTACTTACTTACATTTTGACTAGCTGTGCCACGTGGATTCACTACCTTATGAATTTCGGGATTTAGGATAGCCTTTTAGCCTTCCTTATGAATGTGGTTATCATAAACAATTTTTTTTTTGCTGCGGATAAAGCAATAGCCCTCAAATCGACGCTAAGAAGAAGAAGAACCAATTCTTCAAAGTTCACTGTCCCTTAGGCGCCATAAACCAACGCATATCAATTACACCATCAGCATATTCAAACCCTCAACGCATAACTATAGCTCATTTTCTAGCAAATAAAAATCACCTACATTTAGATCGCCTGCGTTTCTTGCATTACCATTAGATAAGCTGAAAAGAGACTTAAGATTGTGGGGTAAGGTTGATTCTTGTTTGTTGATAGGTTGTGAATCACCAATGCATTACTGGCTGTAATGTAAACATGGCTACCGCTCACTAATGTATTGTCAATATGCGATGTTTGCTATACGCTACCGCTTCTGTGGTGAGCGCTACCTTTTTTGAGATTTACTGATCTGTTTGATTTAGAATACAATAAATGTCATTAAATTGATCCCACTGATATTATAAATGCTAAAGTTGAGATGTGTTGTGAGGATGTTTGTTACCTAATCACGAAATCTATTAAATCGAATCAATTTCTATCAGGATTTTTTTATAATTTTAAGATCATGTTTACATGTTTTACAGGCACCTATCCTCCTGTTCATTCATTTCCATATGTTCATAATTTATGCTCACACGATATGTCGCAACGTATTTCTAGATGAGTAATAAATTAGACAGTAATATTCGATATACATCGATAACGCGACACTCGATTCATTCGAGTTATATCGATGAATTGTCGATCGTAACTCGATCGCTCGGGGCGTGGCCGATAGTATAATATAAACAAATATAGCCCGGGAACGAATATAATGTAATAAATATAATTTATAATGTTTATTCGGATTTAATCTGTGGTTCGATCGCGGTGACGCCCGATGCTGTAGCAGCTGAGAAGTGTAGAGTAAGATGAGGATACAGGGTATTCATTAAAAATTCAATTAAAATACTTTCAAGCGTCTTTTCATTAATTTATTAGTCATGATACTTAAAATTTTTAGCGATAACATATATATATTTTTATATAATTAGTTAATAATATATGTACTATATTTAATATGTTATTACAGTCATAGCATGTCAACTTTTTATAAATAAGACTGAAAGTCAATTGTAATGTTACCTTGTCTTTAGTTGTATCTGATTTTAGTATTCCTCTGTTTTATTTATATTAATATTAAGTTCTTTATCAAGCATGGCTCTTATTATACCCCTGGTGTTGCAGTTGTCCATGGGCAGCGGTGATCACTTACCACCAAGTAACCCGCTTGCTTGTTTGCCGCCCTATGTTATAAAAAATAATAATTTACTTATACAACCGTCGCACTTTTTATGAGAAGATAAAGAAAATATTACGTGTTCAAATAAAACACAAAAAGTATGTTTATCTTAAAATATATTGGCCAGGTAAGTAATATACCACCTCTAACTGCATTTTGCATATCATTTACCTACATATTTAATGCCCGACGATGAATGTCATGCCAGTGTACGTTTAAACCCAATTACTTGGTTTTTGTACACTGTTAGCAGTTAAGTTTCGGGACAATATGTATTTTAATTTAATAAATAAATAATAATTTCTCATCAATATGTTTTATAATTACTCTTCTCAATTGTACTCTACTGTTCCTTCCATTACATTACCTTGAGAAAGTAGGAAATATCTTGAAAAAAACGGCTATAAAAAAAAAATATGAACTATTACTAATTAATATTTTTTGTATCTGTACGTAACTACTCTGTGCAAACTATAAAAGAAATAAAATGGTCAGCGATATTTCGACCTGACCACGAGTCAGGTTGTACAAATATATCTTATCTGGTACTTAAGAAATTAATAATTAAATACACAAATTTATGGGGGGAGGGCTGTTCCACGACAAATGGTTACAGTTACATTTGTATTCCGGCGAAAATTATCAGGTTTGTTTTAATTGTGCTAGAAGTAATTATTTTCTATTGGTATTTTCTTAAAGTTTTTAGTTGCCGGTACAAAATAGCATATATTTTATTGATGAATATAATAAAATTATTGCATGAGACTATATTTTAGTATTCATGAACTTAACTCATTTAAGAAAAATAGCTTTAAAATATGTCGTAACACATTTAATTGAACTAAGTACGAGGTGAATGATAGTACGTATCTTTCACGAGTTAATAACATCTTTAATGAATGAATAATTAAGTATATTGAATGAAATTTTTAGTTTTATATCCGGAATTACTATTATATAACATTTTTCACAATCGAGGAATATACATAGGCTAAAAAAGATTTATATCAATAAGCTCTTGTAATTTTCAATATTTTCTTAAATTAGGATAAACATTGTATGTTTATCATAAGTATATTATTTTTTCTCCAAGTTCCGCATTGGTTAGAATTTCATGAAATCAATATGGCTACTAATAAAATGTCACAGTGTCACACTTTTATTGTTTTATTTTGTCACGGAATTCGTGAAACTGTGTATTGTGGCCGAGACAACATAATTATGTTGGAAGATTAACGTTTATGGGAATCTGAATCTACATATTGTGTTTCCCACGAAAAATATGATGTTCGGTGTCGTATGTATTCCAATGTCCCAAAATTTTGACAGCCGGTGTCAATTTCAACGACCTTTAAATCGTTGGAAAGTCTTCGTGAACGGACAGTCGTCGCGCCCGGCGATTCCGTGTTCTGTGGTGAATATAGGTTTAGTCAAAGAAAAAAAATAGTTTAATTTACTAAAATGTTTAGTTCTATGGATAAAAATATACTTCAATACGTTTGCATCATAAACTTTAAATATACTTACTGGCGCAGTATATAATAAGTCTATGGTCATTAGGTTTAAATACTTGGGATCTATGCGTTTTTTAGTTTTAAAATATTTTAGATTTTTCTAAATCACAAAATATTTTGGCAGGTGAAATAGTCCAACATAAAGATTAGAATTGATTAATTTTACTGTAAATAAATAAATAATTACAAGAAATTTATTTACTCTCAATAGATTTTTCTTTCTCTCCGAAACTAAATCAAACTCGATCAGACGACATATTTTAAATACGTTAGATTTTTTTTTATACTAAGAAGGATTATTCCTTTGAACCTTATTAAAAAACGAACTAAACCGAGATGAATGACCCATCAATAAAGCATTAATATAAATAAAACAATGGTTACAAAAACTGAATCGAAACCCCGATGTTATCGAGATCAAGCCGCCGATACCGATTATTTTAAATCGTGTTAACACGCGAGCAAATAATAATAACACGATTACGAATGAGAATCGATTACAATCGAGATTTGGGGGAGTTATCCGGATCGCTTACGATTTTTTGTGCGTTTAGGAATGGTGAGACATAATTTTTAAAAGGACTTATTAACCAGATGATACTGTAATTTTTAATAATTACCTACCTAGTAAATCAAGGTGTCAGTTCCTGTAGAATCAACTAATATTATACCTAAGTGCAAAAGTTTGAATATGTGTTAGATGAGTCTCAATCACGCAAAATCTTCTGGACGGATTGATGAAATAAAATTTCACTAAATCAGTTTCATGCCTTATTTGTATGGCATCTGCTTGACAAAATGTATGTAAATATTCAGCTCAATCCGTAATAGTCAAACAAGGGGTAGAAACGGATCAGTTTATACTAAAATAAAAGCCTGTAAAATACGAATACAAACTTTAACAATATTAATAGCAACTTCAGTCGCAGCCGCCGGTCGCAGGACAGTGAGGACACTTGCTCAGTCGATGCGTGCGGTCACTCAAGGACGGCTACATGCTGTAATGAAACAATATTCAGTTGAATACAACTTTAATATTAAAAGCTACTTCTGTCACAGGATTCGCTGAAAGTGAGGACTTGCTCAGCAGTCGATGCGTGCGGCCGCGCATGGACGGCTACATGCTGTAATGAAACAATATTCAGTTGAATACAACTTTAATATTAAAAGTACTTCAGTCGCAGGAATCGCAAGAAAGTGAGGACACTAGCCCAGTCGATGCATGCGGCCGCGCATGGATGGCTACATGCTGTAATGAAACAATAGTCGCAGGAAAATGAGGACACTCACTTACCCAGCGTCCTAGGTTGACGGCAGAATGCTTCATACACGACAAAGCAGCGCAGTGCCGCGCTGTGCGTCAATGTCAAATGTGTGAACGTACATACTTGTTGTTGTGGCCTTATGTTGGCGGCGTTCTTGCATCTCGCCGCCTTTATCGTATTTGAAGTCCTCGTAGAACAGGGGGTCAGTCGATGCGTGCGGCCTTGCAAGGAAGTCTGCATGCTGTAATTAAACAATATTCAGTTAAATACAACTTTAATATCAATAGCTACTTTAGTCGCAGCCACCGGTCACAGGAGTTGACACCACCACCGGCGTCCTATGTGAGTGACAGAATGCTACACGGCGAGATGCGGTGCTACTAAAATCTTTGTTTATTTATTTGCCATATGTTGATTGCACAATGAGGTGGATCACCGGCAAGAAAAAGAGCCCGTGGTTCACCCAGGTGAACTAAGCAGGTGAACCGACACGGTAAATAAAACACACAAACAAAATACTGTTATTACAAAGCAGTGATTGCAATGGAGGACTTTTGGACTATTATGTATGCCTATAAAATTTCTACGCCAGACTAAAAAGATATTATTTAGTATTTGCTAATATTGTGTCGTTGATTTACTGTTGCATGAACGTATCCAAATGCGTCGCCTAGCGTTAAGTCGTGCGACAAATGGTCACAATCACAATATGCAGCGCGCGATGCATCACTTGCGCAGATGCAAGTATTGGCGGATTTCTGTGACTAATGGGCGGCCGCGTGTGGTCGCTGATAGACCGGTTAGCGTTAAATATTATCGCTGGATTTATTTGATATTATCAAGCCTATATTGATATCCTTCTTACTGGTTTGCGAGGGAAATTAAACGTGAAATATGCCACCGCAGTTGTAGGCAGGTTTTAAATTATTCATGTAAGGATGAATGTCGGAGTCAGCATCCTAATAATATTATCAAAATTAATTTCGTTGAATAAACGTCACCTACTTTGCGGTATGGTCTTTGCTATACGTATTCCATAATTTGCAATTTGTAATACCAAATGGAATTAATTAAGCTTTAAGACTTAGGAAAGTTAACGGCTGAAAATATTAAGGTTTTATTATCCAAAATTAATGTTAGAGACTTTCTAGTTTCGGATTTTGTTCAATGGTTTATTAAGCCTACTTCCTTCTATCGCTTATTGTATTAGTACACTTCAAAGAGATTATATTAATTCAGGTCTCATCTTAAATTTGAGTTTCAATGTTCATTAATGTTATTACTGTTAGAATTACAAACCTTTCAAAGCCTATTATGTACCTAGACTTCGCAATAAATTATCTATTTATTTATTAGCTGCTGCCCATTGCATAACTTGTAAGTTTTTAAACTTAGTTTTAAACTCCATTGGAACCCCTTGGGATTTTTAGTCTAAGTTTGACCATTGGTTTATATATATATATATATATATACGGACAAATCACACAGATTGAGTTAGTTAGTTTATAAATTATATCCATTACAATAATCTAAATCGGTCTAGCGGTTTAGCCGTGAAATCGTAACAGAGCCGGTCAATGTTACAATCCTTAATTTTTTGGTGCTATAAAGTATTTTTACTTACTTGCATTCGCATTTATAATACTCGTATTATAGTAGGTATGTACTATTTGACTGTAGTTAGTATTATGAGGGTTGATAAACTGATTTTCATGCATGAGCGAGTGAGAGCATGTATGAAGAGAGTGTTGAGTGTAGAGTAAGCAAGAGAGATCTGTAAGAATTGTAGCAAGTGGAAATCGCTAGTCTCTGCCTACCTTCGAGCAACAAGGACTTCCGCGCGCGGCCCGGAGTCCGTGTTGCTCTATGCTGCCTACCCCCACGGGAAAAAGGCGTGATAATATGTATGTATGTATGTATATACTGATTTTCATACAACTGTACCACTGTGTTCGAGGAAAGCGGTACAATTCCGAATTTGTCATAAACATGAGTAATACATTAACATATTCAGGTGAAGGGCACTGCATTGTTATAATAAAGCTTACTGTCCACTCATTTTTCAACCGACTTCCCAAAAAAGCCGAGGAGGTTATATGTTTCGATCTGTATGTATGTTTTTTTTTTTATGTATGTTCGCCGATTTCTCCGCCTACAGTGGACTGATTTCGAAATTGTTTTTTATTCGTAATGATATATACCCAAGTTGGTCCCATTTTAAACACGTCTAAATCTGTTCGGTAATTTTATAAAGATACCTAACAAAATATAAAAAAAACCAACATCTCAGCTATTATAGAGCAAAAAGCCCGCGATAGCATGCCCTTCCTTATTCTTATTAAAACTAAAGATTTTTTGTGTATGTTCCCAACATAGAAATAGCGATTAAAACCGACTATAAATCCAGTATGGATCATGATTACTTAGGCAGATTATTTGTAGCAATAATCATTTATAGTGGTAACTCAATTTCCTTAGTAAAGTTTTTTACAAGAGTGACTTGATTTATTCCTAATAATATAAAATCAAATGGTTCTTTATCCATTGCCATGGCAATTGGTGCAGATATAAAACCCTGTTGAGACATTGTAACTTTATTCGGTTAAATTATAGTTATATTGTGTTTTATTATAAAAGATAGAATTTATCTTGAAAACTTTGAAATAATTATCAAAAAAAACTTTATTATACCTGATAAAAATCCCTGTATTATAAAAAAAAGTAATATATATAATACCTGCATAAGCAACTAAGATCCAAACTTCGATACCTAGTCGAACTTTCTTTTTATCCGTATATACCACGCAGAGAAACATTCAGCATTTTTAAAATAAGGAAGGTTTGGTCATCGCGTGGCCTCACGGTCTATCACGCCAAAATAATAGACAATTTGACATGTTCTGACATTTCAAATCAAGATGACATAATAAAGTTTTCAGAATTCTTAATTCTTTATTTTCGGCCACCAGTAAAAGAAAAGTTTAAGTTTGTTATTAAAGAAAATGAAAAGGTGTAGAAGCACTAAAAATCTTATAAAATAAAACTTTTTTTCAAACTCAAAGTGAACCGACTTCCATCATAAAACTTAAAATCATAAAATAACAATAAAGAAAATGTATTAGGCATGCTACCTACTGAATGGCAGGTGAAGTCGGTGCCAAATTGAATATTAAATAATCTAAATTGACCACATTAGAATCATGTATTGGGCTATATGGGTACAAATATGCCTAGCTAAACAATTACATAGTCCTGCACTTGGTAGGTTGGTTTCAAAACCTCATTCAGTAGGTAGCATGCTAATACATTTTTCTTTATTGGTTATTTTAAGATTTTATGAGTTTTATGATGAAGTCCACTAGTAATAAAGCTTTATTGAAAAAAGTTTTATTTAGTTACTTTATAAATACTAGTAGTTCGCCGCGAACTTAGACCTCGCGATTATGACTCGCGTTTTTATTGATATACTCTGATTTCGACTTTTCTAACATAATTCAGTTCCTAAATAAAATCTAGATGGCGTTATCCAAAGTTAGAACACGCTATGGTTTCGTTTGCTAGATAATCGCGGACGTTTTTATTAATATTTCAAAAACTACTGAACCGATTTTGATGCCCAACGAACTTGAAAATTCTATTGATATTTCCAACATGCCTACCAAATTTCATCAAAATCAGACCATCGGTTCGGCAGTTATCGCGGTACAAACATACATACATACATCCATACTAATATTATAAATGCGAAAGTTTGGATGTGAGTTTGTGAGTTTGTGAGGATGTTTGTTACTCAATCACGCAAAATCTACTGGACGGATTTCGATGAAATTTGGTACAGAGGTAGATAATGACCTGGAATAGCACATAGGCTACTTTTTATCCCGGGAAAAAGCACTGTTCCCGTGGGAAATTCACGCGGGCGAAGCCGCGGGCAAAAGCTAGTACATACATAAATACAAACAATGTGTTTCGCCCCCAACTCGATTTAGAGACCTTCGCTCGCTTCGCTCGCTCGGTCAATTACTTATTTATATCCTGCAATGGAATGATTTGGTTTACATATAATGAGGAGACAACTCCGACATCTAATTATAAAGACGTAGAATATAAAGGTGGGTGATATAGAGCAAGAGTGAGACCAACAAGCTAATTATTAAAAAAAAAAACACGACTGACAACTCACATAACCTATGTCACTCGGAGGAATGCAAGGAATCTAACAATACCTCTCACATCAAAATCTGTTAAGCCGTTCAGGACTTATGGTGGAATAAAGAAACTTACATACATAATATGAACCTTGAAAGCATAACACTCCTTTTTTAGTCAGTCGTGTAAAAAGAGATGAGACTACGTGAGAGCGATATGAAAGTGTTAGGAGCAGGTGTTAGCATAATAGAATAAAAAAATACTTTTTGACTTTTACTTACTGATTTTCTGGTTTTTAGGACCCTATCCTTTACCTTTTTATCCTCTGTCGACTGAATAAACTATGTAGGTTAAGATACAATAAATTTACTTATTGGCATGATAAATTAAATTGTTTTTATGAAGGTAGTCATCTATTAGAAGCATTTACAAATGGTTAACTTCTAAAATATAGGGACCTTACTTATAAACATCGTCAATTTTTTTTTGCAATCATTTATCAGTGGCTATGAAACCTTATAAACTGACATATTGCAAATTGCAAGTAACGGCTGTGATTCATATTTGGTGTACGTGTAATGGAGTCTCCTTTGTTTTACAGTCTGTTTTCCTTTTTTGCAATGACTTTTTAAATTTTGAGCTCGTATATAATATTATCGCGTTGCACTTTATCGCACCACCTTACTACTCTCTTTTTAGTCTAATGGTTGACTGGTACAGAATGCCATATGCCATTAAAAATTTTGTGCAATAAAGTAAAAAAAAGCCTTTAATTTTTTTTACTAAAACAAATATATTTATTTTCGTATTTGAAAGTTCTGAACTCTCGCCTACCTATCTCATTTTCATATACATAACAGTAAAAACTGCAAGTAACACAGACTTCTTCACACAGACTTCCTTATTAGTCATCTTTTGTCGAAGATTTAGATGTAATAAAACTTTACAATCAATGTCCAAGTTTCAATAGAGCAAAATCCATCAAAATCCACCCGCCCACGCATAACTTCCTAATACGTAAATAGAACAGATCAGATTTGAACGTGTGAATTCCGGAAACCAAAAAAAAAGTAGTTGATAACAAACCTTTATATGTGTTGCTTTAGTAGAAAAACACAGCACTTGCATAATTTAGACCAGTACCTATGAAAAGTTTTTGCACGATATGTGATGATTGCTTTGTTGATGGTTTGATATCTCTCCCATATCATGGTAGGTACATTGAAACTTATAATATGTCGTTGTCTTTCCCGAAATAATAAATTAAGCCAGATAAGCTTATCAAAGTTTTTTACTAGTTTATTTTTTGTAATGGTAGCTATATTGAGTATTATACTGTTGTACATACTTAAAAATAATTAAACTAAATCATTTTGAATAATGTCAGTTACCAAGTTCTCAACTACGGCACTGTCGGAGATCAACTTTCTTCATGCTCAAAAATAATGAGTTATCTAGTAGGTGGCAACACACGAACCAGATCAATAAACAAATTTACTACAAACCATATACGAACGCGTGGGCTGAGTGATGGGATTATGACAGAGATGAACAAACGGTCCCACTGAAGATAGACGGATTCAAAAAGTCCTATTTCGGTCCCATTCGTCTTCTTTTTGTGTGTTACCGAAGCACTGGTATTTAAGTTTTCCAGCAAGATTAATGCCATCTAGCAGCAGCTGATATAGACACTAATGAACGATATAGTTATCACTGGTGTCATTATTTATGTTTTGGAAATGCATCACGGCAATCAGCAAGACTAATAAAAATAATAAATAAATCTTTCTGTAGCTAAACTACATGTTAAATAATAATAATTCTTTATTTCAGATAAACATATCCATAGTTTACAACAATTAAGTACACATGCAGGTGCAATAAAAATATTGTTATAAATTTAAATAAATATATTTCAATATCTATGCGGCAATAGCCAGCCAGCGTCTAAAAGTGTCTGTGGTTTGCAGTCTTTCTGCCAGACTCCAAAACCATTGAACAGAATACATTGAACCAGTGTTCAGGTTTCCTCTCGATGTTTTACTTTGGCAGAAGGAGTAGTGATATCTAAATCAGATTAATCTACAGACTTAGAGGTAGGTACGTACATGTTGGAACACTCCTAAGATTCGAACTTGCGTTTTCAGGGTGGAGCGTGGAGTTTGTTACGCCGCCTCTTCTCCACTTGCGCTTTGGAGGCGGTGGTAACCTTAGCTTTAAGTAAAATTTTATGACGTCAACTAACTATAAAACAAGAATATGACGATTTAAAAGTGCTATTTTTAAGCCTATTTAAATAAAAATAATTTGACTTTAACCGGCTGAGACACCACCGTATTATTTAACGCTATTAAATTGAGACTGAACAGAAACAAAAAGCCCAATTTTGGGCGGACCCATTCCCATTTGAGGTTATGACTCATAGACTACAGGATTTTGAACCGGATTCTGTTATTTAACTGATTAGGCGCGGTTATATTTTTTATGTGGAATTTGGTGTAAATTGATTTTATGAATGAAGCTTTGTCACGGAATTAACCGTAAGATGCGTCAACAAATATCAATGTATAATTAGGGTTCCGAACCTCAAAAGGCAAAAACGAAAACTTTACTGTATCACTTTGTTGTCTGTCTGTCTGTCAAGACGGTTTTTCTCAGCAACACCAACATTTATAAAATTGGAATTTTTAGCTAAGAAAAAACAAAGTATGATTAAATATGCACCTATGTGAATTAACCCAGTTGGATTAAGTGAACTGAAGAAAACTTATACGTCAACGCGTTTAAAAGATATTCGATCAAATAACAAACAAACAAATTTTAATATAATTTGCGATTTCATCAAAACTTTTGGGGTACTTTTGGCAAAAGGCATACATCTGATAACTTTTTGACAGTGCGAGTTATATTGTACCGTCTTGACGATATTTTACATAAAAATATTTTTGGTATATATTTATTTATCATCCGACCTCACGAACTATATATAAATCATCCGTGTTTCATCACAACACTACGAGGCGCGCATCAATCAAGCCTACACCTTATCAAATATACTAATAGTTCAACGAGCGGGTGATATATTGGCGAATTAGTCTGAAGTATATTTTAAGGTAAATAAAATGATGGTGGATCAGTTATTTATTACATGCATTATGTACCTACATCTACTGTATGCCTATACTGTATATTTAACACTTTTATTGCAACACAAACTAGTTTTTTTATACATTTTTGCCATAAGCTCCCCCCCTGCCCCTTTCTTCAATCGGACAACCAGACGCACTGCGGGCTATAATCCCTTCCTTGTTTATATTCCCCCCGCACGCACCAAGCGATTTTCATCATCATTCCTAATGCGCACAGCGAAGCATTGGAACTCCCTGCCTGCGTCTGTGTTCCCGAGCACGTACAACCTGACTCTCTTCAAAACCAGAGTGAATAGGCTACTTCTGGGTAAGCTCGCTACACCGTAGACCTCATATCTATCTTCGGGCAAGATTGCAGTTAAGAGCAAACCCATATTTCATAAAAAAAAAGCTTTTACCGTCGTCAAGGAGATCTTTTGCATTAAACGCACGACAAAAAAATAATATACACTGAGCATTGAATCGTTGAGGAGGAACATAGAGCAACAAGGCCGCAGGCGTAAGTCCTTGTTGTTCGAAGTTGAGGAACCGTTCTAATGTTAGCAACAGGTACTGTTACTGTGTATTACACACTACTGGCTATCGATATCGATAGGACTATCTTTTCAAGGTCACCTATTGATAGCCAAAGTATCGACAATCCTGCAACGCTAAACCGTTCACTCTTTGAAAGCCTGTCCTGCGTCCACTATCAGGTCATGCTTATCATTATAATCATTTCTTTCCATTGGCAACTGTTTAACTTCCTGATTCGACCCGGCGACGCTAACTTTTTCCTTATCATTATAATGCATTGTAATCAGAACTGCCTCGTATTATTTCAACTCTTTAGGAAGCGGAAGTAGGTCAAAAATTTGATAAGAGATACCGAGACATACTTGTCTAAATAATCTTATCCTAACTATCTATATAAATATAACTCAAAGGACATAGTGATCTATCAACGCACAGCCCAAACCACTGGACGGAATGGGCTGAAATTTGGCATACAGGTAAAGATGTTATGACGTAGGCATCCGCTAGCGGGCACCAGCTAGTAATATTATAAATGCGAAAGTGAGTTTGTTAGTTTGTTCGTTTCTTACCTCTTCACGCTTTATCTTCAGAACCAATCTTCCTGAAATTTCGCATACACATAGTTAGAAGTACTAAGAAGGACATAGGGTACCTTTCAACCCGGGAAAAAGCACTGTTCCGGTGGGAAATTTACGCGGGCGAAGGCGTGGGCAAAAGCTAGTAGTAGCTTTTTATTTGCGTGGTAATATGACGAAAGCAAATACGATTACCCATGAGACCTCACCTGCTAATACAGTAGTCGAGTGGTCTGCCTCCACTTACACTCAGGCTAGACTGAGTACACTTCTGGCGACGTCCTTCTTTTTCTGGCGTCGTCGGTTAAATTGTGGGAACTATGAGTAATAATATCAATGTAAGCAGTTGGTTTCATTATAAAGAGTACTCACTAGATAGATATTATTAATATAAAAATATTGGCACACTTTGTACACGTGTTTTTCTTTAAGAAATTTAATTTAATTTGTTACCTTTGTAACAAATTTTTTGTAAGAAATGAAATTATTTGGAATCCAAAGGTATGCAAGAATTTTTTTAATTTTCCACAAGTAAATTAAATATTTCTTCAAGTTACAAACAATATCTGCTAAGTATAAATAATTTTAATAAATCTGTGGAACTAATTTTCGATTGTAAAAAATATTTTCAATTGCCAAAGAACAGTTTTAAAATAATAAGTTTATAAGCTACTCGTTCTTGCCTAATCTAAAATTCTGACCAAAGCGGAGTTCTGAGGCGCAGCTAGTATAATTTTACATTAGCATGGCAAACATTCTGCTGTCAATCAACACTGCATTCTATAGTCGCACGCGCCGGTCACACACCACATACAGATGGCCAGGGAAGTCCTGATACGTTGGCATTGGCACTGAACTTTATTTATGCAGATAAACCATATCGACTCGTCAGATGAGCAAGAAATCTGCCAAAAATAAAAGAAAGAAAATAAATTTATTGGCCAAGTACAAACTGCGACAAGGTATACACAAAACAAAAAAATATTAATAAACTTTTATATAGTAGGTTTCGCAGTGGTTGCCAATAGGACCTTGCTCAGCATAAAGCTGCAGCGCAATGCACTGCTCTGCAGCGCTGATAATCCTGCAAGTCCCTATAGATTTTGGGTGACATTGAAAAATGAAGTACAAATAGTAATGGTAAGTAATGCTTTTTTTAAGCCATTTGAGCAAGATATTTTTGTAACTTATTTGTAGATCAATGTATACTATAATTAGTATACATTAGTGGCCAGGACATGTTGCGCGTTTGGGCGAGACCTAGAGACCATGAAGGGAAGAGTCATTTAGCAGATAGATAGGTGACAGGGTGGACGATATCAGGAAGCATGTCGGTCACAACTAGATGGAGAGAAAGAAAACACAAGACAGAGAAGGATAGCGTACAAAAGGAGAAGCCTTTACTTAGTAGTAAGCGAAAAAGGCTGAAAATGATGATGCTGGCGTGTAAGATACCAAAAAAGTCTTGGACGCGATTAGTGTCCATGATTCCAACGGAAAAGTAGTTCACATAGTTAGAAGCCGAGAAAAAAACTCATAAAGCGAAATTGTAAGACCTGTACTTCCATTTTTTACCAACAGCCTTATAAATCTTATCTACCACAAATTGATACTACTAACTCATCCAGATAAATCCGAAATCTGTAATTAATCAAATGCCCACGATATTCGGTGGTGTGACTCATCCCGGTTTCATAAGATAACCTCTCGCCCACGCCGCATTGTATAAGGAGGGCGATATATTGATGGTACACTTGATGAAAGTGAGTTTGACTTACCAATGCCATCAGAACTAGTCAATTTATCATTCAAGAGTCGCCATAGTAGTGCAAAGGGGTAATGTTACCAGCGTTTAGGGAAACCTTGCCCCGCGGCGACGTGCTGGAATCTCTTTTTTAACTTTAATTATTTAAAAAAATAGTCAATTCATACACATTTTTTTATTAGTTGCTGTTCCATGAATACTTCGACATTCACTATACATATTAACGGAGTCATTATTTTTGCGGAGTCATTATGGGGTCCAAAATCTTAAAATTTTAGAAACACATCAAGACTTGGGCTTTTTTTGTAATTGAACTGTGGTTTCACCTCTCACATGGTCACTTATTTTACTAATATAAATTATGTCACTTAAAACAAGGCGAATGCATTAGTTCCTTTATAAAATAAATCAATCAGAGCGGGTGACTCACTGCCTGAGCAAGGCTGTGAGAATGATGTACAGAATGTGGATCAAAGTCTGCTGAAGTCATTACTACAATACCTACTTAGGTCCAAATTCTATATAAACGATTCACGCGTGTGAAGCCAAGGATAAACATCAATTTCGTCTTTCATTCATTTGAAGTTGGGGTGGAATTTCCAAAATTCCTTCCATAGTGATGAAAAAGAAACTTTTCAAAATTTCTACCTTCGCGGTTTCGTCTCTGCGTTGATATTCCATCAGTCAGACAACAATCCATCTTTATATATATATATATATATATTCATAAAGCGACATGAAATGAAACTACCGACATAACTGTCTTCTATAAATCATAATAAACTCAAGCAATGAGTGTAAAGCTATCCAATACAATTCCATTCGTCGTAAAGCTGACCGAATGATCTTGTTGATATTTCATCAGGCAGTATATTATAAATTAACGTTTTGTAATATTGCTTTCTGTTGATTGAAATATACCTTAAAGGGTAGTAAAATCTATATTACTTACGCAAAGGAATAGCGTCTTATGAAGAAATAAATAGAAATTAATTAATTTCACGGAAAGTATAGGACACAATGGAAGTTGTATTGTTGTTACTTCTACAGCACAGTTTAACTATAGTATTGAATAGATTTGTATTAAAATATACTTAATTAAAAGTACACAAGGAAGACGTAACACTATGTTGAAGAATGAATTGAAAATTCGAGATACCTTTTAAAAAAGAAATGGCTAAGCAGCCAGCATTTTGAGTACGTTGCCGCGGGCCTACGCTCATACGGGGCTTTACAACTTATAATTATTGTTATTTTTGTATTTCTTAGTTTTTGATTTTAATATTAGCTTGGACTTGAAAGCTACTCTAGGAAAATGAATATTAGAAGATATCTTATATTCAATTTCCATAAATAAATTGCAGCGCTCTAAAAAGAGATTACTTAATTAAAAAAGCTGTTTTACTAAAACACATGTCATTCTATCATATTAAAAATTAAAAGAGTATCATTCAATTTATCGTCCTAATATGTGGGAATGTAATGTTCGTGATAAGTAAAATTCGTGGGCTATTCTGAAGGTGTGCGAAGCATTGTCTCATCATCGTTCAAGGTTGTTCGTAATGAAATCAATGAGTGAACGTATCGGGTCAGTCATAGACTATTTAGCTAATAGACTAGAAAATAAACACGGTACTATTTAAATTTTAAGTTAAATTAGGTATATTTTATAGCTACATTAGGGCTACATGTAGCCCTAATCCTGTATTAAAATTTAGTCTGACACTCTCTCTGCCTGTCTGTCTCTGCCTGTCTGTGACAGACTGGATTAGCCATTATCGGGTCGACCACGGATGCGCTTGTGCGACGAATTAAACAAATTTGACAAAAGGTGGCGCGATATAGCCTTAGATCGAGAGTCTTGGAAGAAGGAGAGAGAGGCCAATGCCCAGTACTGGAACGTAGATGGCTTCTTCTTCTTCTTCTCTCAGCCGAAAGACGTCCACTGCTGGACAAAGGCCTCCCCCAAGGATTTCCACAACGACCGGTCCTGCGCTGCCCGCATCCATGCGCAACCCGCGACCTTCACCAGGTCGTCGGTCCACCATAGATGGCTATTAAATAATAATTATGGACGCCGCTCCCGTGAAATTTCTGGATCTTTATTTCTTACCGATTATGTAATATAACACTAGTGTAAATTTTTTCTCATGTTGAATTATGGCAAGTTTACAGCATTTTCTGAATAAAAAGTACTATTAATGTTGATACATCATGCATGTCAAAAATTTCATAAAAATCTGATTTGAACTGAGAAGTGCTGAAGCTTAAATCATAAATGTACAATTTTTCACATTTTTAAAATGAATTTAATTCTAGATTACTTCTTTAAAAACATAATAATGTTAAAGATCTATAAAATAATAATTTCAGTTTTCACGACCAAAGGATTTTGTACACACCAATCAAATACTATTTTGCTTTTCACGCTGGTTTTTGTAATCTATTTTGATTTTTGTCTGTGTGTCAAATCATCTCTAAGTTCAAGTGTGTGGGCAAAGTTTAGTCGTTATCGTAATTAAGATTTACAATTGATTGTTCGTGTACGTATATGTAATTCTGTTTCATAACCAAAGCTCTATTAAAATTAAATATATTTAATTCTCATAGTCATAGTCCATTCCAATAGGATTTACTTAATACGAGCATCAGGAGCATTACTTTTCAAGTTTACCAAATATTCTTCAAGTCAGTAAAAGGCATCCGACATGGCTTAGTTATAAGTTTTTATATGAATAGAATAGAATATGTTCATTTATTGGATCAGTGATAGTTCATTATTCGCTTGGATCAGTTGTGTCACTTATGACCGCGCGTGCCGTGTAAAGTGCTAACGCATCATAACATCGACGACGTCGCGTCATGAGCGGCCACCAGCAATGACCTAGATCGTCACTGCACTCGGTATGTTTACCTATCATTACTAATATTGTTAAGGCGACGTTCTCTCATTTGTCCTGACAATGAATACGCCAACAAAGATACAAATAAAAACTGAAACAGAACGGTATCTTCTTGACCGCTATAAAGAAGAGAGAGAAGAGCGGCTTAAACAGCAGAGCCTTATTGAAGACCTAAAAAGTCAAATATCAATCCTTCGACAGCAGCTTCAGTGCGCTGTTGAGTCGAAAACTACAGCTTCACAAACTAGTGTAGAGGTCCCCCCGCCCCAGGTCGACTATGTCACCGACGAGGAAGACCTAGCAAGAGAAACAGAGTGGATTAGAACAAAGTCACGAAAGAAAAGAAAATTGAACAAATCACCCTCACTCTCACCTCAGGAGAAAGATGCTCCAGTTACAGAAAATAAGGAAAATAAAGTTCCCCCCACCACCACCTATCATAGTGGATGGAGTCGACAACTACCAAAATTTCTATGACTTCTTGTCACGAGATCAGTCATCTGCCACTTTCTCAGTAAAAATGATGAATGGTGATAGTGTCAAAATAAATGCTTGCGACGAAAAAGCATATAAAACCCTAACTAAATTACTGTCAGCCAATAACTGCCTCTGGCATTCTTATGAAAATAAACAAGATAGGCCCATAAGAGTGATGGCAAAGAAATTGCCCTCCACCTGCAAGCCAGAGAGAGTCATAGAAGACCTAAAGTCCAAGGGACTGCAAATTGAAGATGCAGTAAATAAGCTGAGTTGGAAAAGTAAGGAACCATTAAATATGTTCATGCTTACCTTCAACAATAAGGAAAAAATTGAAAATATTTATAAAATAAAATCAATTTTAGGATGCATCGTTGATATTCAACCTCTACGATCGTCCAAACTTGTTCCACAGTGCAAAAGATGTCAGGCTTACGGGCATACACAAATGTATTGTGCTAAGGAACCGAGGTGTGTTAAATGCACAGGAAGACACCTAACTAAAGACTGTAAGAAACCAGCAACAGAGAAACCAAAATGTGTGCATTGTGGTGAACCTCATCCGGCGAACTACAGAGGTTGCACCATAGCTAAAGAAATACAAAAATTGAGAAACAAAACTACTAAAAAACATGTAGTTAGACAAGAAAAAATAATCCCAAGCAACCAACATAAAATCATAAACAATAAACCTATATCAGTTGTAAGTAAGAATATTTCTTACGCAGAGGCTGCTGCAAAAAAGTCTTCGGAGAATTATCAACGCGTAGAGCGAGCTGACCCTAATGCTAATAAATTGGATGAAATCCTTAAGCTGATGACTTCATTCGATGAGCGTCTGAAACTAATCGAAAATAGTGCTAAAATAGCTATGCCGAAACATAAAAAATGATTAATAAACTTAAAATAATGGCCTGGAACTGTAATGGACTACTTAAGCATAAAAACGAATTGCAAGTAGTCCTAGATATTGAAAATATTGATGTGTGTCTTGTATCTGAAACACACTTCACTAGAGAATCGTTTATTACATTCAAAGGTTATACAGTATATCATGCTGCCTGCATCCCGCAAACAAAGCAAGTGGCGGGAGTGCTATCATCGTCAAAAATAATATTCAACATCAAGAACATATTAAATACGAAATACCTGAGGTGCAATGTACGGCAGTTCGAATAAATACCAAAAAGTGTCCAGTCACTGTGGCAGCTATATACTGCCCACCAAGGCATACCATACGCAAAGAAATGTATATGAACATTATACAAAACCTTGACGAACGTTTCATACTTGGAGGCGACTTTAATGCTAAAAATACGCATTGGGGCTCTCGACTCACTAATACGAAAGGAAGAGAACTTTTGAATGCCATCACCGAAATGAATTGTGACGTTGCATCGACAAGATCTCCCACATACTGGCCAACAGACCCAAAGAAAATTCCAGACTTAATAGACTTTTTTATATATAAAAACATATCGTCTAACTATATAAGTACTGAGCAGAGCTACGATATGAACTCTGATCACTCTGCTATTTATCTAGAAATAAGGGAAAAGATAATTAATAAGGAACCTAAACTAAGCTTAGTCAACAAATTCACTGACTGGGAAAGTTTTAAGTTAGAATTAAATGATAATATTAACCTTAAGGTACCATTAAAGACACCAGAACAATTAAATAGTGACTTAGAGAAGTTTATCACTCTAATTCAACAGATCGCATGGAAATATTCACCAAAGATAAAAAATAGAACATCAAAAAATCTATATCCGATAGAAATAAGAGAACTTATTACCCAAAAAAGGAGGCAGAGGAAATTATGGCATCAAACTAGATCTCCCGCAGACAAAAAAATATATTGAATAATCTCACCAAAAAACTAAAAAAACTTATTCAAGATCATGTTGATGAGCGTACAAATCATGAACTACAAAATTTAAGTGGTAACCGTACCACAGATTACTCACTCTGGAAGGCTACTAAATACCTTTAAACAGCCCATGAATCAATATCCACCTATAAAGATTGCACCTGGAAAGTGGGCGATCAGCAATCAACAAAAAGCTGAAAGATTTGCTGAACATTTAGAGCAAATTTTTAAACCAAATGATAGTCAAGTAAATGACACAACATTTACGGATGAATTATTCGTTAATGAGGATATAGAGATAAAGCTTGTGACTCCGAGAGAAGTCCATCGTGAAATAAAACAGCATATTAATCCCAGAAAATCACCTGGCTTCGACCTCATTTCGGGAGAAATACTGCACAACCTTCCAAAAAAAGCTATAGTGAAGTTAACGAATATAATCAATGCTGCTCTAAGACTTAAGTACGTGCCAGACTTATGGAAAGTTGCCGAAGTAATTATGATAGCAAAACCGGGTAAACCACCAAGCGAGACTACTTCATATAGGCCTATCTCATTGTTACCGGTCATGTCTAAATTGTTTGAAAAACTTTTGCTAAAAAGGCTAAAACCAATAATAGAAACCAAAAATCTAATTCCTGGACATCAGTTTGGATTTCGAGAAAAGCACTCAACAATAGATCAAGTGCATAGGATAACAAACATCATTGAAAAATCTCTGGAAGAAAAAAGGTCTGCTCTACTGTTTTTCTTGACGTAGCGCAAGCTTTTGATAAAGTGTGGCATGAAGGCTTAATCATAAAACTAAGGACAATGCTACCCAAACAGTTTGTGGATATATTAAGATCATATATATCAGATAGAGTTTTTAGAGTAAAGCAAGAAGATGCTTTTTCAGAAATCAAGGAAATAAAAGCTGGAGTACCCCAGGGAAGCGTATTGGGTCCGGTCCTGTACCTACTCTATACCTGTGATATTCCAGAAACAGAGAACAACACTATAGCTACCTTTGCTGATGACACAGCGATAATGGCCGTTGGAAGCACACACGCTGAAGCAGCAGAAAAGGTACAAATAGCTGTGAATAAAGTTATTAGCTGGACAAAACGATGGAGAATACAACTCAACGAAAGAAAGTCAATTCACGTGAACTTTACAAATAAACAAGGTAGTTGTCATCCAATTTATATAAATGAGAAGCAAATACCTCATGAAAACACAGCCAAATATTTGGGTATGACTCTAGACGCGAAGCTTCGCTGGAAAGCCCACGTCAAAAAGAAAAGGGGGGAACTTGATCTTAAGTTTCATAAGATGCAATGGTTGCTTGGGAGAAATTCCATGCTATCAGTCCACAACAAACTACTCATATATAGACAAGTCCTTGTGCCGGTATGGACTTATGGAATACAGCTGTGGGGCTGTACCAAAAAGAGTAATGTAGAAATTATCCAACGATTTCAAAACAAGGTACTACGGGCTATTGTGAACGCGCCCTGGTATATAAGAAATGTCGACCTGCACCGGGACCTGAATATACAGTTCGTCGATAAAGTCATACAAAAAATTGCAGAAGCGCATGAGAATAGACTGCTTCATCATGTAAACGTCGAGGCAATCCAACTCCTCGATAATACGGACATAGTGCGACGGCTCAAGAGAACTAAACCGTTCGAATTAGTGTAGTGATTAAGTGAATATTAAGAATAACATAGTGCAATAAAAGTGCGAATAAAGACACAACAACAAAGTGACTTCTCCTTAATAGAGACATTAAGAAAAGTGCCGATGGACACATTCTTATTCAATTTATTTATAAAACTAGGTTAAAGCAAAATTACTTATTAGCCTGTAACTGGCTAGATTGTAATAATTTTAACATACTTATATAGTATGTTATATGAAAAAAAAAAAAAAAAAATTCTTAGATAAAAAACACAACACAACAAAAAAATTACAAAAAGGAATGGAAACAACACACCGACAAGAACATAAATACTCTGCAAAATGGGGAAAATCTAAAAATTTACTCTAAAAAATATATGCAAGTTTCCAATCGATATTCGCACAGATATCGGCATTTAGTGGACTATAAAAATGACCATCTACATCTTATTTTTCTTCAGCCCGGTATCACCAATTCTGGGTATAGGGCTCTTCATGGATTATACATTTTGACCGGTTTATTGCAGATTGCATCCAGGTTATGCCCAAAATTTTGTAGATGTCATTGGCCGAGCGCATTAGTGGTTTCCTTACTTTTTTCCAGCTGGTTCTGGGTCTCCACTTCGCAATCCATTTTTGTATATGGTTTTCTTAAAACAAGTGCAAAATTATCGATCATTTTACAAATACCAGGTTATTCACCTCAATATTGACAAAGTCATCGAACGAACGAGCGATTTGCACATGGAAAAATCGATTAACCCAGATCTCTCCAAGGCAAATACTCAGATCAGTTGGTATTTATATGTATTGAATTACTCGGTGTCCGTGTGTTGACTGAGCTGGTAATGGATGCGCAAATATTTCTGATTGAGATGTAGTGCATGCGTGGAGTTATGTGATATTTTAATTATAATGGATTAGTTTGAGCGATATTCATAAACATAATGAATAACCATTATTTTTGACTGATGTCAGATTTTAAAGGTCACTTACAGCCATCTCATATGATTTAAATAGGAAAGTGTGATTAATTCACAAACTCACGATGCAAGGTTTTGAACCTGGGACCTTCACACCACATATTTCATCGAATCAACCAGTCAACGTGGACATTTTATAGCAGAGGCCGTAGTCTTCAATTAAATGCAGTTTAGACTAGCAAGGTATCTCACACCCCCGCTGTATGATCTTTGTTTACACACATTTGTATGAAAAATATTGCTCGATTTACTTGAAATTTGAAGCGATTGAAGTAAAATAAATGGTGTATTTTTTGATGTAAAAATTTTCCCGAAAATCAATGCCATTTCGGAACAGTAGCAGTAAGAAGTAGTAGTAAGAATAAATGCCATTCCGTTATTATTATTTTCATAGTAGTTTTTATATTACGAAAAAAAATGAAGCAAATGTTACTCAAGACCTGATAATATACATATCTTTTTCAGATTTTTTTGGCTAACTACAGCTGAGCTTTAGTCTTTACAAAATCACCATTTCACAGACTATGGCAATTGAAGCGCTTTAATAATACCCTATTTGCCAACTAGCAGACACATCGATAATCGCAGTAGCGTTTACTTATATGGTTACAGTGTTAGTTTTAAGAGTATTCCCGATATGTCCAAGAACGCTAAGCTTTAAATCTGTAGGTAACAACCGTTACGCATGCGCAGTGAGGACAGTTGGCACGCAAGCGCATACGTGATCCGAATAAAGTGAGCGCCGGAATGTGTTCGGCTAGGAGTGACCATTGACCATCCATACTAATATTATAAATGCCATCCATACTAATATTATAAATGCGAAAGTTTGGATGTGAGTTTGTGAGTTTGTGAAGTTTGTGAGTTTGTGAGGATGTTTGTTACTCAATCACGCAAAATCTACTGACGGATAAATTTGGTACAGAGGTAGATAATGACCTGGAATAGCACATAGGCTACTTTTTATCCCGGGAAAAAGCACTGTTCCCGTGGGAAATTCACTCGGGCGAAGCCGCGGGCAAAAGCTAGTAATAAATAAATAAATAAATCTTTATTTCGGACTAGTCCATATTTTGTTAGTATACAATACAATTGTTCTTAAAAAACTAATGTTAGTAACGCTTGCATTTACAATCAGTTCAATTAACCCGGTGTACGCCTCTATGAATAATCACATCCACCCAGTGCATCACAAACGGCCCATCGATTTTTCCGGCCAGGGTACTGAGTATCTATTCGGACTCCCACGAATCCGCCGCAGCATCGAGGCCGCCCGCTTCCGCATACATAATAGCAAAAAAGTCATCTAATCTGGCTTCCCTGAACATACCCGACGCACCGCAAAAATAATATCAACCAACCAATATCAGAAAGTTACAAAGTAAAGTGACTTGAACAAATAAATTTAATCTTGATTATTGTGAAAAAGTGGCCTGTGGTGTGGCCCTAGAATAGCACCAACCCATCTCTTCCCGTGGGTGTCGTAAGAGGCGACTAAGGGATTTAAAACACCGGAGGATGGGCAGCAGCATCTTTCCGCGTACTATGCCATCACACTGCGATCGCCAACCCGCCTGCCAAGCGTGGCGATTACGGCAAAACCCCCCATGGATAAAATCCTTGGGGGAGGCCTTTGTCCAGCAGTGGACGTCTTTAGGCTGAGAGAGAGAGAGAGATTGTGAAAAAGAAAGTTCAATATACATACATACATACATATTATCACGCTTTTTCCCGTGGGGTAGGCAGAGACTAGCGATTTCCACTTGCTACGATCTTTACAGATCTCTCTTGCTTTCTCTACACTCATCACTCTCTTCATACACGCTCGCCGGTTATGGGTGCTCCTAATATCTCCCTTTTTAAGGAGGTCCGCAATCTGGTCGGAGTGCGTTCTACGAGGTCGACCCTGACCAACTCTTCCATTCACCTCTGCTTTATAAATACCTTTCGTCAGGCATTAACACTCCCTGATGAACAGCCCGACGAGCATTCTTGGACACTTTTCTGCTGTTCATAAAGGAATGTAATGCCCCATTCACTCGGTTTCCAGCAGCCACTCTTCTTTCAATGTCATCCTCGTGCTTGCCGTCTCTTGTGAACATACAACCTAAATATACGAATTCATTCTCTTGTTCTACATTCTCTCCATTTATACCAATTTCGCATTTTGTAACACTCTCGTCGCTTTCAAAAACCATTACTTTCGACTTTCATACCCTTACATTCAAATGAGTCATTCATAACTGTCACCATCTTCTGTAATTCCTCTTCTGACGACGCAAGCAATACTTGGTTGTCGGCATATAAGAGGCATTTGATGCGTAACTCATTCATTCTTACTCCACATTCAACATCTTTCAATTCATTCAAACAGTTGTCCATGAATAAATTTAACAGCCAAGGTGATGCTACACATCCTTGTCTAATACCTTTTTGGATATCAAACCAGTCTGTATAGCTCCATTTATGACACATGCACTGGAATTTCTGTAAAGAGATTTCAGTGCTCAAAGAGATGCAGATGGCTGCTCAACCCATATAAGACAGATAATGTAGACCACAACACATTTCTTTTACTCTATCATTCCAGGCCTTCTCCAGATCCACGAAAGCGTGCAATACACTTCTTTGACCTTTTGGCCAAAATTTTCGAGAATGTCTCAGAGAATCGCAAGGAAAAGATCTGATCCGTACATCCCATCCCCCTTTCTGAATCCTGCTTCTTGTACATCCCAAATCATATATCTTCCGTCCCTTTACAACCCTTTCTTCAATCAGAACTCTTGCATACAGTTTGCCGACAACGCTAAGAAGGCTAATGCCTCGGTAATTTTTACAGCCTTCTTGCCGTGAGCCTTTTTCCCTTTATACAGTGGTACTATGGTACTAAGTATCTTTGCACCAATCACTTGGCACAATACCTTTTTCCAGCATAAATTGAAAAGTCGACATAGTTGCAGCGACACAACCACTTAACGCCCTGTCCAGCCTTTAGCATTTCCAACAGTAATCCTATCATATCTGCAGACTTTACTCTATTTTCTATTACATTCAGTCCATTCACAATTTCTCTTATCTATTAAAAAATTTCATCCACACAACTCACAACCTTGTATTTTCATTCTCATTTCCATCTTCTCATGATTTTTCATCCTTTCAAATAAACCTTCAAAATATTCCTTTCCAGCCATTCAAAGCAAACTTTTCACCTTCAAAAATATCTCCATTCTTATTTCTAATTGTGGGTCTATCTCTTGAGGTCATTTCTCTTCCCCTCTCGCACCTCCTCTTTAACAGATTTCCAGAAGTATTTAATATTACTTTTTAAAGTCTTGAGACAACCTTACATCAAAATCATCCTTGTTCACTTTTTTTTCTTTGTGTACAACATATTTTTTCACTTCAACACTATTCATCTTCTTGTATTCTAATTTAGCTGCATTCACATCCAAACTGTGTCGCTTTTTTCCTGTTTAAGTAATTTAGCTCTTAGAGCTAAAAGATCTTTTCCAAGCTTTCTTTGCACTAAATCAAGTTCAATATAATATGCCTTTAAATTGAGCTTTTCTTTTCTGAAGCACCCGAATTGAACGACTAATATAGGGGTCGTTGCATAATGACTTTTTCCTTCCACAAGTCTCTATCTAGCTTCATTTTATGCTTCCATGACTTTATTATCGTCTTTCTACCATTCATATTCACCTTACATTCTATTCAATCTCTTTTATCACAAGTGATTAGTACTTTCTTAATACGTGCCAAAATCATATTCATATTCATTTATTCTGCCAACTAATAACAATAGCGTATTTAATACCGGTGCTAGTTTAATACTTTCTTCTGACATATTTATTCCTCACTCTATCCATTCTCGTTGCCCTTTATCTATACTGTAGAAAAATACCTCGAAATCACATGGACACGACCTATATTGGTCGACGCGTAGCATGCACGCACGCGCCGGCTGTATGAATCTTAATCGGCTTTCGTATTTAGCACGAGCAAGTATATGTCGTTCAAAACTATATCTACTGTTTATTATTATGCCAACGGCTGTACCCATTCATGCTATTGTTTTATTTTTAAACTTCTGCCGCCGAATGACCGGATACTATGGACGTGGGGTAAATAGATTGTAGATATTATTGCTAGTGAAATGGTTAGAATATCTACTCTATACAATTTACATACTCTTCAGACAGAAAATTGTCTGGTACTGGTACGCAAATGACAGAGAGGTTTTGTTTTTGGTAAGAAAACAAATAATGGTGAAAGATATCTCTCTCTCTCTCTCTCTCTTTCTCTCTTTTTAGCTCTTTCAACTCGTAGGCTGCAGTAGGCCTCCTTCATCTTATACTACTTCTCCAGGTCTTGGGTGACCTCTATCCAGTTCTTTTAACATCATCCGCCCAGCGCATTTGCGGTCTTCCCTGTGATGCTCGCCCCACGGTTTCGCCCCACGGTCTCCACTCCACCAGAGCTTTGCACCATGAACCTTCTTTTCCCTGGCGACATGGCCAGCCCAAAAGAAAGAAAGAGATATTTTCATCAAACTTTACGTTTTTATCTAATACTCATTAACTTTTTAATTTCCCTCAACCACATCGGATTACTGACTAATAGTTATAAACTAACCAAAGTCATGCCAGTAGTATCGTGCAATCGGAAGCGATACAACACCCGATCCTGTGCCATCAGTGGGCGTCAGACGATCAGGTTTCAGGTAATTGGGCGAAATAATAAGCGCGCGCAGCGTGGGATGGTAGCTGTACACTTCAGAGCAGGGAAAGTTATTAATCCCTCAATTATAGCGTAGTTTTACTTTTTATTTTATACATTCGGATGACAGCAAAATGACGTAATAGTAACAAAATTCAACGACGTAACCAATTACAGGTCTTCATCGATAATAACACAGTAAAAACTTTGAATTTTCTTTCTGGGAACGCCAAACAACATATTTACTCGTAGATAGTCACAGAAACATCATCAGAAATGCCTAGGTAATGCCTTCAAGTAGCAGTATTACAGTTTAGTTGTCAACTCTTTTTACAATAGGTGTACTACCTCGTACGATCTCTTGGACGTTGAAGGATTATCACATCAAAAGAACTATTGCTGAAATTAGTAAGGATGTTTCTTTTTCAATGAATGAATGAATTTGAATTCATAAATAAAAACGTGATCCTTCAATACTCGTGCTATCACCACCAAAAAACAAAAAAAGGAAATAAAATGACTATTAAAATAAAGAATATTAATGTGCAAAACGATATAAATAATTTTCTACCTAAGATAATTATGATACTGAAGTGAAATGACGTTTGTAACTTACCTAATAATATATCGTACGAATAGCTTCATTATTTGGATTAAGAAAGAAGTTAGAAAAAATTTAAAAAGCTTCCATGCGTTGGTCTGGGAGCTGAAGAAAACATAGAATTTGCCAGCTACTTCTCCTCCCGCGCAGATTGTAAAAGTCAATCGAGGGAAAGGGCTTTAAACTGGGGATTCCTCCACTCATAGGCGATGGACTACCTACCTGTCACTATATCTGAATCTCCATTCCATCAGAAAGCCCACTATTCAGCTAAGCGTGGCCTTCGAGTCTCACGACTTTTGGCTCTGTCTACCCCGTAAGGGATAAAGACGGGATTCAATATTCTATCTATGAAACACTGTACCTTTTTATCTGTCCGCCACCACACCAACCTACTAATGATTTTAATCACCGATTCTAAACGGGTGTTATGAAATAATACCAACATAATTCTGACACGAGATAGTGTTGATTAGCGGCTAAGTATAACGATTTCCATGTTTACTAGGCTCTTAGTTTTAATTACAGTAACTAACTAAAATTATGCTCCCAATAAAAATAGTTTCACATATTTTTATGATAATGTAAGTACGTGACGCCAATGTAATTTGAATAATTATTTTGTTAATAGAGTAGATAGTATTATGTATTTAAATCGTTATTGGAATATTATCAACTAATTACCTCTTATTATTAAGGTGCCGTGAAAAGAATTTCTAGGTAAATAGGTGTCATTTTATTTTTATATCATATTAAAAAAAATGACACCATGATATTAGGAGCACCCATAACCGGAGAGCATGTATGAAGAGAATGATGAGTATAGAGGAAGCAAGAGAGATCTTTAAGGATCGTAGCAAGTGGATATCGCTAGTCTCTGCCTACCCCACGGGAAAAAGACGTGCAAATATGTATGTATGTATTGCCCATGTACCCAATAACTCTTTCTTCTTCTTCTTGTCCGCTTGTGTTTTCTTACAAATTTCTATCCCCAATTGCTGCTAATTAGAAAGCTGCCTTGAAAAAATAACCTATGTTTGGCCTCGGATGATTAACTATATACACATCATATTTCATCAAAATTAGTTAAACAGTTAAGCCATGAAAGCCTAAAACAGACAGAAAGTAATATATACGACAAAAAGCTACTAACAATAGTACGCAATATATTAAACGAATAATAATGTATTAAGTACAATTCAAAAACAATAAAGTCTACGACTCACAATAAACTAATTACTTAACATAAAGTCCGCCTCGCTTTTTGTTACACTAATTTAATGGCTGGCTACTGTTTAAATGTATTGTGATTTAAAGACCCATACGCACTGTTTTGAATCTATATTATTAGAATTAAGCTCTATTCTTGTTTGTGCGCAAAAGTCTGAATTAATTTGATTTTGAAGAAAAATCCAATGATTACTGATCAAGAGATAATGTGTCTATCGGTATGTCATTAGGATTTTGTAAAAATTATTTTGCTCCTGGACTTTGCTTTTTTTGGAGTAATTGACCGAGCGAGCGAAGAGAGCGAGGGCTATAATTCAAGTTGGGGCGAAAACAACATTGTTTGTATGTATGTATGTTTGTTCCGCGATAACTCTCGAACCGTTGAATTAATTTCGATGATATTATGAATACGTGTGGCAACTATCCATAGAATTTTTAAGTTCGTAGCGCAACAAAATCGGTTCAGCCGTTTTTGATGTATTTTAAAATAATAATCGCGAGGTCTAAGTTCGCGGCGAACCACTAGTAACAATAATTAATGAATCATGAACCTCTGATCTATCTGAATTGAAATTTAAAGAATTTTACATGCCCTTAAAAAATTATAAAGTCACACATTAGTTTACACGATTAGAACGTATTTATTACATGAAACTTGAAACCTTCAAATTTTATAAAATCAAAATCATGCTTGGCCTTTAAAGAAGACACTTTTTACACGACTGACCAAAAAAGGAGTGTTATGTTTTCAGGGTTCATGTATGTATGTATGTAATTTCTTTATTCCACCATAAGTCCTGAACGGCTTAACAGATTTTGATGTGAGAGGCATTTTTAGATTCCTTTGCATTCCTCCGAGTGACATAGGCTATATGACGTCATCATAAAAACAAAATGGCGGATTTTATATGCGATAAATACATAAAAAAAAATTAAATTTGATCAATCTTATCGAGGTATCAAAATTGAAGGGCTTTAAAAGGCGATTTCAAAAATGTATATAACTTATATGTTTGTATGTACTTTTTGTGTAAAAACTTGTCAGTCGTGTTTTTTATTTTTAATAATTAGCTTGTTCATGTCGATAATCCTAACTATCCTAACTAATAATATAAATGCGAAAGTGAGTTTGTTGGTTTGTTTGTTTGTTACCTCTTCACGCTTTATCTACTGAACCAATCTTCCTGAAATTTCGGCATACATATAGCTGGAAGTACGGAGAAGGACATAGGGTACCTTTCATTTCGGGAAAAAGCACAGTTCCCGTGGGAAATTCAGGCGGGCGAAAGCTAGTAATTATATAATCATAGTGTATTAAAAGCCTCAAAGCTAAAAACTACTAGCATTTCGGTAGGATAGCATCTGTCGTACCTACAATATAAAAACAAAATTAAAAGTGTGCATGGGCTCTAAAAATTAACAAAACAAGAATGACAGTCAAATCCGAACCATAACAACACCCAAAAAGTAATCCTTTTATTTTAAACTCATACATAAATCCTTGCATACAATGCATAGGTGAACACATTAGTATTATTCCATACAACATTATGATTTCATACAATCATACCATTTTCAACTTTAAACACATGTTTATAAAGCCTAAATTGAGCGCACGCATTCTTAGTCAAAGTAACATTACTACTGGTTATGATTATTGTAATAATGTCAATGGAAATTAAACTTAAAATATAGGCAGTTAAAGTCCAATTGATGTTATCTTTTGGAAGGAGCATGCGTTAAACTTTGCCAAGTGGAGACAATGAGTTTGTACACCTAAATAGTTTGGACGTAGATGTGTGAAGAAAATGGATTAGTAAAGATCCATTAATAACAAAAATTTTAAAATAAAATAATCTCTTTTGTCTTTTGGTCGTTGAGTTGAGGCAGCTGCAAAATCAAAACTGAGTATAACTGAAAAATTTAAAAAAAAAAAAATTACTAACAAATTCAATTTTTTTTCAAATTGTTACTAACATAAAGTGGATCTTGTTATCTGAATAAAAATCATTTTATTTTTATTTAAAAATAATATAGCCGACCAACAAACATGTAAATACATAATACCTATGTACAAATTTAAAAAAAAAACAAGTCTGCCGGTATTTTTTTTTCTATGTCGAATAATTCAGCCCTCTTGGCTTTGAGCAGTTGTGTTAAAAATATATTTTAAATAATTTACAATTAAGTTACTACCAGAAGTACCAGATAGTGAAGATTATTAATTAAATAAAAGAATAATACCTCAGTAATAATTTTTATTTTGGTGTTTTAAATTTAATGCATATTTTATTCCACCAAATTTTAAATTTCATATTATCGACCGAGCGAGCACAGCGAGCGAAGCGTCTCAGTTTCCACTAGCCGAAAATAGCATCCCGTAAAGTCTTGAACTTACGTTGGGGCGAACTCAATCTGTGTGATTTGTCCGTCTATATTTATTATTATATTATTATTTATATTATTTGAGGCAAAAAAGGCAGGTTTCAGTATTTTTTGGGCTGTTGGGTAAAATATGAGAACTTTTTACTTTCTTTCCAGCATTGGTAGGTTGGTTTCAAAACACTTTTTAGCCAGGGACACGGTAAAATATCGGTTATTTCGTGGAAGGGCTCGCGAGGTCTACTGTTCTGACAGAACCACTAGTGTAGATATAGTACTAATCATGCATATTACACGTCACACAAACATAGCGATGTACCGCCGAGAAATTTCCAGTTCCCGAATATTTCTTCCTTTGAAATTTCCGAAAATTCTCAGCAACTCGGATTTTTAAGAAAATTTTCCGTTGTCGAGAAATTTCCGTGAAATTTCCAAGAAACTTTCCACTGTTTCTTTGAAAATTTCGGGAACGGTACATCACTAGTCACAATATTAAAAAAAAAATGTTAAAATAAAGAGGCCATTAAAGATCTCTAATGCCTCCTCTACACTTTAGTGACTCCTAGTTCCAAGAACTAGTTGCATGACAATTAAATAGCAGCTCGAACACGGTAGCTGCTTCACTCCTACTGTATCACGGATGGGAGGATCCCGAGGTTAGGAGATCAGCTTTGTTTGAATTTCACTATTACCTATTACTAAATATGTTAAGTATGGTGTACCCCAGGGTGGTGTTTTGGGTCTTCTTTTATTTATAACTAGGTTTTGCTCGCGGCTTCGCCCGTGTGAATTTCCCACGGGAACAGTGCTTTTCCCCGGGCTGAAAGGTACCCTATGTCCTCCGTACTTTGTGTATGCAAAATTTCAAAAAGATTGATTCAGTAGATGAAGCGTGAAGGGGTAACAAACAAATAAATGGCTTAGTAGTTTGGTTGATTCGCACGAAATTCATTCGCCCGAACGTGCGAAACGTCCACTTTCAATAATAATATTTTAGTAGGCGTTTCGCACGGATGAATTTTAATCGCGTGCGAACCGACCTCTTCAAGAACTAATAGTATGCGATTCGCCCACTTAACGAAATGTGCGAATAAAAAAATCAAGGTACAGTTGTGTACAAAATATTATACTATTAATATTAAAATATGCCACATTTTCATGGCACTACATAAATATAAGGTCAATAATTCATATCAAAACGTGAAATTTAAATTAAAAGAATAAAGTGTTACATAATTATAAAGATGCCATTCTATTTGATTACAAATTGTTATAACTGTGATTTTAGTTACCCAAACTGTAATGTAAGCAAAACTGTAACAATATAACTTTTTATAAAAATAAGCATTTTATTTCTTACCTTTATTAGAAGTAAGAATTAATAACTCTAAACGAAATGATTTTGTACGCGAATGTAACTTTTTGTTAAAACTTTTCCATAAAAAATAGGTATGTGCGAAAGGCGTACTACTAATTTTCGAGAGGGACGGTTCGCACGCGATTAAAATTCATCCGTGCGAAACGCCTACTAAAAAATATTTTTATTGAAAGTGGACGTTTCGCACGTTCGGGCGAATGAATTTCGTGCGAATCAACTACTAAGCCAAATAAATAAACTCAGTTTCGCATTTATAATATTAGTTAGGATTTATTTACAATTAAGTTTTGCCCGCGTGAATTTACACAGGAACAGTGCTATTTCCCGGAATGAAAAGTGCCGTATGTCCTTCTCATTACTTCTAACTATGTGTTTGCGAAATTTCAGGAAGATTGGTTCAGTAGATAAAGCGTGAAGAGGTAACAAACAAATAAATAAACAGACTCACTTTTGCATTTATAAATATTATAAATTGCATTTATAAATATTATAAATAAATGCGAAAGTGAGGTAGGATTACGATTTATCAATGATCTTGACTTCCATGCTCGTCTGGGAGCGAAGAAAAAGCATAGAATGTGCGTGCCGCCTCTTTTATCGCGCATATTGTAGAAGTCAATCAAGGGAAAGGGTTTGGGTATTCTTGTCATAGGCGATGCGCTAGCAACCTGTCACTGTATCTGAATCTCTTCCACCAATAAGCCAAGTATTTAGCTTAACGTGGTCTACGAGTCTTATGACTCTGTGCTCTGTCTATCTCGTAAGAGATAAAGACGTGATATTGTGTTTGTATCACGGATTGCCTGGTGCTACTAAATACACTATGACGGTAATATTTGCAGATGATAGTACAGTCAACTGCACATGGAGCTACCTAAAGTAATAACAATTTGCTGCTATTACCGCCATATAAATATCTATGCATCCAGAGTAATTTGCAATGCTGTTGACTGTCAAGTGGACGTAAAAAATTATGATAAGTATATTTTTTTATATTAGCGAGCGATAGAGGTAGTTGGAGAGATAAGGGGGAGGCTTTTGCCCAGCAGTGGGACCAATTTACTAAGTATTTTTTTTAAACATGAATTTTTATCCTTCAACTCATAACAACAGGGCATTTTTCCTCAAAAAAATTACAAAATGGACCAGTGTGTTTATATTTTTAGGAGCAGCATTTTTATGAAATATGCCTCCTCTATCATTTGTGACTCTGGGCTGTAAGTACTAGTTTCGTGACAATTAAATAGCAGTTCGAACACGGTAGCCGCTCGACTCTTGTATCACGGATGGGAGTGTCCCGAGGTTAGGGGATCAACTTTGTTTTAAAATAATAGTACATTTCACTTGGGATGTAAAAGCTGTAAGAAGTTTAGTTTATGTAGTACTCTTCTTCTTTGATCCAGATTCACCTATCATTTGATATAGGATTCCTCATGGATTTTCCATTATGCCAAGTTTCTTTCAGATTTTTCCCAAAATTTCAGATATCATCAGTGTTTGTAATATATTTGTGTGAAACGAAACGCACGCGTTTCCTATTGTCGCCACCAGGCGTTCGGGGTTCTCACACTGCTGCTCGTGTAAAATGGCGTCGCGGACGGTCGCCTTTTGTCCTGTGCGATTTCGGTTTGTTTAATACGCGAGAGGTCCCGCGTCCCTTTGTCTAAAACCACGTTGATTGTTGGTTAGTTTGAACTATAATTGTGAGTTTCCCTTTTGTTAAATAACTAAGGAACGTGTGTGTTTGTGAAACCTTTTACTTGGACTGTTTGTTGTGACCGACGTGACCTGTGGCTGCCTGGAGACGCCGAAACCTGTTGCCGAGTGGAACTGCTAGACGGATCAGGTATTTTTTCTGGGGATTGAGATCTCATGGGGTAGGTTGGGTGATTTAGGGAACAACCCCCTCCTCTTCCGAAGACACTCGAAGTTGGATCCGAAGATTAAGAAGATTCAGTTTGGTAAGTGGTTTGAATTGTAGTTATTAAGTTAGGTTAGTATATAGGGCCCCGTAGCTCCCTATATAAGCTACGGTGGTAGCAGTCTGCGTATAGCTTAAGTTAGATTCTAGTCGGACAAGCGTGGTGCCGCGTGGAGATTTTTTCCCGGTACTTATTTTTACCGGTGGTTTTTTCCCGGTGAAGTTCCGGTACAGAATTCTTCCCGCCGCTTCGTTTGTCCGGATTCTCTGCGCACATTTTCTGGTAGCAGAGCGTAGTTGTTCTGCACACTTTCTGGTAGCAGAGCGTAGTTTATCTACCCTCTATTTGTTCGTTTGTAAAAAATAATTAATTGTTTGTAAAAATTATTAGATTTTTCTTAGTTTGTTTGTATAAGAATATTTGTAACCTTTTTTGTATTTGTTTGCGGTTTGTACCGTGCGTTCCGGGTTTGTGCCATTCTCATACCTCCCGCGGTTCTTCGTGTAGTTGTTTGATTTTGTTGTTTTTTATTTACCTTTTGTTATTTTTTGTTTGTGACTTGACGCGATGGCGAAGGTCTCCAATGCTAGGGCGACACTCGCCAACGAATTGAGATGGTTTGTGACGGCCGGAGGACTCCTGTCCCGGAAGGACAGGGAGGGCGCCATACTGCTAAGAGCGGATCACCTCCACTCACGATTGATTAGCGCGGAAGCGGCCATGGTGGTGCTTACCGAAGCCGAACTTGCCCCGGAGGTCTACGCAGGTCACATGGCGGACATGGACCAGATCCTGAGTCTGCACGATGATATCGCGGAGGCGACGACCGCAATAAGGGCGAGACAGGCTGGCGGACCAGCCCCTCGCACACCTGTTAGACAGGAAGGACCAGCGGTTACTGGTCGGCTCCCCACCCTTCAGCTGTCCCACTTTGGGGGTAGGATGGAGGAGTGGGTAGCATATAAAAATATGTTTGAGTCCCTGGTCGTAGCACGACAGGATTTGTCGAAGGCCCAGAAGATGGCCTACCTCCTCTCCACTCTGGAGGATGAAGCGCGGTCGCTCATCCAGCACCTCCGGGTGGAGGACGACCAGTACGACACGGCTTGGGAGTTATTGAACTCCCGCTACCAAAACTTACGTTTGTTAGCGGATGCGCACGCCGCACAGTTGATGGCCCTGCCCAAGGTGGCCAACAGGGCACAGTTGCGCCTGCAGTTGCTCACGCCCGTTACAGTGGCCTGTAACGCGCTCCGCACACTGGGGCTGCCGGTGGACCAATGGTCTTTTTTGCTGGTGCACATTGTATTGGGCAAATTACCCAATGACATCCGCTCGCGATTTGAGCGCGAAAATGCGGAGCGGGATAGCACCACCCTACCAACATTCACTGACTTGGTGAAGTTTTTGGAGTTTGAGGCACGGGCCGCTGAGAATACCATGACGGACTCAGCGCCATCCAGAGCGCCTGAACGTAGGCCCTTGGAACCCTCATGGAGAGGTAAGCCCCAACAGGGACGGCAACCGCCACCGCGTGGAGCTGGTGCGCGGGTTGCACACACGGCAGCAGTCGCGAGGGACGCGGACTGCCTGCAATGTGGTCGGATGGGCCACAGCCTGCTGCAATGCAGGGACTGGCAGAGACTGCCAGTACAAGATCGGCGCCGCATGGCAAGGCGGCATGAGCTTTGCTTTTACTGTTTGGGCAGTCACTATGCACGTGACTGTCCCAGAGCCATACCATGCAGTGCATGCCGTGGGCTGCACCACGTGATGCTCTGCATGAACCGGAACGGGGATGGCCCCCGGTTGTTGAGGCAGGGGTCCCCTATGGGCGGGGGCGCTCCTGCGCGAAGCCCTCCACCATCGGACGGAGGACGCGGCTTCGCTCGTCGCACCCCCCCTCGGGAGGGGGGTCGCGTACCGGCGCGGGTCTTGGCGGACCGGGACCACGCGCCCCAAGGTCGTGGCCAGTATGTGGCTGGCCAGGCCCCGGATAGGGCCCCCATGGGCGGGGGCCCTAGATCGGACGTGAGAGTGGGGACACCCCCCTCCACGCGGGTTACCAATGCCCAACACATGCAGCCGCAGCGGTTTTCTCCGCCGCTGCACGAGTACCCACGGCTGGAGTACCACCCGCCGTACCATATGTATGGCCGGGCCGCGGGTTCTTGCCCCCTCAGATGGGGATGTGCACTCGCCCGCCATATTATCCGGGTCAGTGGCGCGCCCCTGGTTTGGAGAGAGTGGGAGCCCGTAACTAGCTTGCTCCCTTGCTGGGACAGAGCCGCGGACGGTTCTGCTCCCTACCGCGGTGGTCCGCGTATGGGGTCGTGGGGGAAGCCATTAATTTGGAGAGCTCTGTTGGACTCAGGGGCTCAAAGCAGTTTGGTTACCACTCGAGTGGCACGCCAGTTAGGTTTAGTCGTGGAAGACTCGCCTGTGCCACTTCTTGGAGTTGGTGGCATACAAGTGAAGTGTCTGACGGGCCAGACACTTGTCACCTTTTCTTCGCTGAAGTCCTCCACAATGAGGATCACGACTTCGGCTATGGTAATGGATACCATTGCGGGTTGGCACCCCTCGACAGACATACCGCCGGGTGTGTTGTCTTTGGTTTCGGGTCTGGATTTGGCCGACCCCTTTGTCTTTCATCCCGGCCCAGTGGACTTGCTCCTGGGCTCGGACGTATTGGGTTGGATTTTGTTGGGTACCCAGAAAGCTCTGGGTTCGTCTTCGCTGATGGCAGTGTCTACTATCTTTGGTTTCGCCCTGATGGGCCCTGTGTTTGATAATAGCACCGTGGAGGAGCCACCGGTCGTCGCATCAGCGTCCTTGGCCAAGACCATGCAAAGGTTTTGGGAGGTGGAGGAGCCACCTATGAGTTCCAGGGTGGATCCGGAACACGCTGAGTGCGAAGCCCTTTTTCGATCGACCACGGAGAGGTTGCCCTCCGGTCGGTTTGTAACTAGGTTACCTTTTGTTGCCTCTCGTCCTAGCCTAGGGCACAGTAGGGCGCTTGCGGAGAAACGACTGCTGTCCATGGAGCGACGCATGCAGCGTGACCACGTACTTCGCGATAAATATATTGAATTTATGCGCGAGTACGAGGATTTGGGTCACATGTCTCCGGCTCGAGTTGATTGGAGCTCAACTGAGCATTATTTTTTGCCCCACCACGCGGTGGTGAAGGCCTCAACGGGCAAATTGAGGACCGTCTTCGATGGGTCCGCACCCACTTCGAACGGAGTTTCGTTGAATCTATGTTTGCATTCGGGTCCCAAATTGCATAGGGACATAATTGACATCATCTTGAACTTTAGAAGACATCAAGTGGTTTTTGGCGCGGACATCCGGATGATGTTCCGCCAGACAGTCATACATCCTGAGGACAGGCGATTCCAGTTGATACTCTGGCGTGAGCGCCCTGAGGATCCTGTGACGGTGTATGAACTCAACACAAACACGTATGGTTTGAAATCTAGTCCCTATATCGCCATCAGATCATTGCTTGAATTGGCAGAGCGGGAACGGATCCGCTTTCCCCGTGGGGCTTCCGTGCTGTCACGTGACTTGTATGTCGATGACGTGTGCACCGGAGCCCAAAGTATTGAGGAGGCCCTCCTACTGCGGGATGAATTGATCGAAATATTGAAGACAGGTGGCTACGAGCTACGTAAGTGGTTGTCCAATGAGCCTAAAGTTCTAGAAGGGATCCCGGAGGATCACCAACAGAACCCTCACCTGTTTGAGGATGTGGATGATCCCAACAGGATAGCGGTGCTGGGCATGCAGTACCAGCCGCTAACCGATATTTTTACATTCCAAGTGGACTTGGAAATACCAAAGGTCTGGACTAAGAGAACGGTGTTGTCCGTAATAGCTCGTATGTTTGATCCAAGCGGTTGGATCAGTCCAGTGATATTCTCTGCAAAGTGTCTTCTTCAGAGACTTTGGACTTTGGGCGTCTCGTGGGACGAGCCGCTGTTTGGCTCTCCATTGGATGATTGGCTCGAGTTGTTTTCATCGATTAAGGAAGTCAATCGGATTGCCTTGCCTCGTCGAATATTGCCCCCGGGAAATATCGAGCCAGCCTGCATGGCTTTTGTGACGCGTCGGAGCGAGGCTACGCCGCGTCAGTCTATATGCGGACAGTTGACGCCGATGGCCGGGTCAATGTCTCGCTTTTGTTAGGGAAGAGCAAGGTCGCCCCCATCAGGACTAGGCTGACTATTCCCAAGCTTGAGTTGAGTGGAGCTCACCTTCTCTCTAAATTGTTGCATCACGTTGCATGTGAGCTGGCGGCCACGGTCGAGATACGGGACATCTTCGCCTGGTCGGATAGCCAGGTCGCGCTTGCATGGTTGCGCGCGGCCCCACATACCTTGGAGGTTTTTGTGGGAAATCGGGTTTCCCAAATCCAGAATATCGGAATTGATATAACATGGAGACATGTGCCGGGAGAGCTTAACCCAGCGGACTGTGCCTCCCGAGGTTGTACGGCACCAGAATTGGTGTCACACCCGCTCTGGTGGGGTCCAGAGTGGCTGATGGGATCAGAAACATCTTGGCCTGTCTGTCAGACAGATGTTACTTCTTTGAGTTTGACTGGGCTCCGTGTACATGCTGTAGTCGCTGAGACGACGTCGGAGCCGGATTGGCTACTTGCTCGGTATAGCAGCTTGGATAAGCTTCTGGGTGTCACCAGTTGGATTAAGCGTTTCATACATAATTGTAGAAACCCACAGGCAAAGCGGTTGGAGCCGATTGCAGGTGCAGAAGAGCGCCGGAGCGCATTGTTGCATTGGGTCCGTGTCGTGCAGACCGGACGGTTTGAGTCAGAGCTTCGTATTTTGCGCGACGGACGCGCTAAGTTGAAGGGCGCGGTCGCTCGTTTGAACCCGTACATCGACTCGGATGGGCTTCTTCGGGTTGGAGGCAGGCTCCGGAAGGCGGATCTTCCATATGAGACTCGCCATCCTCTGTTGTTGCCCAAGGGCGGACCCTTTGGTGCAGCTTTTGGTGTCTGATCGACACATTCGTAACGCCCATGCTGGGTGCAATGCTTTGTTGGCTATTTTGCAACGCGAATTTTGGATTTTGTCTGCCCGAAGAGCAATCCGTAGTGTCCTGTTTCGATGTATTGCATGTTATAGGTTGAAGGCATCCACGATGCAACCACAGATGGGTGATTTGCCCGCTGATCGAATCCGACCTTCGAGGCCGTTTGACGGCGTTGGAACCGATTTTGCCGGTCCCTTTTCGATCAAGGCTTCTCCCTTTCGTAATGCCCGTATTGTGAAGGGCTATTTGTGTGTATTTGTTTGTTTGGCCACCAAGGCTGTCCATTTGGAGGTGGTATCGGCTCTGACTACGGAGGCCTTCGTCGCCGCGTTGGATCGCTTTGTTTCGCGTCGAGGTCTACCTTCCCTTATTAGGTCTGATAATGGCACAAACTATAAGGGAACTGTAAATTATCTTAAGGATGTTTCTGTGTTTATTGATAAAAATTGTACTAGTTTAAGTCAAATTGCTGCCCAAAGGGGAATAACCTGGAAGTTTAGTCCCCCAAGTTGCCCCCATTGGGGAGGGATTTTTGAAGCGGCTGTGAAATCCGCAAAGACCCACCTCCGCCGCATTATCGGAGAAACGGCTCTAACTTTTGAAGAGCTGGCCACAGTGTTTTGTAAAGTTGAGGCGGTCCTCAACTCTCGTCCTCTCTGTCCGCTATCTCCAGATCCAAATGACTTGGAAGCTCTCACCCCTGGTCATTTTTTGGTGGGAGGGCCTTTGAATGCCCTGCCCGAATACCCGTGGAAGGACGAACGCGTATATCGGTTGTCGCGTTTTCAAATGTTGCAGCAAATGAGCCAGGACTTTTGGCGTCGCTGGTCGCTTGAATATTTGCATTTGCTGCAGCAAAGAGTGAAGTGGACAGACAGGACTGAGCCTCCCAGGGAGGGTGATTTAGTATTGTTAAAAGAGGCAAATTTGCCCTCATTGCTTTGGCGACGAGCTCGCATATTACGTTTGATTCTTGGCGGAGATGGCACTCCGCGTGTGGCTGAGGTGTTGGTCGACGGTTCGATTTTAAGGAGAGGTGTGACCTCTCTCGCCCGCCTTCCCGTAGAGTAAGCTAGCGGTCTGCTTCTCAGACCGGGACGGGGGGATGTTTGTAATATAATGGGTGAAACGAAACGCACGCGTTTCCTATTGTCGCCACCAGGCGTTCGGGGTTCTCACACTGCTGCTCGTGTAAAATGGCGTCGCGGACGGTCGCCTTTTGTCCTGTGCGATTTCGGTTTGTTTAATACGCGAGAGGTCCCGCGTCCCTTTGTCTAAAACCACGTTGATTGTTGGTTAGTTTGAACTATAATTGTGAGTTTCCCTTTTGTTAAATAACTATGGAACGTGTGTGTTTGTGAAACCTTTTACTTGGACTGTTTGTTGTGACCGACGTGACCTGTGGCTGCCTGGAGACGCCGAAACCTGTTGCCGAGTGGAACTGCTAGACGGATCAGGTATTTTTTCTGGGGATTGAGATCTCATGGGGTAGGTTGGGTGATTTAGGGAACAACCCCCTCCTCTTCCGAAGACACTCGAAGTTGGATCCGAAGATTAAGAAAATTCAGTTTGGTAAGTGGTTTGAATTGTAGTTATTAAGTTAGGTTAGTATATAGGGCCCCGTAGCTCCCTATATAAGCTACGGTGGTAGCAGTCTGCGTATAGCTTAAGTTAGATTCTAGTCGGACAAGCGTGGTGCCGCGTGGAGATTTTTTCCCGGTACTTATTTTTACCGGTGGTTTTTTTCCCGGTGAAGTTCCGGTACAGAATTCTTCCCGCCGCTTCGTTTGTCCGGATTCTCTGCGCACATTTTCTGGTAGCAGAGCGTAGTTGTTCTGCACAATCAGTCCAGCGCATTAGTGGTAGTCTTACTTTTATTCAGCCGGTTCTGGATTGATAAGGTGGCACTTTATGTCATGGATAGGTTTTGCATTAGACATTATACTGATGAGTTTGGAAAGAGTTAGGGAGTTCATTGCCCAACAGTGGGACGAAATAAATAAAAATAAATTCAATTTTCTTAACAAATTATTTGCAAAAAAAAGCGCGAACGAAAGCTCCTATGATGTGCAGAGCAACTACGCTCTGCTGCCAGAAAATGTGGCAGAGAATCCGGACAAACGAAGCGGCGGGAAGAATTCTGTACCGGAACTTTACCGGGAAAAAAATCTACCGGTAAAATTAAGTACCGGGACAAAATCTCCACGCGACACCACGCTTGTCCGACTAGAATCTAACTTAAGCTATACGCAGTCTGCTACCACCGTAGCTTATGAAGGGAGCTACAGGGCCCTATATGATAACCTAACCTATAAATTAATTACACTTAAAAAACACTTACCAAGCTAAATCTTCTTTCTCTTCGGATCCAAACTTGAATATCTTCGGGAAGGGGGAATTCCTAATCACCCTACCTAACCCTTGAGATCTCAATTCCCCAGGACAAATAAATAGATTTCTTCCCGAAATCGGCTCGGCAACAGGTAGATGTGAGCGAGCAGCCACGCGTCACATCCCACAGGAGAAAGTCACAATGACGGGTACACAAACACAAAGTTCAATAGTTATTTAACAAACAGGAAATTCACAAATACAACTCAAGTTAATTAGCAATCAAAGAACGCGGGCCCTCTCGCGTATTAAAAATCAAACCGATATCGCATAGGGCAATGCAATGGCGACCGTCCGCGAGCCATTCGCGCTAGCAGTGTGAAAACCCCGAACGCCCTCTGGCGGCAGCAATGCGAAACGCCTGCGTTTAGTTTTACCCAATATATTACAAACATCCCCCCGTCCCGGTCTGAGAAGCAGACCGCTAGCTTACTCTACGGGAAGGCGGGCGAGAGAGGTCACACCTCTCCTTAAAATCGAACCGTCGACCAACACCTCAGCCACACGCGGAGTGCCATCTCCGCCAAGAATCAAACGTAATATGCGAGCTCGTCGCCAAAGCAATGAGGGCAAATTTGCCTCTTTTAACAATACTAAATCACCCTCCCTGGGAGGCTCAGTCCTGTCTGTCCACTTCACTCTTTGCTGCAGCAAATGCAAATATTCAAGCGACCAGCGACGCCAAAAGTCCTGGCTCATTTGCTGCAACATTTGAAAACGCGACAACCGATATACGCGTTCATCCTTCCACGGGTATTCGGGCAGGGCATTCAACGGCCCTCCCACCAAAAAATGACCAGGGGTGAGAGCTTCCAAGTCATTTGGATCTGGAGATAGCGGACAGAGAGGACGAGAGTTGAGGACCGCCTCAACTTTACAAAACACTGTGGCCAGCTCTTCAAAAGTTAGAGCCGTTTCTCCGATAATGCGGCGGAGGTGGGTCTTTGCGGATTTCACAGCCGCTTCAAAATCCCTCCCCAATGGGGGCAACTTGGGGGACTAAACTTCCAGGTTATTCCCCTTTGGGCAGCAATTTGGCTTAAACTAGTACAATTTTTATCAATAAACACGGAAACATCCTTAAGATAATTTACAGTTCCCTTATAGTTTGTGCCATTATCAGACCTAATAAGGGAAGGTAGACCTCGACGCGAAACAAAGCGATCCAACGCGGCGACGAAGGCCTCCGTAGTCAGAGCCGATACCACCTCCAAATGGACAGCCTTGGTGGCCAAACAAACAAATACACACAAATAGCCCTTCACAATACGGGCATTACGAAAGGGAGAAGCCTTGATCGAAAAGGGACCGGCAAAATCGGTTCCAACGCCGTCAAACGGTCTCGAAGGTCGGATTCGATCAGCGGGCAAATCACCCATCTGTGGTTGCATCGTGGATGCCTTCAACCTATAACATGCAATACATCGAAACAGAACGCTACGGATTGCTCTTCGGGCAGACAAAATCCAAAACTCGCGTTGCAAAATAGCCAACAAAGCATTGCACCCAGCATGGGCGTTACGAATGTGTCGATCAGACACCAAAAGCTGCACCAAGGGTCCGCCCTTGGGCAACAACAGAGGATGGCGAGTCTCATATGGAAGATCCGCCTTCCGGAGCCTGCCTCCAACCCGAAGAAGCCCATCCGAGTCGATGTACGGGTTCAAACGAGCGACCGCGCCCTTCAACTTAGCGCGTGCGTCGCGCAAGATACGAAGCTCTGACTCAAACCGTCCGGTCTGCACGACACGGACCCAATGCAACAATGCGCTCCGGCGCTCTTCTGCACCTGCAATCGGCTCCAACCGCTTTGCCTGTGGGTTTCTACAATTATGTATGAAACGCTTAATCCAACTGGTAACACCCAGAAGCTTATCCAAGCTGCTATACCGAGCAAGTAGCCAATCCGGCTCCGACGTCGTCTCAGCGACTACAGCATGTACACGGAGCCCAGTCAAACTCAAAGAAGTAACATCTGTCTGACAGACAGGCCAAGAAGTTTCTGATCCCATCAGCCACTCTGGACCCCACCAGAGCGGGTGTGACACCAATTCTGGTGCCGTACAACCTCGGGAGGCACAGTCCGCTGGGTTAAGCTCTCCCGGCACATGTCTCCATGTTATATCAATTCCGATATTCTGGATTTGGGAAACCCGATTTCCCACAAAAACCTCCAAGGTATGTGGGGCCGCGCGCAACCATGCAAGCGCGACCTGGCTATCCGACCAGGCGAAGATGTCCCGTATTTCGACCGTGGCCGCCAGTTCACTGGCAACGTGATGCAACAATTTAGAGAGAAGGTGAGCTCCACTCAACTCAAGCTTGGGAATAGTCAGCCTAGTCCTGATGGGGGCGACCTTGCTCTTCCCTAACCAAAGCGAGACATTGACCCGGCCATCGGCGTCAACTGTCCGCATATAGACTGACGCGGCGTAGCCTCGCTCCGACGCGTCACAAAAGCCATGCAGGCTGGCTCGATATTTCCCGGGGGGCAATATTCGACGAGGCAAGGCAATCCGATTGACTTCCTTAATCGATGAAAACAACTCGAGCCAATCATCCAATGGAGGACCAAACAGCGGCTCGTCCCACGAGACGCCCAAAGTCCAAAGTCTCTGAAGAAGACACTTCGCAGAGAATATCACTGGACTGATCCAACCGCTTGGATCAAACATACGGGCTATTACGGACAACACCGTTCTCTTAGTCCAGACTTTTGGTATTTCCAAGTCCACTTGGAATGTGAAAATATCGGTTAGCGGCTGGTACTGCATGCCCAGCACCGCTATCCTGTTGGGATCATCCACATCCTCAAACAGGTGAGGGTTCTGTTGGTGATCCTCCGGGATCCCTTCTAGAACTTTAGGCTCATTAGACAACCACTTACGTAGCTCGTAGCCACCTGTCTTCAATATTTCAATCAATTCATCCCGCAGTAGGAGGGCCTCCTCAATACTTTGGGCTCCGGTGCACACGTCATCAACATACAAGTCACGTGACAGCACGGAAGCCCCACGGGAAAGCGGATCCGTTCCCGCTCTGCCAATTCAAGCAATGATCTGATGGCGATATAGGGACTAGATTTCAAACCATAGGTGTTTGTATTGAGTTCATACACCGTCACAGGATCCTCAGGGCGCTCACGCCAGAGTATCAACTGGAATCGCCTGTCCTCAGGATGTATGACTGTCTGGCGGAACATCATCCGGATGTCCGCGCCAAAAACCACTTGATGTCTTCTAAAGTTCAAGATGATGTCAATTATGTCCCTATGCAATTTGGGACCTGAATGCAAACATAGATTCAACGAAACCCTGTTCGAAGTGGGTGCGGACCCATCGAAGACGGTCCTCAATTTGCCTGTTGAGGCCTTCACCACCGCGTGGTGGGGCAAAAAATAATGCTCAGTTGAGCTCCAATCAACTCGAGCCGGAGACATGTGACCCAAATCCTCGTACTCGCGCATAAATTCAATATATTTATCGCGAAGTACGTGGTCACGCTGCATGCGTCGCTCCATGGACAGCAGTCGTTTCTCCGCAAGCGCCCTACTTTGCCCTAGGCTAGGACGAGAGGCAACAAAGGGTAACCTAGTTACAAACCGACCGGAGGGCAACCTCTCCGTGGTCGATCGAAAAAGGGCTTCGCACTCAGCGTGTTCCGGATCCATCCTGGAACTCATAGGTGGCTCCTCCACCTCCCAAAACCTTTGCATGGTCTTGGCCAAGGACGCAGATGCGACGACCGGTGGCTCCTCCACGGTGCTATTATCAAACACAGGGCCCATCAGGGCAAAACCAAAGATCGTAGACACTGCCATCAGTGAAGACGAACCCAGAGCCTTCTGTGTACCCAACAAAATCCAACCCAATACGTCCGAGCCCAGGAGCAAGTCCACTGGGCCGGGATGAAAGACAAAGGGGTCGGCCAAATCCAGACCCGAAACCAAAGACAACACACCCGGCGGTATGTCTGTCGAGGGGTGCCAACCCGCAATGGTATCCATTACCATAGCCGAAGTCATGATCCTCATTGTGGAGGACTTCAGCGAAGAAAAGGTGACAAGTGTCTGGCCCGTCAGACACTTCACTTGTATGCCACCAACTCCAAGAAGTGGCACAGGCGAGTCTTCCACGACTAAACCTAACTGGCGTGCCACTCGAGTGGTAACCACACTGCTTTGAGCCCCTGAGTCCAACAGAGCTCTCAAATTAATGGCGTCCCCCCCACGACCCCATACGCGGACCACCGCGGTAGGGAGCAGAACCGTCCGCGGCTCTGTCCCAGCAAGGGAGCAAGCTAGTTACGGGCTCCCCACTCTCTCCAAACCAGGGGGGCGCCACTGACCCGGATAATATGTCGGGCGAGTGCACATCCCCATCTGAGGGGGGGCATAACCCGCGGCCCGGCCATACCTATGGTACGGCGGGTGGTACTCCAGCCGTGGGTACTCGTGCAGCGGCGGAGAAAACCGCTGCGGCTGCATGTGGTGGGTAGTGGTAACCCGCGTGGAGGGGGGTGTCCCCACTCTCCCGTCCGATCTAGGGCCCCCGCCCATGGGGGCCCTATCCGGGGCCTGGCCAGCCACATACTGGCCATGACCTTGGGGCGCGTGGTCCCGGTCCGCCAAGACCCGCGCAGGTACGCGACCCCCCTCCCGAGGGGGGGTGCGACGAGCGAAGCCGCGTCCTCCGTCCGATGGTGGAGGGCTTCGGCGCAGGAGCGCCCCCGCCCATAGGGGACCCCTGCCTCAACATCCGGGTGCCATCCCCGTTGCGGTTCATGCAAAGCATCGCGTGGTGCCGCCCACGGCATGCACTGCATGGTATGGCACTGGGACAGTCACGTGCATAGTGACCGCCCAAACAATAAAAGCAAAGTTCATGCCGCTTTTGCCATGCGGCGCCTATCTTGTACTGGCAGTCTCTGCCAGTCCCTGCATTGTAGCAGGCTGTGGCCCATCCGGCCACATTGCAGGCAGTCCGCGTCCCTCGCGACTGCTGCCGTGTGCGCAACCCGCACACCAGCTCCACGCGGTGGCGGTTGCCGTCCCTGTTGGGGCCTCCTCGCCATGAGGGTTCCAAGGGCCTACGTTCAGGCGCTCTGGATGGCGCTGAGTCCGTCATGGTATTCTCAGCAGCCCGTGCCTCAAACTCCAAAAACTTCACCAAGTCAGTGAATGTTGGTAGGGTGGTGCTATCCCGTTCCGCATTCTCGCGCTCAAATCGCGAGCGGATGTCATTGGGTAATTTGCCCAATACAATGTGCACCAACAAAAAGGACCATTGGTCCACCGGCAGCCCCAGTGTGCGGAGCGCGTTACAGGCCACTGTAACGGGCGTGAGCAACTGCAGGCGCAACTGTGCCCTGTTGGCCACCTTGGGCAGGGCCATCAACTGTGCGGCGTGCGCATCCGCTAACAAACGTAAGTTTTGGTAGCGGGAGTTCAATAACTCCCAAGCCGTATCGTACTGGTCGTCCTCCACCCGGAGGTGCTGGATGAGCGACCGCGCTTCATCCTCAAGAGTGGAGAGGAGGTAGGCCATCTTCTGGGCCTTCGACAAATCCTGTCGTGCTACGACCAGGGACTCAAACATATTTTTATATGCTACCCACTCCTCCATCCTACCCCCAAAGTGGGACAGCTGAAGGGTGGGGAGCCGACCAGTAACCGCTGGTCCTTCCTGTCTAACAGGTGTGCGAGGGCTGGTCCGCCAGCCTGTCTCGCCCTTATTGCGGTCACCGCCTCCGCGATATCATCGTGCAGACTCAGGATCTGGTCCATGTCCGCCATGTGACCTGCGTAGGCCTCCGGGGTAAGATCGGCTTCGGTAAGCGCCGCCATGGCCGCTTCCGCGCTAATCAATCGTGAGTGGAGGTGATCCGCTCTTAGCAGTATGGCGCCCTCCTGTCCTTCCGGGACAGGAGTCCTCCGGCCGTCACAAACCATCTCAATTCGTTGGCGAGTGTCGCCCTAGCATTGGAGGCCTTCGCCATCGCGTCAAGTCACAAACAAAAAAATAACAAAAGGTAAATAAAAAACAACAAAATCAAGCAACTACACGAAGAACCGCGGTAGGTATGAGAATGGCACAAACCCGGAACGCACGGTACAAACCGCAAACAAATACAAAAAAGGTTACAAATATTCTTATACAAACAAACTAAGAAAAAATCTAATAATTTTTACAAACAATTAATTATTTTTTACAAACGAACAAATAGAGGGTAGATAAACTACGCTCTGCTACCAGAAAATGTGCAGAGCAACTACGCTCTGCTGCCAGAAAATGTGGCAGAGAGAATCCGGACAAACGAAGCGGCGGGAAGAATTCTGTACCGGAACTTTACCGGGAAAAAATCTACCGGTAAAATTAAGTACCGGGAAAAAATCTCCACGCGACACCACGCTTGTCCGACTAGAATCTAACTTAAGCTATACGCAGTCTGCTACCACCGTAGCTTATGAAGGGAGCTACAGGGCCCTATATGATAACCTAACCTATAAATTAATTACACTTAAAAAACACTTACCAAGCTAAATCTTCTTTCTCTTCGGATCCAAACTTGAATATCTTCGGGAAGGGGGAATTCCTAATCACCCTACCTAACCCTTGAGATCTCAATTCCCCAGGACAAATAAATAGATTTCTTCCCGAAATCGGCTCGGCAACAGGTAGATGTGAGCGAGCAGCCACGCGTCACATCCCACAGGAGAAAGTCACAATGACGGGTACACAAACACAAAGTTCAATAGTTATTTAACAAACAGGAAATTCACAAATACAACTCAAGTTAATTAGCAATCAAAGAACGCGGGCCCTCTCGCGTATTAAAAATCAAACCGATATCGCATAGGGCAATGCAATGGCGACCGTCCGCGAGCCATTCGCGCTAGCAGTGTGAAAACCCCGAACGCCCTCTGGCGGCAGCAATGCGAAACGCCTGCGTTTAGTTTTACCCAATATATTACAAACATATGAATTATGAAGAAGATAGGAAAATTTAACAACGAACAAAAAATAAAAATCTACCGTAATAAAAAGTAGGAGCTTACAATGAATTTCCCAAACAAACAACAAAGAACAATATAAAAACAAATGTGAATCATAAAATTATTCCAATTTCGAACATGATAATAACAAAAAACCCATCGGTGCGCGGGAGTCATACGAATCAATACTTTGTTTATCATACAAAAGATAGTAAAGTGTATGCAGATTTGATCGGTGACAGATTGAGGGGTTGTTAACATCATCGGGATATGGCGGTAGGTGCCATTTTTATTGCTAATTTATTTCCTTTGTTTTCAGATTTATATTGAGTCTCAATTTGTTTATATTTATTGTGATACAGCCACAGAAATCGGAATAAATATAAAATTCTGTGAACATTAACTTACAGCTTTTCTTTGTTTAAATTGGAAATTAGCTTAAATAAAGTATTTTTTTTAAATAAATATTATAGGCGTTGTTTCAATAATGTTAATCTTCGCATCTACACCATCATACCTGCATCTAAACTAAATAACACCAAATAATCTTTCTCCCACTTCATTTTCAATTTTAAAACAAGTTAATATTCAAAATGTGTTCATTTAATCCAATATCAGAAAAAAATACTTAACTTTTCCAGCCAGTCCTCCCAACAGGAAGCGGCAGTCATCGACCGTATGTAGTCCACATTACACATTCACAAGTGGCACTAAAACTAATAAACGCTTAACCTAACGTAGCACGCGTCAAATCGTACAGTGAACAGCACATTAGCCTAACCAAATCCATTGCAAATTCGCCTCTATCACCACTGCATAAAGACCTAACTAATAATGCAGGAGACTGTACTACCATGTTCGTTACTTGGTATGGTTTCAAAGATCAATGTATTTGCATGTACATGTTCAGAATAACAATGACGAAGGACTGCAAATGATCTGGTTGAATTTTTCCATTGACATTGTTTTCTTAGAGGCTTGTATCATCATCATCAGACATTACTGGGGCTCTGGCGTTCTTTTTGGATGGATTAAAAGGATGAGCCATGTCCCATTATTTAAGACTAGCTGTCGCCCGCGGCTTCGCCCGCGTGAGTTTCGCTGAGATGAAAAATCTCTCTTGGAGCTTTTCATCAGATGTTCCAGATCTTCAATTTTTATACGTCAGCAGAAAATGCTCATCAGGTTGAACGATTTTTGCTAAGGCGCCATTTCCATATATGTTATAGTGTAGCTGTTCCGTTATGGTTCTTCATCAGGTGTTCCAGTTTTCAAAATAAATTATAGCCTATATGTTGCCCAGGCTTAATAGCTATACAACAAAAAAAGTTTCATTCAAATCCGTCCAGTAGTTTTTGCGTGAAACGCGTACATACATACAGACAGACAGACAGACAGACAGACAGACAGACAGACAAGAAATTCCAAAAAATTTTTTTTGCTTTCTATTGTTCTTTTTAGGTCTCCCTGTATCCATTTCAGTCAAAAATATTAAATGTACAGACAAAATATTTTTACTGTTTTATTATATGTATAGACAAAGGCGGATTGGTAGGTTTTAACAACTGCAAGTTCAGCAGGTACCTATGGCTTTTTTTTTATTATAGATGGGTTTGCTCTTTACCACAATCTTGCCCAAGGACAGAGATGAGGTCTACGGTGTAGCGAGCTTACCCAGAAGCAGCCTATTCATTCTCGTTTTGAAGAGAGAAGCACGAAGCACGGAGTAACTCAAGAAACTTACAGTCCGCTTGTCAACATATTGGAAGTAACTGCTATAAGTAAAAATAAGTTGACATTCTTAATGAGCACAGCGAAAGAATGGAACTCCCTGCCTGCGTCTTTATCCCCGAGAACATACAACCTGACTCTCTTCAAAACCAAAGTGAATAGTCTGCTTCTGGGTAAGCTCGCTACATCGTAGACCTCATCTCTGTCCTCGGGCAAGATTGTGGTCAAGAGCAAACCTATCCTAACTAATATTATAAATGGGAAAGTGAGTTTGTTACCTCTTCACGCTTTATCTACTGAACCAATCTTCCTGAAATTTCTCATACACATAGTTAGAAGTACGGAGAAGAATATAGGGTACTTTTCATCCCGGGAAAAATTACTGTTCCCGTGGTAAATTCAGCCGGGAAGCCGCGGGAAAAAGCAAGTCTTGTATAAAAAAAACCGTAATTTTTACTATTTAGCGCACGTTGCAATATAGAAATAACTTTTCTTCTTATACTATTCCATTGAATTAGGTATAAAAAGTGCCCTTGAAGACTGTATACTCGTATCTAGATACTCATTTGGCTACGCTTCATATTGACTGCTCGCCAAGCGATGGTATCTGGACATTCCGGCTGCCCGCGGCACGTGCCGGTTTGATTTGTCGTCCGTCAGTCTGTCGTGTGTGTCTCTATGGCAGAGACTTATAGCGATCGTCGTAAACCTCCAGCAGTATACTGCTAGACATAGAGCGCCTCTCCTAAGCGCCACTGTTCTTGTTTTATGTCCTGTGCATCCCAACAATCCTTCTAATTTTGTGAAGATCATCACTGTATCCCAATACTCTATATTTTATAGCTATGATGTGTCTAAGACTTCGATTACTCCCTAACAAGACACGATCTCCGCTCAAAAAATTACTCAAGTTATCCTATTCCTACTATATTGAATTTGTGACTTTGTGAGGATGTTTGTTACTCAATATACGGGACGGATTTCGATGAAATTTCTTATACTTTTAGAAAAATACCGGGAATAACACATGGGGTACTTTTTTTCCCGAAATTCCCTCAGGAGCAAAGCACCGGGGCGCGCAACGTGTAAACAACGCTGTAGTTAATCCGGGTTCCAGGGGAGAATTTGAGGTATTATTTTTGCAGTATTCCTTGAAACATTTTCTTGAAGCGCATCTTTTAGATGCGTTAACGAAATCAAATAAAAATATACATATTATAAATTGATTTACAATATGGATATCGCTGCACTCTTTCACCTTATACCACAGGTGAACACAAACGATACGTAATATGAATTTTAAGGCAGCAATGTGACATCATTGGACTAACGTGTAGGATTTAGTATATTAGGGCTCCACAGTGCTACTGTAGTGCCTGTGCCTAGATACAGCACATTATAATGCTCAGTGTTACAGGCAGAGAATACTAAATTGGAGCCAAAACGAGGAGTGACATAATAGAGAATACTATGTGGAGTGATAATAGCAACAGATGTGAATGTGCCAGAGTAAAGTCCATTTATTCATAGTTGTCCTATTATGTAAACAATCTTACCCTGTCTTTTTATGATTTTACAACAATATAAATTAAAATCGACGTTTAAGGAAATTACTTTCGTGGTTAATAAATGTTTTACTTTAGAATGTTTAGGTTTGAACTAATATTTGATTTATTTTCACAAAACTCAATAAAAAGTACTGTGAAGATTGTTTACATAATAGGACTTTAGTTTGCTTTTGAGTACCTACCTGTTTCTAGTTTATTAATCTTAGTATTAAATTGATAAGAAAAAATATTAATTTGTGTTTACTGGCGGGACAACGATGATATGGCAGATACGAGTAAGTTGTGCTTAAATACTGTTTTAACATTTTAATTATGTAAGTGAGTAAGTTAAATATGAGCAAAGAAAGCTGATTTTGTTCTCCTTATCTCAGTAAAATGCATTGTCTGTTTCGGGGTCACGTTTTTTCATGTTTTCAATAAATAAATAAATCTCAAAGGGTGCTATTTCTGACGTAACAATTGGTGAAACACATATTTTTTATTTAGGAAGGAAACAGAATCACAGAGTATAAATTTCTAAGATTGCAACCCATATAAAAATCTAAAGTATCTAACAAAGATTGAAAATGAATTTAGATGCGTCACTTACTTCAGCAACTTTATCACGCATATCTATCACAAACGCCGATGGACATTCCTGTCCGTGCGTCGTTGGCGCGTGCGCGGTAAACAGCTATGATATCGATCGCGGCTGTGTTGTATTGGGTTTTGCTGTTATTTCTGTGTTTCCTATGCTATGATGTCATGGAGAAGATGGTTGAAAATAATTTTGTAACTGAAATCATCAAATTAGCAAATGGGGTGCAGGGTCCGTCCGAGTAGGGACAAAAGGGGCAAAAAAGAGAAGGATTCACGCAAAAAGATCCTGATTTTGAGACCTAACTGCGAAAATGAGTCCTCGGAGGAAGTAAGAAGAAGCAGAAGTCCATCTAGTAAGAACCATCTAGAAAGTTGTGCTGAAGTAAAGCTGAGTGGGTGAAGTAAACATAAGAAATATATTCAAAATCAAATACATAATGCGTTAACGCACTATTTCAAAACAGCTACAGCTTTGTGACAAGGTGCAGGACGTAAAAAATTTTTTAAAATGAAAGATGGGCATGCTTTTGACCACTATCTTGCCCGAGAACAGAGATGAGGTCTACAAGTTATTGACCTACTTAGAAGAAAAGCAATATTATACTTTAGAATTCACCACAGACTTCCTTCAAAAAACACATTGTACTGACCCGGAATTACTTTAAAACCATAGACCACCGCGACCCCTTTACTCCCGATTCGCAACACCCCATTAAAATTCCAAAAACTCGCATTATCTACGATTTAGGCGCTATTTAAGCCGTATTTATCTGGCACCGTGGGAATGCCTGCCCTATCTGCGATCTCATCTGATAAACTATCTAGCACCATCGCGCACGAGTGCGGCGCCTCGGTTCTAACGATGATGTGTTGTTGTGAATGGAGGTGGTACTTTTATTCTATTAGTTTTGTATTTCAACTGGAATATAGCCAATGGTTTTGGCGAGGAATCCGGCTGGGACCGAGGCTCACTCGACCCGAATTTTTAATTTTATTTTGAATTTTATTTTATTTTTCTCATTATCTCGTGTAAATGCTACTTAGGGTATGGATGTGTGTCCGACCGGTTTCGGGCATGGCGACCACTTCTACTCCTAGCCGTTATTTTGGCGCTCGTGCACTCGAAAATAGGTTACGTAGCCGATTTTCGCGACGAAACTTCGCGCACAATAAGAGTATAACTTTTATAATTCCAACCCCTAATGATGTTCAATAGGGGGTGCAATTTTGTACAAAATTGTACCCTATATTTAACATCCTTAGGGGTTGGAATTACCAAAATCCCTTTCTTAGTGCTCACTCAAGATATATAACTCTGGATTATTCTGAGTTTCTATGTCTCCATAAGCCGATCAGACTTGATTCGAAAATTAAGGTCTTTGGTCGTTTCGCACCACAAGCGATTCGAACCGTGGTGCGAATCGCCCAAGAGTCCTTAAATCAATTGAAAGCAGAGAAGTTAGTCAAATTGTACTTGAAAAATTTATTTGTAGAAAAGGACATTCAGCCAAATAAAAAAAATAGGTTGAACAAATTACAAATTTTCATTCAACTTAAGTTGTAAATGTCTTTTAAAAGGATTTTCCGGAATGTCATAGCTACGAATATAACATTCAAAAAATAACAAATACTTAACACATATTTATGCGCGTTTTTGTTCGTTTTATACCATGCCTTAGTATCATCGACTTTTATTTTTGTATCATCATTTAAGACGAAAACAATAAACGAACATAAAACCTCACCCAATTTACTAATGATCCAATTCAGCGTACCAAACAGGATACAAGCGTTATTAAAAACAACTTAAATACCGCATTACTTTTCATCGAATGAGATAAACATCACACAAAAAGCGATACGAATCATCAAAAGCATCGATACATCGATACCAAACAAAACCTTAAACTAATTACAGAAATATCGTTTCACATCGGGCGAATCAAATCTGAATCGATAATACAAAATCAATAAAATTAAAAAAGAATGGGTCTAGCGGTGCGTTTGATGGGTCCACGGCACAGAGGAAATGTGTGTATAGAGACAAAGCACTAATTAAGAGTCTTGTTATAATTAGACATTTTATTTTTATTTATTAACTAAGCATACATACAAAGATAGTCAAAGTCAATTATTTTTATTCATATAGGCTTAAAAATAGCACTTATAAATCGTCAAATTCTTGTTTTTTAGTTAGTTGACGTCATAAAATTACTTAAAGCTAAGGTTACCACCGACTCCAAAGCGCAACGCAAGTGGAAAAGAGGCGGCGCAACAAACTCCACTGCTGCATTTTCTCCAAAGACGTCATTTTGCAACATATGTCTTACAATTAAATGACTATATATGTGGACGATAATTTTATTTAATGTGATTCTCGAATTTTTATAATGCTTAAATTTATGTTATTAGAGATGCAGTGACAAATATCTTAACAGATAAGTACTTACACAATTAGTTTCCATTTATAAATTTAGTTGTATTATGTGAATATTATGTATACCTAGATTATGAATAATTAAATCATGTTATGATGACCAAACCTGAAGGCTTCATCCGTCTACAAATTTAATATAATATTTTTGGTCTAATTTAAATCTAATTTTTTATTAATTTAATTAGTTAGTTTATTAAACTTAGGCTCTAAGTTATTGCTACTCTGTGATTAGACGGCGTCTTTGAAGTCCTAATAATGCGACCAAATTAAGTCAAAAGCGCTAAGTGTGTGACGAATTGAGATATCAAAGTATTTCTTTCGAGGTGATGACGGGAGAGTCCATTGCGATATTCGTAGATAAAGGGTGTTCGAACATTTATAACATTATTGATAGACCAGACAAGACTTGCAAACAATCTTCTTCTACAGTTATTAATATAAGTACTACGTACAGAAAGAAAGCTCCCTGCCATCCCGCAATATGACGTACTCCCTGCGTATCCCGCACTTCTCCCCCGCTGTTTTGCGGATTAGGACGCTATTACTATGAAAACGCACACATTGACGTGTTCACGGATGTTCGTTCAGTTTCATTTGTAGTTGTAGTAGTAGATATATATAACGCACCGTTTCTATGAAGTTTCCACCCTGTGGTTGTGTTTCCATTCCATGAATGAAATGAATTCATTTCATAATACATCAAGATAAAGAAAGATGTATCCTTATCTTTTCATAACTAATATTATAAATGCGAAAGTGAGTTTGTTTGTTACCTCTTCACGCTATATCTACTGAACCAATCTTCCTGAAATTTTGCATACTCATAATTAGAAGTACTGAGAAGGACATAGGGTACTTTTCATCCCGGGAAAAAGTACAGTTCCCGTGGGAAATTAACGCGGGCGAAGAAGCGGGCGACAGCTAGTTACCTATAAGAAGACGCTGACTGACTACCAAACGCAGAGCTAAAATCGCCGAACGAAGAAACTTGAAGAGTTTCCACCGAAATTCACGCGAGCGAAGCCAAGCGCGCTTCTAAGGATGTGTACACCAACTATCCTAACTAATATTATAAATACGAAAGTGAGTTTGTTTGTTGGTTTGTTTGTTTGTTTGTCACCTCTTCACGCTTTATCTACAGAACCAATCTTCTTGAAATTTTGCATACACATAGCTGGAAGTACGGAGAAGGATATAGGGTACCTTTCATCCCGGGAAAAAGCACTGTCCCCGTGGGAAATTCACGCGGGCAAAGCCGCGGGCAAAAGCTAGTTCTGCATAAAATTGTTTGCGAACACTCTGTATATGGGTGAAACGCTTAGGCGCCCGCGATATATGTCGAGGTCATGATTTCACGTCTAAAAATTATTGACTTTGTTCTCTAATTGCAAGATAAAAGATCAATATCGTTTGATTTTTGAGCGTCAAAGTACTATACGATATTAAATATTGTATTAATATGTTTGAGATTCAAAGGTTTATTTAGTAACTAGACTTTCAAGAGGAGTCTGCTCAATGAATGAGAATGATTGGCCACATGATATGACACGATGATCTATTTAAAAATATAATTGAAGAAAAGGTGAAGGGAAGAAAGAAGAGGTCCAGGGAAAAGTCCGTACGTTTTAAAAGACACTTCTTGCCACGTACGACCAAACTGTGGAACCAACTTCCTGCGGCGGTGTTCCCGAACCGATACGACATTGGATCCTTCAAAAAACTAGTCTACATCTTCTTGAATGGCCGGCAACACTCTTGTGGTGTTGCAGTAGTCCATGGGCAGCGGTGATCGCTTACCATCAGGTGACCCGCTTGCTCGTTTGCCGCCCTATGTTATAAAAAAAGGGAGGCCGAGAAAGAGTTATGTAAGCCAACTTAAGAGAAAGCAGGCGTGTCGTGTCGTATCTGAGAACAGAGAAGTGTGGCGTAAACTCCACCGACAAGAGCGCGGCTCTTAAATAATAAGAAGATGAAGACTTTTAAGATTTTTTTTTGGATAAACTTTTTATTTTGTGTTTTTAATTTGAAGCTGGCATAATATATTTATATCAAAAGTTCTAGTAACTTTTGATATAAATATAGTATAGTAGTAGTTTATTAGAATTTCTTAAAAAATCAATAAAAATAGGAAGGTAATAAATAAACAAAGAAATAAGTATTTAATTGAAAGATTGCTCAAAATAATAGCACATAAAGCACGAAACTTCTGCATTCATAATATTAGTAGGAAGTAGGACTGAAATGTGAAAAGCAAAAATACTTTTCCTCATTACAACAACCTACTAAACGTGGACCTAATTAAACATTTGAAACTGCGCGTGTCCGATAAGGGCGCGTTCACACGGAAGCCCGGATTCCTGGACAGGTGACCGCGCGGTTGCGTGCGCGCACCCTAATTGGGAAGCCGCTACTGCATCACCGACAATGCAAATTGGTTAATTTATAGCTGTTTAGAATTTATTTGAGAATATTTTTACAAGAGGTCTTTGCCCATAAGGATACAGCGAGCTTAAAATTATCCCTTTAAAATTCACACTTTAAAAAAATAACTAGGCAATAACGCGCTACTTTGATATAATCATTTACTATTGTGTTAGCAGTGGAGATTTTAGGTTATAAAAATCTGACATCTGTTAGAAAGAAAGCCCATTGGTGGGCAACGGCGGGTGGCAATGGACCACAAAAACAGTCATCAAGCCGATGTTATCTGAACATCGGCAGATCAGAATGTTCAGACACGCGGCTTAATTGAGCGATTATTTAGTCCAGGGGCACTGCCGTTAATGTCGCCGAGTTAGATATTGAATAAATTGATAATTTTAAAAGTTTAAATAGTTTAATGAAACTCTTAATAGAAGGAACATTTTAACACCCAAATATGTTAGGTATTGTTAAGGAATTAAGATAGAAATAGACATAAAGACTAACCTAATCCCAATTCAAGGAAATTTTATTTTCATATATGCATGGGATTGAAAAAAGTTTATGGTATTATACAATATACGCGTAAATAATAAGAAAGTCGCCTAATTTCGTAAAAAAGTCAAGTAGTTATGGTAAATTCAAGTGTACAAATCTAGCGCTACAAAATTTATACTAATGCATTTTACATAGCATTTATTTTATTTGATTCTATCGTGAATCGTGATGAAAAATAAACAGCTTAATTAGTAAACCATCTATAGACATTTTACACTATATGAATGAAGCAAAGTTTTTTTTTTGTAAACCAGTATCGAATCCCCTATCCGTAACGCGAGTGGCCCCACTAATCGTGTTAGCCGAGCCATCACTCTAATAATGATCAATGGTCTCGCCCCCGTCTCAGAAATGCCAAATATTCCATACATCACACCATACTTTGGATATTGACAGGCGGATGGTGTTTGTACCTTATAGAGTTAAGCTGTGACTAGAAGTCAAAATATGTAAGTAAAAATACGAAGAAAAAGTTTTACCAATGTTTAAAGTCAAAGTCAAATTTTTTTGAAACTTGGCCTTCAAAAAAGGCTCTTTTTCACGTCGATAACTAATTATTTAATCATAATATATTATGTTTCAAAGCTACAAACTACTAGCATTTCGGAACGACCACTGCTGAAAAGAAATGCCGAAAGAAACTCATAAATTAAAAAACCTATGATAGAGTCCAATACTGTATAATTAGATCCTTTTGTTATTTCTTCTTAGCATATAGTATAGTTATAACTAAGATGTTTCAAAATGTCATGGGAAAAATTGTCTATGACAGTCTAATTCTGAATAAACAATTTATTTTGATTGTGTGATTTCAAAGTGGAAAGTAAAGTTTAAAATAACATATTTACTGGATAATATAACTAAGATTTTTTAAATTACAATAGGTAGATACCTACCTCAAATTAAGTATTATAGGTGTAATATCTAAACACTTAAAACGACAGAGAAAAATCATATAATTCTTTCTAACATATTCATAAATCTTTAAACGTTTAAGAGGCGCGTAAGGTCAAAAACGTAAACTTAAAAAACCGATTGGCGATGTAACACAAGATCGCTTTTGATTACTATTTGTAACGTTTATATTAATCCAATTGAATGGCACCGCATTGATTGACGGGCCGTGTAACGAGTCTATTTTGTTAGGGTCGAATGCGATGGCCGCAATGGGAGTTGACCTTAGGTTAAAATTAACTCAATAATTAGTTGAGATGATTTGCCGTGTGAATTATTTTTACCGCCTTTTTCACTGCTTTAGGTATCTAATTTTTTCGACTAGATAAATAGATCAACCCTTTATTGCACCATTTACAGAAAAAAACATACAAAATAGTAACAAAATTAATACATAAATGAGCGCAAAGGCTATCGCAAATGCAATTTCTTCCAGCCAACCTTTGGGTGGATGGAGATACATATATGTGAAAAATGTAGCTTTTATTCTCGGCTTCTCCCGTGTAAATTTTGTTTTTCACAAGTAGTAGAATTACAAAAAATCCTTTCTTAGTGCTTATTTACGCTTATATATTTTTTTCTTTTAGCGGTATCGTCTATTTTATTATTACTATCAGTCAACCATTAGACCAGACAGACAGACAGTAGACAGAGAGTAGACAGAGAGTAGTACAGTGTAGTAGTTCTATGGATGACTGAAAAATAAAAATTACGCGATCGAAGTAAAGAGCAAAAGAGGAAACACGCGAATTTCGACTGGAATTCTAAAATACTTTTGATAATTAAGCCGAAGTATCCTACATAAAAATGGTATCTATCTATGTGCTATAGGTATCTAATGTAAGTATCTATTTGTACATAATAATCTCCTAATCTTGACCATTGTCAATACCGCCAAAGAGTCTGACCCCGTGACCTCAGCTTCTATGATCTCTATGGTCATACATAGTATGATAATTCATTCATTCATAATAAAAGCTAATATATAAGATTCCCACGGACTTTCCGATTTGTATACATAGCTATAAATTAATAGAAAAATGTTTTCTACATTTACAGCGCAGGACCTATGAAATAGACGTTTGCGTTAACCATTGCGTTATTTAATTTCTATGATTAGGTAATGACATATTGAAATCAAACTGTCAAAATGACGGCTAGTAAAAATAATTTCGAGAATAACCTTTAATGAATATTAAAAATACCCACTTCCAATTTAGTTATGCCTAATGAGCAAAAATCTGAAAGGGCAATCAAAATAACCCAAATAATTTAAATAGCTGTCAATATTGTGTCATCCATTTGAATTTAGAATAATGAATTAAGTTTTTAATTTCGTATTTTGCAATGATGAATGCATCGCTGCCAGTTCGTTATTGATGCTTCGGGCTTGTGGTTTGAATTTCGAACTAATTTATTATACTTGTAGAAAGGTAAATTGATTATAAAACTAAAGGGCCATTTAGACGGTACAAGTTTCTTGCCTGTTGAATACAATTAAATTTAAGCAATAATTTACTTGCATTCTTGATCTGGTATGCAAGTTCTATTCAAAACTTTTATTGGTGTAAACAACACATACAATAAAATGCCATTCAATTCTTGCATGAAAAATTTGACAACGCAAATACGTGCAATTCTTGAAGCAAGTCGCTAAAAAATGATAAATCTGTGTTTCAAAAATGGCAAGCAATAATTGTATACGCGTAAACAGAACACATTGGCAATTATTGTATGTCAAGATTTGCATTCAATAATTGCATTCAAGTTTTTTATTCATATCACCATGTAAACAGTTGCTTTCAATTATTGCTGAAAATCAATAAGCGATTTTCTGACAGCAAAAGCTAAATTAAGAAAAAAAAACAGAATAAAAAAATGTCTCAACAGATAGCGTTTGATGAAAGCCGAGTCCATGAAATAATGGCTGAACCTATATGGTGCGCTTTTTATTGTCAACCAGAGGCAGAAAAAAAATCACATAACAGTTTGACAGTTGGCACAAATCACAATATTGATACTTTTTAGTTGTTTTTTTTTACTAAGTTATATTTTTATTTAAATGCAAATCCCGTGAATTTTTTGCTTTTTGTATGGAACTTTTTCTCTCTCTTGCTTTTACTAAACGCCATCTATGTAAGTCATCTGGAACTATTATTTTTTTTTTTTTTTTAATTTGTGTCTCTAGGAATTCCCTCATTCTTGCACTGCAATTATTGCATACAATTATTGCTCTTGTATGTTGAAGAAACTTGCAGCGTCTCAATGGCCCATTAAATACCTACTAGAAGTTACAATACCATCGTCTTCCATTAAAAACGTTGATGTCATTCCCTAAAAAGATCGTTAGCATACCGCCTTCAAGGAACTTGAGTTTAAAAAATATGTCAGTCAATATTTAAATTTGTGAGACAAACAAAAGTAGCACGTTAGAATAACAAAGGCATGTACCCTGCAGGCTTCTGTGGTGTACTCATTATCACTGTGACAGAAAAAAAAATGTAGAACTAAGTTTGGAGTCAAAACATTCTGGTTCTGAGAAGCCTAGTGATGTCTGTGGCGAATTTTTAATTTTGGAGTCTCTACAGGATGATTACGCATAATTATTTAGATAGTTGGTGCTCCTTTTTTATAACATAGGGCGGCAAACGAGCAAGCGTGTCATCTGATGGTAAGCGATCACCGCTGCCCATGGACTACTGCAACACCATCGCTTTCATATCTTTTCATAGCGCTTATTCTTTTATAATTTTATTTTCAATTTCTTAGAAGATTTTAAAGACAACTTAACTAACTTGTTGTTTTTTTCGCGTGAAATTTGTTTAACGGAAAAAAATAACAATTAAATTTAGCCCCTTCATTTGTAACTTTTTAAATGTAAAACATTGCAGAAATATTCATATTTATGCATTAATCTTCCAATTTAAGAAGTTAGTTATCGCATAGATAGAGTGATAGCGGAATTAAGTACGAAATAAAAGAAAGTCTGAGGCCTGAATATTTAAAAGCAAATTTAAGCAATAAGATCCTCTTACTAAACTTAAGCTCTCTTTCAAGATATAGCTCTCTAAAAATATTGAAAAATATTAGGATGTGATGTTTAAAGTCATATTTAAAACACCCTGTATACAAAATCCGTCAACCCATCCTCAACCTCCAGCAGGGCACCCCGTGTCGTTCGAAAAAAAGCTCATAATTAGTCATAAATATTCCACAAAGGGTGTCAAAAAAGAGTAGCCACCTTTTCAAAACATGCCAAGCAAAATGCAACCTTATAACACTGTGCTAAAGTTGACAATGTGAATTATGGAAAATTGTAATGATTTAAGAGACATAATCCAGTTATGAAAAGCTTATTGGTTGTGGTCAGCTCACTTTTGTGTTCTGATTTATATGTCTATGGATGTTTGGATGTCTCAATTAAACCGTGATTTGTGGTCTCTGGTAAGTACAGATTAAAAATTTATGTACATATTTTCATGTCTTGATCCCGATGGTGGTTAAGTGGTAAAAACGTCTGTGTGTGTATACCGAACTGACTTAAGTATAGGTTTTTTATACACTATCACTTGTTACCAGTGAAGAAAAACATCAGGAAACCTACCTTTTAAGACGGCAGCACACGTCAGTTTATTTCAGTACGGAAATTTCAGTTGCGCGGCGCACACGTGTCATACACTTTTCGGAAAAAAACGAATGTGTGCGCTCACTTTTGTATGAAAAGCGTGCGTTCGGGTCCCCGGATCTGAAACGACGTGTGCGGTCGGATTTAGTTGAAAATTTCAGCTATAGTGTCAATGTCAAATCCATAGAAGTATTTAGGAAAATACATGGAAGTAGTAAGTACTAAGTACTTATTACTTCCATGGGAAAATTATCATTTATACGTTAATAACATGTTATTTAGTTTTTTCTTTTAAACTAGCCTTTAGATGTTGTGTCCCACTGATGGGCAAAACCTCCCCCTTTTTCTTCTACTCGTCTCTCTCTATTACAAGCTGTTAATTTGCCTTTATACTTATTAAAGTTATTGAAAAAAAGATAATAATAATAATCTTTATTTCTCACCCCAAAATTATTATAGGAAGTACAGCCACAGGGCGCGCGCTTCATAGAAACGGCGCGTCAAATATGCCTACTACTACTACAAATGAAACTGTATATCCGTGAACACGTCAGTAACACGTCAATGTGTGCGTTTTCATAGTCGAACGTCCCACAGTTACACAAGAACGGGGGAGAAGTGCGGAAGAAGCGGGCGGGTGCCATATTGCGGGAGGGGCAGGGAGTTTCCTTTCTGTACGTAGTACTAATATTAATTCTGTGGTACAGCATAAATTCCAATATCATTCTTCCACGACCTACCGAAAAGGCATTCTCTCGGCGGCTACTTTGTTGTGTATAAAATGGAAAAGAAAATTGGCAATCCACTTCATTAACATTACCAAGAAATTTAAGTATATAATCTATCTATTGAGGATCAGCAGTGGACTTTTTCTTTTGAAGAAAAAAAAAACAAATTTTGTCTTCAAGAAAACAACGGCAGGCAGATAATACTAATAGAAACCCCTTGATTCAATAGAGAAGTTCTCAAACCGCTAACGGTTGGTTATACCACGACAAATGTTTAAAACAGATTATATTTTTACACTTCCGCAGTCAAACAGGCAACGACCGCAATGAGATTAGTTTAGTTAGGTAGTTCTTTAGTTACGACTAACAGTTTTGATACTTGACTAACGAGAAAATTCTCGACAACGTCATTTCTTTTTTTTTCTTTTTATTTGGGCAAGCAAACAAAAACACAATATTATTTTTACATATAAATTATTGTGCTTTCAGCACCTCTTACTACATATTACAATTTCGCAATGTCATAGTAAAAACAGTGGCTTAATGTACCTACAAATAAGGTACCGATTTGAATGCGTTTTTCTCTGGAGCGGCCAGCGGAAAAGAGTTATGTATGATACTCACATTCATTGGCTATGTAGTAGGTATCTCTAAATATCCAAGAAATAAATAAATATATAATAAATATATACGGACAAATCACACAGATTGAGTTAGCCCCAAAGTAAGTTCGAGACTTGTGTTATCGGGATACTAACTCAACGATACTATATTTTATACATACATACATATTATCACGCCTTTTTCCCGTGGGGGTAGGCAGAGACTAGCGATTTCCACTTGCTACGATCTTTACAGATCTCTCTTGCTTCCTCTACACTCATCACTTTCTTCATACATGGGTGCTATTGGGTGGTTATTTTATAGCAAATACATATGGGTCCTGGATGTTTACCTATACATCCAAGACCCAGGTCAATATGAAAAAGATCATTTTTCATCTAGACTTGACCGGATCGAACCTGGGACCTCCGGTGTGACAGTCCGGCGTGATGACCGTTAGGCCACGGAGGTCGCCAGAAAGGGAAGCCATGGTGCCAATCTAGTTATTACGTAAGTTAAGACTAAGTCAAGTATCAAACCTAACTGTCCGCATTATAATGTAGACAGTAATATAATTTGATCTTGCTGAGCGACACCGCAGCGTACAAATACAGATTATACAGACAACCTCATTACAACCTCAATTATTTTATATAATTTTATTTTTCTTCCAACTGAAAACTAGATGTCGATTAGAACAGCTAGTTCTAATACCACTTCTCAGGATTCACTTCCGTGGGAATTTAAGGATAAAAGTACCCTTTGTGTTATTTTAAGTTTTCTTCTACCCTGTGTCTTTAATAGAAATCTGTTTAGTAGTTTTTCCGCGAAAGACTATAGAGCAACATGGACAACACGTGAGTGAGGGCGCCACCTACGTTTTAAATAAGAAATTTTAATAGTTTAGACATTAGTTCCGTGCAAAAAGATCCTTGTCGCACTGTAAACAAACAAATGTCCATTCGCAAAAATTTTCACGTTTATAAAATGAGTAAAAGAGTAGGTAATGAATCTTGCCCGTCCAAATTATTTTTAAGATTGAAATATAAACCTATAAAAAAATTATCAATTTTTTTGCACAATTACATATCTTTTTATTCCGATTTTTGTATAAAATGTATGTTTTGTTTTATTTTATTTATTAGAGACAAACAGCAACACTACAAATATATAATAGAACGAGTTTACATAAGTTACATTATTTAAATGACAATATATGATATTTTTAATCTTTTATTAAATATAACTTTATGCTATTACCAATATATTGTAAGTAGATTGTTATGTTTAAGACCAATTATGACTTAGATAATTGTACGTCCAAATTGGGCAGGACACGGCTGTAAGACTTTATTGTAAGACCTTTTTTACCGGTGATCCACAATAATAGTAGATTATTAACCAAGGGCTGTATAACATCAATTCCATACGAGGTTTTTGGCGCCTGAGCGAAGCGAAGCGCTATCCACAGAGTGAATATAAAAAGTAAATAGTATGTTTGTTTTGCAACTTGTGGATTTCTATTCATCCCGACAAACTTTCCCATTTAATATTAGTTAGAGTTAGAAAGGTACGGTTTTAATGTGCCTTATAATAGGCGTAACAAATCTAAAGGAGATATCTACGCGAAGAAAATTTCCTACAATAATAAAAACTATACATATATAAAATTGGAGGCTGACTGATTGGTAGGTATATCAACGCAGAGAATACCTAAATGTGGAAACTTGAAATTTTGAAGATAGGTTCTTTAAATAGCAAGTGAATAGAATGAAGGGGTGGAATTTTCATAATAGCGCATCTTGAAAATTCCACCCCTAAGGAGGTGAAATGGCTCGCTACATTTCATTTATTTCATTCATATAACAAATTACAATATAAGTGAAAAGTGTACAATGTTTCATAAACCAGTTTTGGTTTTTCCGAACATTGGAATCGCCATCTCGACCTCATCTCTATTAGAGCTAAATAGTAAACGCACTGTCATAAGAAATATAAATAGATTGGGTCTTTAATGATTCTCTATTCCTATGAATTTGGGTAATCAATAATGACGTTTAATTTTTTTTATTGGCTGTCAATGTCAACCCGTTTTGTTCTGTCTATGGGTTGATCGACTTCCTTTTCTGCTGATGTTTTTTTCGTGTCCGTATTGGAATAAATTATCCATTACAATCGCTCTGGTGTTTCTATTTCTGCCCAAAACTTTAACCTCGGGCAAGATTGTGGTCAAGAGTAAACGAAGGCGAAGTCGAAGGCTAAAATTAGTGATATCATAAAATGAAAGTACCACAATAAACGTTTAAGTAATTATAAAATTAATACCTACATGATAACATTGAACCTTATTAGGTATTATTACTTGCAATATTCCTTTATGAAGTTACAAAAAGTATTAGCTACTGTATTTGGTTTGTTCTTTTGGCCCACTGATTTTTGTCCCACATAAAAAAATATGTTTTCGCCCCAATGTTTTTTTTTTTCCTCGTAAATTTAGGACCAAATGTCTGCTTGCGTCTCATCGTCCCAAATTCAGGACGTATTAAGCATTTTGGAACATTTTGTTACGTGAGGTGAAAATGAGTGGGCCAAATGGAAAACAAACCCTCCTGTGTGGTTTTAAGTGTGAAGATTGAAGAAGTGCTAAAGAATTTACTACTTCCTCATACCGTAACACACGACCAATTTAGGTAGATCTTTATCTCTTAACCAGTCTTTAACATTAATTAAAGTTGTCAGCATATTTCAGGGGTCAGCATGTTTTGGGTGGTTCGTATGGTGCTAACATATTGATCGTTAATATGTTTAGCACAATTTTTTTCTCGTGTGAAAACTTTTCTGTCAACCAATTGTTTAGAAATTCGATGGTGGTCGAAAATGTAGCACTTAATTTGTCAGACGCCGTTAAAAATTTGGAATTTCTCCATACAACATTTTTTTTTACATTTTGCACGGAAATCGGAAAAGTATTATCTACGACTTTTAATGATATTCCACTACTAAAAATTCAAATTATAACGTACAAACGTAAATTTGATTAGCTAGTATTGAGTGCCTTAGGACTTCAGTCTTATGCGTCTTATGTCCGCTGGCGGCAAAATAATGCGTATAATTGCATCTTCTATGGTCTATTACGTAATATTTTAAGTATGACAACAGTGAAAACCGCATCAAACATAATTCAGTAGGTTTTGCGTGAGTCCTAAGATTAGCTGGCCTTATAAAGTCCCCTTATTATTATTTTTCTTACATACATACTTACATAGAATCACGTCTTTATCCCTTACGGGGTAGACAGAGCCAAGTGTTGTGAGACTCGAAGGCCACGCTTAGTTACCTACTTTTGTATTTCTTAAATACCATCCATCTATATGCAGACCAGTTACAGTTTTAATATAAGATTTAAACTAATTAGTCCACTGTTCACCTACTTTGTTTTCCACAGTAAACTAAGGCACATCCTTATAAACACATGACATCATCCAATCAGCCGATGATTACTAAGAAAACTTATTCGTCCATCACGATTAGTTCTTGGTCCAATTACAAAAACCTTAGGATACAAAAATAAACATAAAAAATTTAATGCAATATGTTTTTTGCGGATGCACGTTGCGTTTGCGCCGAAAAAATCAATTATGACGACTCGTGCCGTTTTGGTAGAGGTTGCAGTTTTTTGGGATCAAACTTAGTAAAAAATGGTATAGGTACATAGGTATAAGGTTCTTCATATATCTATATTTCTATATTGTTAGCTGTCTGAATATTTGAAAAAAGAATGTCCTGTCAAGATGAAGCATGAAGCCCTTCAGTCTTGAGTAGTCTGTGGAGACTGCATCAGCAATGAGTTGTGATGGTTGTTTGTACGCGTAGCTTTACATAATGTTTATGTAATTTATTGTGTTTCCATGTATAAAGTGTAGAAATATGATCCATGTATTATAAAAGGGGTTTGTAAACATAAACATAAATCTACGAGTTTTATTCAGAGTAGATAAGAATATATATATAAATCATGACATATGACATAGTAATCTATCAACGCACAGCCCAAACCACTGGATGGATCGGGCTGAAATTTGGCATGCAGGTAGATATTATGATATGACACGTAAGCATCTACTAAGAAAGGATTAACGCAAGCAAAGCCGCGGACGCCCGCTAGTAGTATAAAGTATATAAACATATATATAAACATATTTTTTTTACCGTATTTTTAAGTTAAAGTTTTTAAGTAGTTACATTTTGCTTTATGCTGTTCATTTCTATGTATGATCAAAATAAAAGAAAAATAGACAACAAAAGTATAATATTTGTTTTTGAGTTAAAATCTTACATCCTATTAAATCATAGTTTTTAAGTAGGTAACTTAAAAACTGGGTTCATTTTGATTCTCGTTCAAGCACAACTGTGAAAATGGTATCAAATTTTAATTCGTATTTTTTTGTGATGGGCGTACAAACATACAGACGAATACAAAATCTATAAAAAATAACTTGGTTTCTATTGGGCCTTTGTAGAGTTCTTAGATATTTTATAAAATGTCTCCTATGTTGCATAGACCTGTTACATATATAATTAAGTATATGTATAGATGTTTGCTACATGATAACTTAATATAATTTATGAGATAAAGGTACGATGGATGACTCATTTAGACTTTGAACTGTGACTTGTTATTAAAAATAGGATTGTAAAAACCCTATTAGAGAATTAATTATTGAATGATGCCAGTGCACTTCTGACTACATAGTTTATAGTTATTATGCACTTAGATTTATCATGAATGCACGACTGTGTTGAAGCACTTAGTTGTATTAGTTTGCATCATAACTTACAATATGGATGCTTGCTACCTTTGAAGACAAGATCTAAGTTTAATTTTTTTAATAAATGGTAATGTTTAACTGTTTTAGAAATAATTTATATAAATATACTGTTTTTTATAACATAGGGCGGCAAACGAGAAACCTGATGGTAAGCGATCACCGCTGACGATGGACTACTGCAACACCAGGGGTATTACAAGAATGTTGCCGGCCTTTCAAGAAGACACAATCGTTTTTTGAAGGTCCCAATGTATCTATGGTTCTTATACTACTGATAAATCATAAAAACACAAAAAATAATCATATTACTCTACAAAACTCTGAGTCAGCTCAGCAGAGTGCACTGTTTTTACCAATAATTCTCAATTTTTCATAAAAAAATATACATACCGGTAGCCAAAAAAATGTATAACACGTCCTAGTAATTACGTTTGCGACTCGGACGGCCTCATAAGTTTATAATTTCAAAATCATTAGGGTTTTCTTGCACCGGCTACCGGTTGGTGGGTTATTATTGTTTTTTTCTGTCAAAAATCACTCATTTTGCGGGCTGATTGGACGAATTATCTTTTTTATAACACCGTCTTGTGATTGCGCGTGAAAATGGTTAATTGTTTTGTTATAACTATTTTGAGGTAGATTTTGGTTGCGTAATTTTTATAGAATACTAGCTTTTGCCCGCGGCTTCGCCCGCGTGAATTTCCCGCGGCAACAGTGCTTTTTCCCGGGATAAAAAGTAGCCTATGTGCTATTCCAGGTCATTATCTACCTCTGTACCAAATTTCATCGAAATCCGTCCAGTAGATTTTGCGTGATTGAGTAACAAACATCCTCACAAACTCACAAACTCACAAATTCACAAACTCACATCCAAACTTTCGCATTTATAATATTAGTATGGATTAGCTTTTGCTTCTCGTGAATTTGGTTTCTGACCCATTTCACCCTCTTAATTTACAAAGTTTATTTTTTATAATGCTCTACTTACGCTATTTAAAAACCTCCATGAAAATTTTCAAATTTCTGTGTTCAGCAGTTTCGTCTCTATGTTGATACACGTACATAAGCAGTCAGAACAGCGTCCAAATTTATTAGAGCAAAAGTCGATATTTAAATGAAATTGGTAGGTTAATATTAAAAAGTCGTATAGAGTTACATAAGTATTGTGTACATGATTGCATCTAGTTTAGTTCTAAATTATACAATTATAATTGCCAAAAAATAAATTCCTTGGTGTTTTGAATAAAATCATTTTTTGAATCGTACCACCTTTAATATAATGTTTGTTTGTGATACTACAAACAAACATTATATTAAACGTGGTAAACGTGGTTTATTGTACTAAGGATATATAGTTGAAAGTTACATAAATAAAAAGGTAAATTCACAATAGCGGACTTATCACATGAAGGGATCTCTTCCAGTCAACGAGCTATAGATTGAGAGGAATATTTACTCAGATTGCGGACCTCCTTAAAAAGGGAGATAATTAGGAGCACCCATAACCGGAGAGCATGTATGAAGAGAGTGATGAGTGTAGAGGAAGCAAGAGAGATCTGTAAAGATCGTAGCAAGTGGAAATCGCTAGTCTCTGCCTACCAACGCGGGAAATAGGCGTGATAATATGTATGTATGTATGTATGTAATATTTACTCAATAATGATTGTTTGTAATCGTGTCGTAGATTCACGTTGCTAAATAATGTAATATGTACTAGTGAATATTGGCACACAGCCTACAGTATTCATGTCGTATGACAATAAGAATAAATATACCTACCTACTTACACATAAATCTGATTTTGAATGTTTCTGGTTTTGGATTTATTCTAAAACTTATTGATTAGGTACATATTTTTAGGTTTTTATTGTGTCATTTAAATTTAAGCTACTTCCCATTTAATTTAACAAGCTTTTAAGTAGTTCGTCATCGAGCACATTTTTTAAATTTGGTTTAAAAAAGTGTCATCGTGTCAATACTAAAAAGTATGTCACCATGATTATGTTGAAACGATCAGCCTATTTTTGTTCACTGTCATTTATTTTTCAAATAACAAAAACTCTCCTAGCATCCTTTTGCTTTATCAAGCAATAACCATTCACAAAACAGCCGATCGAAAAAAGCATAGACACATTACCATAAACCTAAAAAACTACGCGATACACAAAACTTTTAAATTCGAAATCTCACCGCGTTCCGACGCTTCCTCTACGACACTCTACGTGCCTTCCCGGCGCGCTCTACGAATCCTAATCGCTCGTTACTCTGTGCCTGCCCTGTGCTATATGTATCCTGTGTTTTGATTGATAGGGCAGGGATAGGCCGTCGAAGGGGTTCACTAATGTTTCACCAAAAAACCTTTCACAAACCATCACTTTATAAACTATCACTTAAAAAACTATTCCTTTTAAAAATGTTTCATTTTACAAACTCGTTATTTAAAAAACGTTTCATTTTACAAACTTTTTTTTTATAAATGTTTTACTCTACAAATGTATCGAGTATAAAACTTTTATTTTATAAAGTTTTATTTCATCAAATAACTCTCTTGACAAAAACATCATTTTACCAACGTACTATAGGTAAATTATTAATCAAGGCTGGCAAGGGTGGTCATAAAAGAAAAATAACCTCAACCTAACTTTTTTCCGCCTTCAAAGTCTTTCCGGGTGGTCATAAAAAAAATAACCTGAACCTAACTTCTTTTACGCCCTCAAAGTCTTTCCGGGTGGTCATAAAAAAAATAACCTGAACCTAATTTCTTTTCCGCCCTCAAAGTCTTTCTGAGTGGTCATAAAAAAAATAACCTGAACCTAACTTTTTTCTGCCGTCAAAGTCTTTCCGGGTGGTCATAAAAAAATAACCTGAACCTAACTTCTTTTATGCCCTCAAAGTCTTTCCGGGTGGTCATAAAAAAAATAACCTGAACCTAACTTCTTTTCCGCCCTCAAAGTCTTTTCAGGTGGTTATAAAAAAATAACCTAAACCTAACTTCTTTTACGCCCTCAAAGTCCTTTCGGGTGGTCATAAAAAAAAATAACCTGAACCCAACTTATTTTCTGCCCTCATGTCTTTCCGGGTGGTCATAAAACAAAATAATCTGAACCTAACTTCTTTTACGCCCTCAAATTCTTTCTGGGTGGTCATAAAAAAAATTAACCTGAACCTAACTTTTTTCCGCCTTTAAAGTCGTTCCGGGTGGTCATAAAAAAAATAACCTGAACCTAACTTCTTTTACGCCCTCAAGTCTTTCCAGGTGGTCATAAAAAAAATAACCTGAACCTAATTTTTTTTCCGCCCTCAAAGTCTTTCTGGGTGGTCATAAAAAAAAATAACCTGAACCTAACTTCTTGTCCACCCTCAAAGTCTTTTCGGGTGGTCATAAAAAAAATAACCTGAACCTAACTATTTTTCTGCCGTCAAAGTCTTTTCGGGTGGTAAAAAAAAATCCTGGACTTAACTTATTTTCCGCCCTCAAAGTCTTTCCAGGTGGTCGTAAAAAAAATAACCCAAACCCAACTTATTTTCTGCCCTCAAGTCTTTCCGGGCGGTCATAAAAAAAAATAACCTGAACCTAACTTACAGCTCAGATCGTTTGGAGACAAACTTTCTTTTCTTTTATTAAAAAATTAAAAATTGTTTATTTACTCCACAACAATGGCCTTGGACTACATTACATAGGTATGTGATAAACATAAATTAAATTTAATACCATAAAGGACAGTATCGTTGTGGAGATCTGGTGCCCGCGCTAGGTATCAAAGATCCTGAGTGGAAGGTCTCCCACCCGGTGTGACACAATAAAAGGTATTTGCATGTTGATATCATGTCACAATACGATTTGTGAGTTAATTTACAAATAAAAGACGCGTAATGACTTCTGTACCTAACCCTACGATGAAAATGTTGGGATTAGTGAGTTTAAACTTGAAACTTCATATCTTCTAGTTTTTTTAAATAATATTTATCAAACGATGTATTTGCCATAATATATTTTGTCTAACGTTGTTTTAGCAATTGAAAATTTAGTTAAATAATTTGTTTGTAAAATGATAATTTGAAAAAAAGCAATATTTGTCTAGTAATTAGTTTGTAAAATGATCCATTTTTAAAAGAATGAGTTTTTCAAAGCATATGTTTTTCAAATGTATAGTTTTACAAGCGTTGTTTATAAAATGATTGTTTTTTAAATAATAATTTGTAATATGAGGGTGTACCGTAGCGTTAGGCTGCGGATCCACTTTACATGTGCGAGATAGAAAGCTAACTAACTACAAATGTAAGAAGAAAAATTTCACTAGGTTTAACTAGTAGAACCAACAGTAAAATAGTATTAGAACAGGAATCTTTTCCGGCTTCATATCGTACTGATAAGCTTTATATATCGTACTTCGTAGCTACGTCAGTACCCCAGATTTTGTACGATTTAATCTTCGTTTGTTCCACTGAATTTTGGCAAACATAAAAAATCTACGAGTATTAATTATATCTAATTCGTGGTGGCCCATGTTCCTTATCCATCCATATGGAAGGAGAGTGCCCCAGCAGTAGGGATTTAAAAATGGCTCATGATAATTATGACCATAAAAAATTCTCGGGTCGTTCCAAACAAATCTGGCGAATGACATCAAAATGGATTGGCACCACCTCAGTGTGAATGGTCCACCATTAGAAGTCTGGCGTCCCAACCAATTGACTACTTTCGCTTCAAATCTTATCTGCAGCTTTAGCAACGTAGCTTAGCTTAGCTCCAGTAGGATCGCAGCCTAGGCCGTCGAAGAAGCTTGGTGAGTGATAAATCGATTATGTGCACTGAGCCGTATGTTCGCGATTGGTTTTTGACGCGAGTTTTGTTTGGCATATAAATGGTTGTGAAGTTTTGAACCCGGTCTCTTTTTGTGTATACTTTGAAATTGGACTGGGATAAGTTCATTTTTTTATGTATGTACCGGATAATGATTAGCAAAACATGGACGGTGTTTAAAATAGGTGCAATTAATGTAATAAACAATTTCTTTGAAACCTCGATTTGATTTCGATTTTAGGCACATTTATACTGATTAAAATAATATAAATTTATACTATTAAAAAGTGCTGTGCTTCAATTCATTTAAATCAAATACCGAGCCTGGCTTTCTGTTACAGACATTCGTCCATTTTTATGTAAAAATTCTCACACATTGAAGGAAAGTACAGGAGTATATTTCGGTGAATATTTCGATCACGTCGATAGAAATTGGGATTCACTATAAAATTCCCTGAATTAGCGAGACAGACGCCGGAAATCCCGTACATAAAGATAGTATCTTTTTTCGATGCGACATTTAAATAAGAGTTTAGAATTTATTGACAAAGACTATGTGGTATGGTTTTACAGATAGGTCACTTAGTAGGTATCTATGATGAGAGAGTAAAAGTTTTTTAAATATATTTATTTATTTGGAACGACTTTAAAACTTAATAATCGATTTTAAATAATATAATGCGACATGCAGTTGAAGTTAAGAAAAATATCAATAGGAATCAATTTTGTGACTAAATTTTTTATGTGTCCGTATATTTTTACATTCTTTAGCTGTCATGAAATTGAGTTATGAGCCATTATTGTTTACCAGTACCAACCAGTACACGTGTTATTTTATGTTAAATTATATCCGTGTCATATTGAAATCGGCCAGATAGGCTTTGCGTTCAAATATATAAATGAGTGGTGAGTTACGGGTAACTAGACTTTGCCCGCGGCTTCTCTCGAGTGAATTTCCCACGCGAAAAGTGCTTTTTCCCGGGATGAAAAGTATTCTATGTCCTTCTCAATACTTCTAACTATGCTTATGCAAAATTTCAAGAATATTGGTTCAGTAGATAAAACGTTAAGAGGTAACAAACAAACAAATAAATAAATAAACAAAAATACTCACTTTCGCATTTAGATATTAGTTAGGATCTACCATAAAAAAATATTCGCCATGACATTTACGCGGAGGAGTACTTACATTTTACTTGAAGAATTCCTCTTACGATTTACACTTACTTACATTAGTAGAATTATTACACTTCTGCCTATATTCTGCTCTATGCTACCACAGGTACACTCCCGACTTCGTTTATTAATTCCGCCGACGAACATCGCTCGTGTGCGCGTATATAGATCATATATCGTAAACATTAAGGCTCCACAACGTACGTGTGTTGCGTGAGAACGAGCCTTATCAGATTGCTATTGTTGGCCATGTGTAACAGTATTATTTTTGGTGCATTGATGGCTAAATTTTTGGGAACACAGAAGGAAAAAGACCCAGAGGACGCTCACCAACTAGATGGTTTGATCAAATAAAGAATCCAGACACACCAAAATTCTACACTGTCGCTAACATTGCAGCCGACAGGAGCCGTTGAAGACAGTTCCTCTGTTCCAGACTTGCATTCCACCATGACCACGATCTTCAGTCATGAAGGACCGACCTGAGAGAGAGGTGGTTTAATGACTAGGTACCTATATGAACAGGTAGAAGAGCGAAGTAGGTACAAGGTTTGACCAAGAGGTAGAGTTAATCGACCTGTCAGTCATCCTAGGTCCTGAAAGATCTAGGAGCCCTCCAATAAGCCAACTTGTAAGAACTAGCGCAGAATAGAAAATAGTTTTTTTTTATAGAATAGTAGGCAAACGAGTATACGAGTTGCCTGATGGTAAGCAATCACCGCAGTCCATAGACACCAACGACCCTAAAAAGGTCACTGATGCGTTGCCGACTGTTTGAGAAAGCGATAGAGGAGAATATGCAAGTGAGTATCAGAGACCAAGCCTCTTTGGGTCTCTGAGCTATTGAAGTTGGTTTTTAAATAAATATTTTATTGTTAGGAATAGTTTTATAGTCCTCATTCCGTTTTGATACATGTAAATTATTATAGGCATTACTTAGATACCTACTTTTAGATCTCCGTTATTTGTTTCATTACAAAATAGAACAAAGTATTACTTCATTAGTCTTATTTTTATTACATCGCGCATCAAGGAAAAATGATTTTCACGTGTTTTTCACAGTTGTTTTCAGGTCTTAAATGGGCGCAGGGTATGCAGGTCTAACCTTAAAATAAAATTCCACACGGGCGAAGTTGCGGGTGAAACGTAGTTGTATAATAAAATAATTATGTGATAAAATTAATCTCTCTTAAAACTTGATTGTAAGCTGTAAATTTTATGAGTAATCTCATCATTCGATAAATCCCTTTCGTAGCAGGTAGCTATCGATTGTGTTCGATTAAAGTTAATTCGTTACATCGATTGAGATGCACCGATAAATTAGTAGTCGACAACCAGAGCGGTCAAGTGGTTAGAACGTGATAGGCCCCAAAACAAATTAATGGGGGCGAAGCCGCGAGCAAGTCGAAAATATAAGGGACTAGCTTTTGCCCGCGGCTTCGCCCGCGTGAATTTCCCACGGGAACAGTGCTTTTTCCCGGGATGAAAGGTACTCTATGTCCTTCTCTGTACTTCTAACTACGTGTATGTAAAATTCCTGAAAGGTTGAGTAGATTAAACGTGAACAGGTAACAAACAAATTAACCATCAAACTCACTTTCGAATTTATAAAATTAATTAAGAAAATTTTAGAAAGATTGGTTCAGTAGATAAACGTGAAGAGGTATTATACAATAAAACAAACCAACAAACTCACTTTCACATTTATAATTTTAGTAAGGTACTTATAGGATAACTATTTCTCTTAATATTTTACGTTTAATTTTCCCTCCCTTACTAGCAAGAAGGATATTAAAAATTCTGCAAAATTAAAGAGGTTCCTGTTTAGTATGTGGCCAAGGTTCGGTCGTGTGGAGATCTACAAGTATAGTGTTTCCTGCATTTGATTTGGATCGCTCGATCCTTTCTCGGTATCGTGCAGTCATAGTGCTTAGACAATGAGCGCGGTATAGATCAGATAGAGGTGAGGTGTGCAGAAGCGACAGTAGGTATTTATCGACGAAGGATTTATTTTTGATAAATTTCTTGTAACAGAAATTGCTTTCCAGGTTTATATTATTAAAAATAATATCACTTTATATGTTTCAAAGAAACACATACAATTCTTACACATTCAGTTATTTATTTCAGGTATTAAATAAAAAAAATTACGGGAATATCTCCTGATCGGGTAGACGTAAAATTTTGATTATTTTTTTGCTGAAAGAGACCGCGGATCCGAGTATTCGATATAAACTCAACTTGATACCTTTAAGCGTACCTGAGAAAAAAAAAATTGACAGACAGACGGACAACAAAGTGATCTTATAAGGGTTCCGTTATTGCCTTTTGAGGCACGGAACCCTAAAAATAAATAATAAAATGACCGATAAATAAATACTGTATTGAATAATATATCTATTATTTCCTCTGAGAGACATGGGTATAGTAAGTACACAACTCTACCAACAAATTCGATCAATTGATCTATAATTGTATTATGGATCATCTGTTGCCTGCGCGTGGGCGCCGTCGAGGCGTGATCGCGCATATGTATAGATCCTAATCGATTTGTATCATAGAATTAGTATATCGTGCTGCGGTAATGTAATTATGCGTATACGCTGTCTTAGACAATGGACTGTCGTTATGATATGGTTTAGTTATGGGGGTTAAATTGGGCGAGTGGAAAGTAAAGTAATAGGTACACCTCATATAAAAGTTGATATTTTATTGAAAAAAATAAAATGAAGTTAAAATATTTCTAAATAAATAATTTTACCATCACTTTGAAGAAGAAGCGTAAAGCTACAGGTAAAGGTTTTTTCCAAAAATGTTAATTAATGTTTTCACATGACAATTATAAAGATATAATGCAGACATTGAATTTCACAATCAACGATTAAAACGAACAAATAAAATAAAACATATCTACCATTTTTGCCAGTCAATAAACACATTACCGAGTTTCTAATTTTCTTTGCCAGTAGACTGTGGACCCAGTAGAATCGCCTAATGTGAACTATATAGTATACCTAATTGTCTTCCATCGAATGTTATTGTTAGTGGGTCATGTTATAGTTCAATATGTGAGACCATAATTTCACATTTGTAATTTAAACACTTTCGTAAGTTATAATAGTATAAATTATATGTCACCTTTGACGGCGGATCTATTATTTTATTTATGAGAATTTAATGGAGAAAGCGGTGTGGCAAATATCACGGACAATGGATGCTTAGATGCATCTAACCTAATATCTTTTCACAGCGTCTGTGCTGGCTTGGTCATCTCGAGAGAATGAAGGAGGAGGCGTTAAATCAGCCTATCTGGGAAAAGTGTCAGGAAGGCGCCAAGTCCAGCGCCCCAGATATCGCTGGAGAGACACTGTGGAGACTGATTTGCGTAAGCTGGGAGCGGGCGGGCAACTGGCGAGCCTCCGCGCTGTACTGCTGCATTCGTATTATACGTCACAGAATCAGATTTACTGGTTTGCGAACCCATTTCGGAAAACAAGATCGGACTCCTCACACGACAAAAGTTCGCAATGATAATAAACGTAGCAATTCATTATTCTAACTTTCACTGCGCACTGCTAACCGCGATGATGTTTATGAATTACATTCCTTATACGGAGCGGATCTTATGGCAGGGTCGCCATGTACTGCTGGAGCTGGGGCGCACAATTGAAACCATTGAGTTCCGAGATAATACTGATTTATTATACTGATAGAATAAGTATTATACAGGTTAACATATACTACACTACAGCGCAGAACAGAAGTATATGACGCTCCCTCGTTTCGGATGCCAAGATCTACTTTGGGGTCACTGAGCCAGCGGAGTAAGTAAGTACCTCTTTAATAAGAAATAAAATCATCATAATTCGCTTCTTTGCGATGACAACGTGATATTTAAAAAAACCTATTTTTACAGGAAACGACTTTTTAACTTTAAAAAATTTATAAAATCAAAAATATTAATATGTTTAATGTGGATATTCAATTATTTTGATGAGGTAACTAATGAGCTTTTAGAAAATAAGCAGAAAATGTACAGTTCATAAGATTTTACCCGGAAATTTGGATGTTAGACAAAAGAGGAACATATGTCACGTTATTTATGAAAATAAATGAAAAAATGTTTGTGACATAATGACTTATCACATTGAATATGTTAATTTAGAGTCGTAAACTATATGGTTAATTAAAATAATACATTGTTAGAATAAAAATCCTTTATTTTCAAGGATACAATTTTTATAAAAAGAATGGTATAATTCCACCGTAATAGACATTCAAAGAATCAACACGAGATCAATCGTAATTTACTAAGTATTTCCCTTAAAATTATTATAATGTTCAAATAGTAACTAAAAATGAACTTTTCATATAAAATAAAGACATTTAAAAACTAATAACTTTGATATTATTATTATGTAAAAGTTATTATCAAAAAGTTTGTACGTATCGAACATTTGCACCTACCTCTACACATAAAGTTATATAAGTATTAGGAACTTCAGCTAGGCATATTATCACATCTCTTAATATTAATAACGATTGAGATTAGAATCAGTCAAGTTGCAATTATATAATTTCTAAAAAGTACTACACACTACAAATGTAATAACAATCAGTCTTAATCAGAGTGACTTGTAAAATGGCTTGTGGTATCTAGGAATGAGGTTCTTATTGACCAAATCCATGAGATCAGCTTTTTTTTTCTCTGCTATTCCAAGTCTTTGCAGGTATGCTTTTTTTAAATCTAAGGCGTCGTTATTGCCATTTCTCTTTTTTTTAATAACTACAGCTTTCTTAAATAGTTCGTCTGCATAAGATTCTTTGAAAAATATGGCATCGGGATCAGTACTTTGAAATCTTATAATTCTTATTGCAGCAAATTTTACAGTTTCATTGTTTTCATCTTTCGATATTGTGAAGTTAATTTGGGTGCATAAACTCTTCCAATCATAAAAGTCATCATAACACATTTCATGCACTTGGAAAGGTTCGCTCTTTTTCCTTGCTGCTTTTATAGCTCCGATAAATGCGTCAGGTGTATACATTGGTCCTGACCTCAGTTGTCTTTTAACTTCTCTTTCTATTTGAGAATGAGCTGAATCTCCCTCATTCTGCGTGTGGCCCTTAATTAAGAATTTATGTGTGATAGATTTCAGGTTAGGCAAAGTTTTTACTGCGTATAGATACATTGAGAACATAAATTTGTTTTTTTGCTGTCCGGAAGCATTATCGGAATAGAAGACAACATCAAGGTCTTTTGCCGTTACAGAGATTTTTTTCAGGTAATTATAAACACAGGTAGCGATTTCATTGACACCTCTATTAGCATTGGATTCATCCCACACGTAGCAGTCAACTAAATTATTTTGAATATTATAAATTGTTAAATTAAGCACATTCAGTTTAGACTTGTAATAAAAAACAGAGATGTCTCCTTTGGGGCATTGAAAAACTGCCTGAAGATCATACACCGCGACCAGTATATTTATATTGTTCTTATCTTTTTCTTTTTCAATACGGGACAAATTCTTTTCACTAAGGTGTTTCTCATATTTTTCTTTTATAGATTCCTTTTCTAACTCGGTACTGTTTTTATAGGCTTCACAATCATCACACAAGTCTTTTTTGGGGTGAAAAAGGAAATGTTGAATTCCCGAGTAAAAATACGATAAAACATCATGTACGTTCCATAGGGGAGGTTTTGAGCTTTGCATCTTTGTACATAATCTCTATGGAGATCTGTTATTGCTTTACTACCATCAATATAATGTCGCTTAGAATTCGCTCGAGTGTAATGTGACTCAATTTTTGGAATAGACTCAATAAAAAGCTTTATGCCTTTTTTAATGCATTCGTCAACTTTATTATGGTTTTGATGACTACCTCGGTTATCTTTCATTGAAGAAATGTTGGTGTGATTATTTTTCTTTCTTAAAGCCGTTTCTATTGGACGATTATTGATGCCCAAAGTATTTCTAAAGAACATTTTACACACCCTCATCTTTTCACCGAAAATAGTTAAAAAGAACGCGTGATTGTTTTGCCTAGAAGCTGCAATATTTCCATCAGAATCAACTTTAACGTAACGATGTTTTGGGGTAACTAAATCTATATTGTTCGCTATAAATGTCCATTGTTTTTCTATCGCACCTAAGCTCCAGTAATCATTCAAAATTTGCTGTCTTTGCTCTTCTGAAAATTTTAATCCACATTTGAATTTACAATTATCCTTGCAAGCAGCTTTCAATTTACGATTTGGAATGATCTTTTTTGTTTTGTAAGATTGATAAGATTTGCCACTGTTTCTCTGTCTTTTTGCAATATTAGCCTTCCAATTAGCTTCATTCTTACGTCTTTTTTTACCAATTTTAGTTGGGGTACAATTAGGTGGGAAAGGAACTGATGGATTAATGCTAGCATTTTCAACAGTAGAAAATTCAGTGCCTGTTATATGGGATACTGTAGTTACATTTGAATCGTTAAGTATAATTTCACTGTCATTTCTAAGCATAACTTCATTGCTCTCCATAAACATTTCACTGTGATTATTTGAAGTCACACTAGGCATTACTATGTCTTGGTCAACTGGGATAATATTACAGTTGGTAGTGCCATCTGGTTCTTCTTCAGAATCAGAAATCCACTTAACACGGGTATGGTGAATTACTTGATAATCGGGGTCTTTAACCGAGTCATCACTATCTGAAAAGAATGTATTGGATGATTATTATGCATGCTATTACTACTACATAATAAACTCTATCGTTACTGAGTGACTGACTGACAGACAATGCACAACCGAAACTACTGGGCGTAGAAAGCTTAAATTTGGCCTTTAGATTACTTGGAGATTGTAGAGGAGCACTAAGAGAGGATTTTTCAAAATTCCCAAGGGAGCGGGGAAATATAGGAGTTACGTAATTCACAAGGGCGAATCCGAAACAAATTATATTATTATATAAAGTTATTATATATTTTTTTTAATTACCTTCAATTATGGACGGTCCACTACTGCTGCTAGTACTTGAACTGCTCGACGAACTGCTACTGCTACTGGATGAATTACTACGAGGTCGAGTGGAATGCATGTCTTTGTCTTCTACTATTTGAGCACTAGAAGTACTAGCTATTTCGTTCACTTCCTGTTTAGATGTTTGTATCTGAGGGCAACATTGTTCGCTGTCTGGTAATTCATCTATAAAAACGATAAAAGCTTGTTATGTTATGGAAATATCTAAGGGAAATATGAATCAACATCTACAAAACAAACTAGTTTAGTTTTAAATAAACAATTAGAAATAAAATAACTGACCTGTTATAACTTTCTCTCTCAGGTCAGAATCTCGTGGTACGCTTAGATGATTATTGCCTGCGGCTAACTGAATGATCTTTCTCGATCGCGAATTCATCTGCAAAAAGTTTATATACACAGTGATTGCTATTATTTTATCATGTATAATGTAACATTTTGGCATATTTTAACAGTCAGTAGGAAAAGATTTCAAGATAAAAGGAATATAAGAAAATAACCCGTACGAATTTTCTGAATTCTAAAATCATTTATCAACAACATCGTTGTAACATAAGATATGACGAAAGAAAAAGCTTACTGTTTCTACAATAACGTTATAAAACCATTTATCTCATTCGGCGCACGCACAAGTTTTTACAATAATAACGAATTAAATTCTTATATCACACTTTTTATCAAAAATATAATAACAAAAAGAAGCTTACCTTTTCATTAAAAACGTGGTATAATGGTGATGTCACGTTTTTTGCGAAAAGCAGGAACAATTCACCCTCTGAATATGTGCGGCCGACTGAGTCGTCACACTGTCACTGTCAAGGACTTCAACGAAAGAGACAACGCGATAACACACTTTGACGCGGTATTGTTGTCTCTTTCACTCATTGCTCGACAACGGTCTATCTAAAAAATACCGCGTTTTTAGAGAAAATAAAATTTGATATGGCGGTTTTAGATTTCAAATAAAAAAAAAAAAACGTTTTTTTTGAGATGTCACGTTGTCATCGCAAAGAAGCGATATATACACATTTTTTTTAAATTTCTTTTTGTTTTATTTCTATACTTCCACTTTTTCACACAAGCCAACTACCTATATTGCTTGTTTCAACATACATATTCTATAGACATAAATTAATAGATATAAAACCAATCATCTAGAAACTTTTCCTCGTCTCAATAGAGCAATTGAAATAACAAAAACATAATGGCATAATAAAAATTAGAAGTTCATCCCACATTTAACTCGATAACAAATAAAATCGAATAATCGTGATTTCTGATCGTGATGCAATCGACCGATGGAGGTCAAAATATGAGGTTTATTCGATTAAATTAACAATCGATTCGATGATTCCGATACATTTATCGAGTAGGTATGGATGATCTAATTTTACGACGGGCATTATGATTGCAATAGAGTTATAAAGTTTTAGATATCATTATTTTGTAATTACATGCAAGTCTGTGGAATGATAGCATTAGTTAAGCGTTTTAGTGTGTAAAATAGAGAAGGCAATGGCTAAGAATTGATGTTGTCAAGAATGTCGTTGCGTATGTTTCATTCCACGTAATGATGTCAGTCCTAAGCCATGAGGAAATTGAGGAATTATGAGGATTATAGAAAAAGGAGACAAAGATGGTCTAGAAACGCATTCACATACAATCATTTAATGTACAGGAAAAAGCTGACTGAGAGTTAAAACCGCTGACTTAATACATTTTGCAAAAAGATTATAGGCGTAAGTGAGAATTTTGGGAATTCTACCTTTATGGGCGTGAAATGGGTAAAAAGTGAAATTAACGCGGACAAAGCCACTAGCAAAATCTAGCCCTAATATTATTTAGGTTGAGTTTGTGAGTTTGTGAGTTTGTGAGGATGTTTGTTACTCAATCACGCAAAATCTACTGGACGGATTTCGATGAAATTTGGTACAGAGGTTGATAATGACCTGGAATAGCACATAGGCTACTTTTTATCCCGGAAAAAAGCACTGTTCCCGTGGAAAATTCACGCGGGCGAAGCCGCGGGCATCAGCTAGTAATATTATAAATGCAAAAGAGAGTTTGTTTGTTACCTCTTCACGCTTTATCATCTTCCTGAAATTTCGCATACACATAGTTAGATGTACGAGAAGGACGTACCTTTCATCCCAGAAAAAAACACTGTTTCCGTGGGAAATGCACGCGAGCGAAGCCGCGGGCAAAAGCTATTAATTAATAAAATCGTCATAACAAAATGTGCTTAACTCTATGTCTAACTTAGGAAGTGCTAGAAATAGGTCATTAAGTCAAACACGACTCGTCTGTACTAAACTATAATTACTATATTATTTATTACCTGTCGAACTGCCTTCCGCATTTTGTTACCTGATTTCCGCAAATTTATAATTTTTTTTAATATTTCTTAATCAAATTCATACATTTATCGAAGAACTTGCAAGAAACGAATGAACTTTCAAGATTCGTTGAAAATAAGTAGCTGTTATTAGCTTGCTATGTCCTAAATATAAATATACTTATCAGGATCGACGCACTATAACCAGATTGCGGACCTCCTTAAAAAGGGAGATGTTAGAAGCACCCATAACCGGCGGGCATGTATGAAGAGAGTGATGAGTGTAGAGGAAGTGAGAGAGGTCTGTAAGGATTGTAAGGATTGTTCCAAATGGAAATCGCTAGTCTCTGCCTACACCCGTGGAAAAAGGCGTGATAATATAGACCTTAGCTAAAGTCACAAGTGATAAACGAAATTCGAAAACGGTAAAATATATGATATTGAAATAAGGCCGCGCTAAATCACGTGGTCGATCGCCATCGTCATCGCAAGTTCGTAGAGAAAACGAAGGGAAACCATAGAGTTACGAATTGTTTTATCACTTACTTCCATACATTCGGCGTTCGTTTTCGCTTTGATGCCGGAAGAAAATTGTTTTTGTTGTCTGTAGAAACGATGTCAAATTTAGATATCGTATCGCTAAGAATAAACGTAATGTAAATGTTGGTTAAACTGGACAGAGCGGTCCTCACTATGATCATCCATCGGGAATTTATAAATTTAAACAAAATCTGAAAAATCCCACTTCCTCTAATATTCTTCTTCTTCTCTCAGCCGAAAGACGTCCACTGTTGGACAAAGGCCTCCCCCAAGGATGAAATCCTTGGAGGGTTTTGCCGTAATCGCCACGCTTGGCAGGCGGGTTGGCGATCGCAGTGTGATGGCATAGTACGCGGAAAGATGCTGCTGCCCATCCTCCGGTGTTTTAAATCCCTTAGTCGCCTCTTACGACACCCACGGGAAGAGATGGGTTGGTGCTATTCTAGGCCCACACCACAGGCCAGGCCCTCTAATATACAGGGTGACATTTTATCGACCAGCTAAACGTTTGCAGCATTTTTGCATGATGAAACTGAAAAGGTATCTAGATTTCCTTGAAAACCTACTCAGCTAAGGCGGTTTTTCCACACCTGAAAACAAAGTAACTTGCACTTTCTCCTTATCGGTCCACAGATCACATAACTGGATCAGAATGGTCGTCGTGACGGCGATACACATCGGGAACCCATAAACTTACTAATTCCCATCATGTTATGGTATAAAATAAATAGTGATTCGTGAAACGGACGAGTTATTGAATTATAAGTTTGCACCGTTTGGTTTGTGGAGGGAGTGAGGGGTTTTGATACTTTTATTAATAAAAGGAAATAACCGAAAAATCTCTATAGATCTCTTCATAAAATTGAATGCTAGTCAGCATGCTATTTCGGTCTAATTCAGAGTGAAGTGGAGTGAAAAGCAAGTTTATTTATATTTAACACTAGTAACTAAAAGTATTTAGTAATACCAATAAATTAAAAGTCCTGTCTTTACGAGTACGTACTTCATTCAATATTGATTCAGGCCACGTTTATTAGAAGTGGCCTTGACATTGAAACATGCAACCCACACAAAGTTCAATGAGCAAAAAGAATCATTATTATACCAATCAAAACAAAATTGTGTTTCGCCTTAATGATCTTTTTTCACACAACATAATATCGGAAATGAAGTGTCAAGTAATTTGGTCGTAGTACAGTGTGAAGGAAGTACCAGCTTTGGTAGTAAAAAATTGAAATATAATAAATCAATTTGGAGGTTATTCGTGGTTAGTTCGACACGACGACGGACTCTAAGGGCGAGGTCATGCTGACGTGTGAAGTAATGATACCTGGGTATAATATTAATTTATAGTTTGGACTTATTTATTTGATGTTTTAATGAAGAGTTAAATGTAGTTTACGTAATGAAATATGAATATGGACTGTCTTTCCTCAAAGTAAGACGTAATGATAAAAATATATCAATACCTATATTTATCAACTACCGCAACAATAGGACAAAACATAGGGGACCCGACATAAACGGGATAATGGTAAAGAAGAAAAAAAATTGCCTTCACTGGACGCCCGGCATATATAAACACATCTGAGCATTGATGGCACGATGGTCGCATCATTTTCCGTCATGGCATTTGAGTCGATTTAACTGCCAAGCCGCGCCAATAGGCCTATTTACATCAAAAAGAAAACTCTACAAATTCGACTACCAAATTATGCGAAAACAAGTGGTCTAGACCGCTCGTTGCGAACTGTTCGACATAGACAATTCAAAAACGGAATAATTGATTTCGAATTAAAAATCATTCGACTCATGCGTTCGTTTGGTGAGTCACACTATCAAAAATAGGTCCTCTGATTTTTTTAAAGAAAGTTGTTGAAGTTTCTGCAGTTTATTCTTCCGTTCATATATTTCCTCTCGCAGTTCCTTGAAATCATTGTGAAACCAGCCTAAGTGTCGTGCCCCAGCTGTTCTAGCGATCAGTCGGGTTCGATATTCACTTATTTATTTACCGGTCATTACAACCTTCTTTATGGAGCTGAGCCAAAGCTGAGCGGGAACCGTGAAGGCGAAAGTTTTAAGTTTTCTTTAACTTTAACGAGATAATTTAGGAATTGCATTGTTTCTTGCGTAAAAAACAAGATTTTTTAAAATTGTAATTGTTATTACAATTTTACATTTTTTTGTTGTTGTAGTAGTTGTAATTGTAATTGTAATGGTTGTGTATTGTTGTTAACGATTACAGCGTCCTCTTTTGATTTTCATACTTTTTTATATTTTTTTTCTAATTTTATAAATTTCAGAAATTGATACAAAAATATTATTTCACGGTTTTGTCTCTGGGCTGATATCAGAATCAATTTATTTTGAAACAAATAGATGAAGAAAATGATTCGTTTCAATTGCTTCGGTGCTGCTAGTGTCTCAATTGTTTTTAATAGCAGTGACGGTTATGAGAATCGAACACCCAGATCTAAAGACTGGTAATAAGATGTTTTCGATTCGAATTCTGGTCTTACACGAGCATTCCCATCTGCTTTCTAACAAAACAACGGATATTTTGATAGATTTTGAAAGGTTTTGGATAAGGCATGCAGTATTTCAACATTTATTTTTATCGAAATCAGCTCAGTAATCAATATCGAGTAACAACAAACTTTGGGTTACTCATCTTGCCCATACAAAATCTTGGCCGCGGACCGAATGTAATAGTAAAAATATTTCACAGACAACAAAAATAAAGACATTATAAGTTCAGTTCAACCAACTAGGTTTCAGTGTGTTTTCACCATCTTTTCTATCATATTTAAATAAAAATACTAAATAATATTTATTCAGATAAAAATTCCCACGCTCCGACGAGCATCTGAACATATTTATTAATCCGTCACCTCTTCAGACCAAATGTTGCTCTAATTTCTCTCGCCACAAAATAAAGAGTCACCACATCAAATTAACGCACCTCTAAGTGAAATTCGAGACTTGAGACTTTATTTATTCAATCCAAGACCGAATACTCGAGTGGCATCCGAGTGCACTCGACTGTGCTGGAATCGAATGATTCGTTTCCGAAAAATATACTCGAGTGCCACTACATACTAAGCCGTTGGTGTAAGTTTGTTCGTTTGTTCTGAGAAAGCGATGTGGGTGTAGAGGTCGATTTCAAGGCTATAAAGATAGTGAGACGAAGCCTCCATAGGTAAGACTTAATAGATCAGCATTGCCATTCAACTTGGCGACACTGCCAGCCTTCTGAGCACGCTACCGAGGTGAGGCCGGGTCTCTACGATTTGTAATTTTAGCCTTTATATGTTTACTAGCCCAGGACTTTTCGTGATATTCTCTCTGGCGTGAATTTCCTACGGGTATAGTGCTTTTTCCCGGGATGAAAGGTACCCTATGTCCTTCTCAGTACTATGTCTATACGAAATTTCATCCCGGGAAAAACTAACGGCACTGTACCCTTGGGGATTCACGCGGGCGAAGGCGCGTGCAAAAGCTAGTTCTCTTATAAATTCCACACGTGCCGACCAGAGGGCAAGGCACCGGCCGCCAGGTCACAGGTTCGGACGAACAATGTGAGAAATGCCTGCATTGTGCTAAAATAATATATTGAGACGCGATAGGTCGGATAGCTGAATAATTCCAGCGTTGACCCAGTATAACATCACGTTAGTACACTTATAAACGACTAGCTATTGCCCACAGCTTCGCCCGCGTGAATTTGCCGCGCTCGGATGAAAGTACAATGTTACATCCTATTCGAACATAACTTCGTGGTTTTTAGTCGGAAAAATATTTATTTTCTTTAAAAAAATCATTAATCTAACATTCTCAGTAAAGTGCATGTTATCAGATGCTGCCGACAATATGCGATGATATGTGTGTGCAGGGCACGGGCAATATATCGCGGTGAACTTGTGACCTGCGCGAGCGACTCATTAGTATCACCTGTGTCTTAGTGGTGCTAACATGGCGCTTATAAAATAATAGCTATTGCAAAAAAGCTGTTTAGCCAATGGTCTCACAACCACGGATTTTGGATGCCCTGACCGGACATTTCGAATGAATGAATGAATGAATGAAATATTTTATTTGCTGAATATGGGTACAGATAAGATCTTAAAATTAATACATATAACAACCAAACATATTCTACTGATGTTACAGCATGCAAAAATTTAATTACAATTACTATACAATTAAATTAAATAAAATTTCATATGACTAATTAAACAGGATAAAATGTCAAATTGAAATAAGTTTAAAATAAAGAATGTCGTGGGCACCTGTTCAAGCCAAAACTTGTCGAAAGCCCTCCATGTCGGGTGTGTGCAGAAGCAGAGAAGTCTATGGAGCACATTATGTGTGAGTGTGACTCGCTGGCTAACAAGCGGCTGGCCCTCTCTGAAACTGCGTATCCGGAACTGGAGGACTACAGGCACTTCGCAGCCGGTGATATCCTGAAGCTTTTGCAGTCCTTCTTCAGAAATTCCGCTGTGTGTGAGTAAGGCTTGGGGGTAAGTACGTCAAAAGGGTCCAAGACTTGACGTGCTACCGTAAACACGGATCCCACAGCAAGATAAAATAAGATAAGGATACCGAAGAAAAAGTAGGAAAGCGTACCCAAGGATCCGACGCGTACGCTAAGGATGCAATCGGGAAAACGCTCAGTTGATAGAGTGAGAGAGCAAAAAGATCTGTTTTGTAGCTGACTGTAGCTACCAATCATATCGATGGAAATAGGTAAAATAGTAAGGTATCACGCGCAAGTTTCATAGTCGCCAGGTGACGAATAACTAACTCTAAGCGACATATTCAGATGAAAGTTTGGTTTGTGATGATTTTGAGAAAAAAAATCAATAGTATTTATGGATGTCACATAATAACTGTCCTTGAAGCAGTCGCAGGTACGAATCCATACTCTTACCTATTCGGGTCGTCATATGGGGTGAAGAGGAGGGTAAGCTTAACTGAAACAAGTGCTTGCTCTGGAGTCTGGTTTATTACTGGCTCACTTACACTATAATCACAATATATACTAAGCTAAGCTACGCCACACCTCATGAGTTTACGAGTATATACGATGCTGAATAATGCACCTCTACCTTTTGTTTTCGGTGAAGGAAAATCGTTTTTCGCGCAGCTTTTTACTGCGCTGTACTAAAATATGATAAACTTCCTTCAGCGGTGTTCCCGAATAGGTTCGACATTGGGGCCTTCAAGAAAAGACCCTATCGCTTTCTCAAAAAGTCGGCAACGCATCAGTGACCTTCTTAGGGTCATTGGTGTCTATGGACTGCGGTGATTGCTTACCATCATGCAACCCGCATGCTCGTTTGCCTACTATTCTATAAAATAAAAAAAAACATTATCAGCTTTCTATTTACCCACTGCTTGGTTTAAGCCTCTCTGTCTACGTCAAGCTTCTCTATCCTGAGCCATTGCAATACAGTTCTTGCCAGCAATACTCCTTACATCGTTAACCCAACTAGCAGTCGGTTGCCCTACGCCTCGCTTTCCGTCTCTCGCATACGAAGGAAAATATCGTCAGACAACCTATTTTATTTTATTATTCGTCTACCTATCTGGACTTATATCGATGACGTCTGTGGCCCAATGGTCATCATGCCGGACTGTCACATCGGAGGTCCCGGGTTTAATCCCCGGTCGGGTCAAGATGGAAAATGATCTTTTTCAGATTGATCTGGGTCTTGGATGTTTAACTAAATATGTATTTGTTATAAAATATAGTATCGTTGAGTTAGTATCCCATAACAAAAGTCCCGAACTTTCGGGCTAACTCAATCTGTGTGATTTGTCCGTATACATTCATTTATATTCTTCAGATATTCCATTTTAGCGCCCATAACCAAGCTTTTAGTTTAAAACCAGTTGTAAATAACCGAGCTATTGTATTTATGTGTTATGTAATTTGAACTCGCCGAGTGGATGCGCAATATGTTTATAATATAAGCTTATATATTGCGTATTACACATGGATGCACTTTGAATTATCTTTACAGTTATAGCGAACTGCCCGCGCGCATTTGGGTCTGTTTTATTAAACAGTTCAAATGGTGAGCACAACTTTATGGTTATAAGATACTTATATATTTTGTGAAACGTAATTTTATTTCATTTTATTCAACTTGCTCCTTCGTTTATAGCCAGTCTCCCATTTCTGCCGTTCAGAAAAATTGGATATCTTTTTTTTTATTAAAAATGGGTTTGCTCTTGACCACAATCTCGCCCGAGGCCTATTCACTCTGGTTTACTTTTTTTTTCTCTCTCTTCTCTTTAGTCGTATTTCCTCAGGACTGAGGGTCGTGGTCCATAAATGGAATGAAACACACACAACGACTCTCTTGGCAATTTCTAATGGAGTGGTTTGCCATTGCCTTCTCCCTTTCACACACTAGCTGATAATCATCAATCAGAGTGCAGGTTTCCTCACGATGTTTTCCTTCAGCGGAAGTTAGGGTGGTCGATAAAAACTAACATAGGTACATGAGTCAGATTGGTATACAAATTCATGTAACACGGGCAGGATTCGAACGTGGGACTTTGTAGCCACAGGCGGGCGCCCTACCATTCGGCCACCACCACAGAAAAAACGGATATTAATGTATTAATTTCACTTCTAATAAGATGAAAAATTCTTACGAATTATAACTAGTTGCGCCATGGGTCTTCGCTACCGTGGGAAAAAGTGTATGCATACTTTTTGTACCTACGTTAACTAAATTTCATAGAAATCAGTCCGTGACCTATGAAAATTATGATATTATAGTCAGATTGGTATACAAACTCATGAGGTGCAAGTAAGATTTGAACCTGGGACATTTCGGCCACAGGCTGGCGTCTTAAACCCTCCACAATTTCTTCAATAACATAAGTAACACATAAATAAAGGTCAATTAATAAATTAACCGCGGACGTAGGACGGGGTTCGGTGGTATGTGAGATATAGGATTGAATGGGCCACAATACTGCCTCGGTATAGGCTCCAATACAGTAGTATGAAATTCATTGCCATATTTTTAAGCCATTTTGATCAAAAGTCAAAAGAGCATAGAGACAAGGGATGACCAAGAGAAAAACGACCTGTCGGTCGTCCCAGGTATTAATTCGAGAAATAAATAATTTCATAAAATAATTAATAATTTAGCCATCGCCTATGGCGCTCTCTCGTTTCGGAGGCCAAAATACACTTTGGAGTCACTGAGCCAGCGAATTTAGTAAGTTATTAATAAAATTTAAAGACTGTAAATTATTTTAGGGATGGGCGACTATCCGACTACAATATAGTCCAGGGCCCGGCGGCGACGCGCGCGCATCTATTGTGAACATTTTTATTGACCGCTAGAACAATGAGATCACTCGACAAAAGCTTAGATATTACGCACGAAACTCGAAACACCTGCTTAAAACCGAACTTATATTAACGATTTATTAACATTTCATATAATGATATAATATAAATATTGTTGCGTTACAATATTTCTATATTTTCTTACACTGTAATCTATTGATGTATCTATTTATTTATTTACTTAGTTTAGTACTATACTCTGGATCGTGTAAGAAAAAATAAAAGGTCATTGCCCTGGCACCTACAACAAGACATTTTTATTTTGCGATAATTATCGCTTACCATAGATTGGTATCGCAAACTATCGTCCCTCATGAAATCTTAGTACCGGCGCGTAAAGGTAGTTGAGCTACACTGGCGTAACTCCAAATAAAATAAAGTCGAGGTATAACGTCACGTATTATAACGGCGAAATCTATAGGTGTAGTGGCGTTCAGCCTCCTTACTGACTTGACTATGGACGGACTCTATGACCTCTGACGGACAAGGAAAAAAAGAGACTATTGACCGACAGGACAGCAAGACAAAGCAGACTGACCAGAAGCTGACGAAACATTATTATTTTATAAGTGTTTTAATTGAATCTTGAACCGACGCGACCGTTCAAGTGGTCCTTCGAGCCGGATATTTATTTGCAACTTTTTTATAACAAAAACTATTTACAGACAAATTTAAATTACAAACAGAACGCACACTATTTACAATATAAACATTTTCTTCATTGAGTCCACGTATCTTAAACGAAACAATCTTTGAGTCCCGCTCTGTAGTCGTCATGCCGGACGCACCGCAGATGCGAAGGGAGGCTGTCGGTCCAGTAATGCCAGCCCTTTCCAACAGCGCGGAGCTCGCCAAAGTCAAAGCAGACCCTTCGTCTAGGAGGGCGTATGTCGTAATATCTCCTTTATCTCCCGACACAACAACTGGAACCACTTTCAATAATACATGAGATTGTTTGTGACTCTGTCTACATGTGTTGACCGTTCTGTCTTCCTCCTGAACTCCGAGGTCAGCCCGCGGTGAGGCGTGCAGCAATGCGTTATGTACAAGTGTGCAGCCGGGTTCCTTGCATTTTGCCTTTGTTCTGCACATTCGAAGTTGGTGTTTGGAAGATAGGCACGAGAAACACAACTTCTTGTCGGAAACAAACTTCCATCTGTCATCTATGCACATATTTACAAAACTAGGACATTTACCTAGGCGATGGTCTCCGTCGTTACACAGTATGCATAAAGAGCCGTTGGTTAACAAAACTGGCTTCCAGGGCTTTTCCGCCGCCGCCGTCTTAAATTTTGCATCGTTTCGGCTATCAGTATGTTTGACAGGGATCGGTGCAATATTCGTCGCTGCATTCGCAGTTCTCATTAACCAGTCGGAAACAGTCTGAAGCGTGACGGGGTCTTTTAGGTCGTACACGTAGAAACTCCAATTGTATTGCAATAAAGACGGCAATTTTTTTATAATCTCTCTGATTAGAGTTTTGTTTGCCAAATGACCCGTCTCATCGGTAAGTGTCATTGCAGCGACTGTATTTTGTACAGAGGTTGCATATTCTATTAACTCCGTTTATGTCATCCTGACGTATGTGGCTGACGGCTCGAATTTTTTCGATCATAACTTCAATGAGATGGTCTTGTCGGCCAAATCTTAGCTTTAAGGTAGAAATGATCTTGTCCAGGCCAGTGGCGCTTACCAGTAAAGCGGACACTGACTCTCTGGCCTTACCTTTAAGGCATCTCATAAGCCGGGCTATATTCTCTTCCTCACTATAGTCGCACAGTGTAGTGGTTGCTTTAAATTGGCTGTAAAATAAGGGCCACTCTAAAATATCGCCAGAGAATGGCGGTAAATCTTTGACGGACTGTCTGGCCAAGAACTTACTTAGGGTGCCCTCGACGGATGAACTGTCTTGTCTTATTTTTTCTTTGATTAGCTTCGCCTTTAGCTCTAACCTTTCGACTTCATCCTGTAGTTCCGCAACGTAGCTTCTGGCGACGTCCTCCGCGGTCGGTGGTCGCTGTCGGCGACTGGCGGTGGACGAAGCGTGTGAAGCGTGCGATAGCGCGGGCGAGGGCGCACGTGTCGAGCGCGCCGATCGCATCGGGGACGGACTCCGGCTTCGCGCTGAGAGCGGCGAGGGTGCGCGGCTGGTCGGCCCGGCGCGAGGTGGTAGTGGCCGGGCAGTCTGGCTGGGCGTGTCGGCCACAGCTAATTTTTTACCCCTGCGTGTCCGTGTCTCCATGGTCTGGTTCAGCACCGAAAGTCATTACGTTCATTACGTAGGTGTCATTTTCCCACAGAATCCTCTGGGCGTGTCTGTCCTTTTGTCGGATGAGAACTCTGTGGAACATCTCCTGAATATCGGCACTCACCGCCCACTTGCCAGTCCTAAATCCCAACAAGACCGCTGGCAACGAAGTCAGGAAATCAGGGCCACGCAATAAAAAGTCATTCAAAGACTTACCATCTGACTTAGCTGCGCAGTCCAGGACAATTAGGACCATGGAGACACGGACACGCAGGGGTAAAAATTAGCTGTGGCCGACACGCCCAGCCAGACTGCCCGGCCACTACCACCTCGCGCCGGGCCGACCAGCCGCGCACCCTCGCCGCTCTCAGCGCGAAGCCGGAGTCCGTCCCCGATGCGATCGGCGCGCTCGACACATGCGCCCTCGCCCGCGCTATCGCACGCTTCACACGCTTCGTCCACCGCCAGTCGCCGACAGCGACCACCGACCGCGGAGGACGTCGCCAGAAGCTACGTTGCGGAACTACAGGATGAAGTCGAAAGGTTAGAGCTAAAGGCGAAGCTAATCAAAGAAAAAATAAGACAAGACAGTTCATCCGTCGAGGGCACCCTAAGTAAGTTCTTGGCCAGACAGTCCGTCAAAGATTTACCGCCATTCTCTGGCGATATTTTAGAGTGGCCCTTATTTTACAGCCAATTTAAAGCAACCACTACACTGTGCGACTATAGTGAGGAAGAGAATATAGCCCGGCTTATGAGATGCCTTAAAGGTAAGGCCAGAGAGTCAGTGTCCGCTTTACTGGTAAGCGCCACTGGCCTGGACAAGATCATTTCTACCTTAAAGCTAAGATTTGGCCGACAAGACCATCTCATTGAAGTTATGATCGAAAAAATTCGAGCCGTCAGCCACATACGTCAGGATGACATAAACGGGTTAATAGAATATGCAACCTCTGTACAAAATACAGTCGCTGCAATGACACTTACCGATGAGACGGGTCATTTGGCAAACAAAACTCTAATCAGAGAGATTATAAAAAAATTGCCGTCTTTATTGCAATACAATTGGAGTTTCTACGTGTACGACCTAAAAGACCCCGTCACGCTTCAGACTGTTTCCGACTGGTTAATGAGAACTGCGAATGCAGCGACGAATATTGCACCGATCCCTGTCAAACATACTGATAGCCGAAACGATGCAAAATTTAAGACGGCGGCGGCGGAAAAGCCCTGGAAGCCAGTTTTGTTAACCAACGGCTCTTTATGCATACTGTGTAATGACGGAGACCATCGCCTAGGTAAATGTCCTAGTTTTGTAAATATGTGCATAGATGACAGATGGAAGTTTGTTTCCGACAAGAAGTTGTGTTTCTCGTGCCTATCTTCCAAACACCAACTTCGAATGTGCAGAACAAAGGCAAAATGCAAGGAACCCGGCTGCACACTTGTACATAACGCATTGCTGCACGCCTCACCGCGGGCTGACCTCGGAGTTCAGGAGGAAGACAGAACGGTCAACACATGTAGACAGAGTCACAAACAATCTCATGTATTATTGAAAGTGGTTCCAGTTGTTGTGTCGGGAGATAAAGGAGATATTACGACATACGCCCTCCTAGACGAAGGGTCTGCTTTGACTTTGGCGAGCTCCGCGCTGTTGGAAAGGGCTGGCATTACTGGACCGACAGCCTCCCTTCGCATCTGCGGTGCGTCCGGCATGACGACTACAGAGCGGGACTCAAAGATTGTTTCGTTTAAGATACGTGGACTCAATGAAGAAAATGTTTATATTGTAAATAGTGTGCGTTCTGTTTGTAATTTAAATTTGTCTGTAAATAGTTTTTGTTATAAAAAGTTGCAAATAAATATCCGTACATAACTGACTATGTGACAGACCGTGACCTACGACCTGACAAGATTGAGTTGTTGATCGGACAAGACAACATAGACTTAATTATAATTAGACAGGTTATACAACGACATAAGACTGGACCCAATTATTTCAAAGACTGACTTGGGATATGTTGTTCATGGTATTGTTGGACTTGGTGGTATACCAAACGACATGACTGTCCTACACGCCTGTCAATGTGACGACTTACAAGACTTGGTTAAAAGATCCTTTTCTACAGAATCTTTCGGCGTGAAGCAGGCTGGCGACTTTCCTCTTTCTCGAGAGGATCAGCTAGCGCTGAAGATTATGGAGCGGACTACCAAACTTTTGCCCGAAGGTCGATGGGAAACTGGTTTGCTCTGGAAGTCCGAAGATATTCAGCTTCCTGACAGCCTCCCACAGGCTAGGGGTTCGACTGACTGGTGTCCAGAAGAAAATGGTAAAGTATCCCGAGTTTGCTTTACAGTATAGGGCAAAGATCGACGAGAACTTGGACAAGGGGTACATTTCCAGACTGAAGCCAGAGGATTGTATCACCCAGGACAAGACGTGGTATCTACCGCATTTTGCTGTTTTTAACCCCAATAAGCCGAACAAATTAAGAATTGTCCTGGACTGCGCAGCTAAGTCAGATGGTAAGTCTTTGAATGACTTTTTATTGCGTGGCCCTGATTTCCTGACTTCGTTGCCAGCGGTCTTGTTGGGATTTAGGACTGGCAAGTGGGCGGTGAGTGCCGATATTCAGGAGATGTTCCACAGAGTTCTCATCCGACAAAAGGACAGACACGCCCAGAGGATTCTGGTGGGAAAATGACACCTACGTAATGAACGTAATGACTTTCGGTGCTGTATGCTCGCCATCATCAGCCCAATATGTCAAGAACCTGAATGCCCGCAGATTCGAAACTACGTACCCCCGAGCGGTAGATGCAATTATAAACGCTCACTACGTAGACGATTACATCCACTCGTTTGACAGCGAGGACGAGTTGATCGAGACGGTGGAAGACGTAGTGCGCATACATGCGTCCGGCGGTTTTAATCTGCGGAACTTCATCTCAAGTTCGACGCGTCTTCTGGCAAGCTTGCCTGCAGACAAACTTGCCGCCAGCAGCCTCAAGGTCCTTTCGGTGGGTCAGGGTGACGTTGAAAGGATTCTTGGAGTAAGATGGCAGCAGCAGACTGATGAGTTTCTTTTTAAGCTCAATTTCCCCAAAATACACGAGGATGTCAAAAGTGGGTTGAAACGTCCCACCAAACGGGAAGTTCTTCGGATATCAATGTCAATCTTTGATCCGATGGGCTTCCTACTATACGTAACAGTGAAGACCCGTATTTTATTGCAGTCCGAGTGGAAGTCACAGATCGGATGGGATGATGAGATCGAAACCAGCCAATTCGAGAAGTGGCAGACCTGGCTAACTGAACTTCGAAAGTTGAGTGACTTCAGAATACCTCGCTGGCTCTTCACAGACTTATGTGATAGGCGAGACCACCCGGAAATGCACATATTCTGTGACGCAAGTAGCAAAGCCTTTGCTTGTGTCGGATATTTACGTGCCAAGACGACAACAGATGGAAAATGGCACGTATCTTTCGTCATGGCAAAAGCACGTGTCGCGCCGCTCAAAGTGATGAGCATCCCTCGGCTTGAGTTACAAGCCGCACTGATGGGTGCTAGACTAGCAAACACTTTGAAGCAGCACATAGACGTAGGGAAAGTATTTTTCTGGACGGATTCGAAAACCGTGCTCAGCTGGCTGCGATCTGACAGCGGCCGGTTTAAGCCTTTTGTAGCCCATCGTGTCAGTGAGATCTCAGAGCTGACCGACGTTCATCACTGGAGGTGGGTGCCGTCCGGTTTAAACACGGCTGATGACGCCACCCGTGAGACCGTCATCGAAGACAACACGCGATGGCTTCACGGGCCACTGTTCCTCCGAGAGGCAGAACAATCATGGCCTGTTGAAGAAGCTGAGGTTGAGCTCGATATGAACGACAAGGAGCTAAAAGTATGCGCTTTGACCTATGTGAACGATGAGCTGCCTGATGACAGCCGTTTCTCAAGGTATTGGAGACTTGTCCGAAGTTCTGCCTGGTTCTATAGAGCGATCTATAACTGGACTCATGGGACTTGTAGACGACGAGGGGAATTAACAGCCGATGAAGTGACTGCTGCGGAACTTGTGTGGATTAGGGAAAGCCAAAAACGAATGTTGTCAGGCGACATAGAGAGTATTAGGCAGACTGGTTACGTTGCGAAGTCCAGCCCACTTCGCCAGTTGACCCCTTTTCTAGACGAAGACGGTATTCTGCGCGTTCGAGGGAGGATTAGCAGCTCACATCCGATGATACTTCATCCCAAAGACAGATATGTCAAGCTCCTGTTAATGCCAGTACCATGTTGACTCGGCACACAATGGCAGAGAACGCGTGCTGATAGAAGTCAGACGACGATTTTGGGTACTGAATGGGAGAAATGCCGTTAAAAGTACATGGAATGACTGCCAGTACTGCAAAAATAGGAGAGCCAAGCCTACGCCCCCTCTTATGGCAGAATTGCCAAAAGTCCGAACAGAAATGACAGAACGGCCTTTTAAATACACCGGGCTTGATTATTTTGGTCCGATGCTGGTAAAAGTAGGTCGGAGACAAGAAAAAAGGTGGGTGGCTTTGTATACGTGCCTAACTGTTCGAGCAATCCATCTCGAAGTCGTCCACGACCTGACTACCAGCTCGGTACTTATGAGCCTGAGACGTTTAATCGCCCGTAGAGGCTGTCCCAGTGAAATCTATAGTGACAACGCGACGACTTTTCGTGGAGCTGACCGAGAACTAAGACAGGCTGTGGAAGCCATTGACAGAAACGTTTTGACAGCGTTTGGAAGCGTTCGCCATTTAGAGTGGCGATTCATATCCCCAAATGCACCACATATGGGGAGCTGCTGGGAGCGGCTCGTGAGGTCCGTTAAGACCAGCCTACGAGTGACGTTGAAGACTAGAGCTCCGACAGACCAGACTCTATTAACATTACTTGCTGAGACCGAGTACATGATAAATTCTAGACCGTTGACATACGTACCATTGGACCATGAAGATGACTTACCTTTGACGCCTAATGACTTTCTTCTCGCCAAGGCAGACTTCCTTTCTCACCCCTTTGGATCATTTACAGATCATGACTTACTACGACGGACATGGCGGGAATCGCAGCGTTTAGCGGACATGACTTGGAAGCGGTGGGTTAAGGAATACCTACCAACATTGACCAGACGTGACAAGTGGAACCGCAATGCTGACAGATCACTGGTTGTCGGTGACGTTGTGGTGATTGCTGATGATCAGCTGCCCCGCAACCAGTGGCCTCTTGGCAGGGTCGACCAGGTCTTTCCAGGAAAGGATGGCTTGGTCCGAGTGGCCCAAATTAAGACTAGACTTGGACTTTACACTAGACCTGTGACTAAACTGTGCAGGCTGGACGTCCACTCCTCAACTTAAGTACCAGCCTTCTGGTACTGGAGGTGGGGATGTAGTGGCGTTCAGCCTCCTTACTGACTTGACTATGGACGGACTCTATGACCTCTGACGGACAAGGAAAAAAAGAGACTATCGACCGACAGGACAGCAAGACAAAGCAGACTGACCAGAAGCTGACGAAACATTATTATTTTAAATAAGTGTTTTAACTAAATCTTGAACCGACGCGACCGTTCAATAGGAAATATTAATTATTATTATGTTTCGAAGTTTATTATGATATATTAAATGCCTTCTTTTACTCAATTCCATCTGTAACTGTAGAACCTAATATTTTTAATAAAGCAAATAAAATAAATGGCCCTTTGAATTCGTAAAAAATCAAGTTATATCGGTTTGTCGCAAATCGCAATGTTTCGTGTGATGTCAGACTCGCTCCGCCTAGTCAGAAGTGCGGCACCTTTGGCTTGGCGGTTATTTTATTTATTTAACCTTTATTGTACAAAAATAAAGAGTAAACGTACAATAGTAGAGCTTAATGCTAAAGCATTATCTACCAGCCAACCTTTGGGTTATACAGAAAATTTTAGGTGGGTGTATAATAAAGATATTATTACTAAGTACATATACTTAAGTAAATAATAATATCATACATAATTAAATACGAATACCACAATAATTATTTATATAGAGGTAAATAAATATATATGTAAATAATACATAAGTATATATATAAATACAGTATATACAAATAATATAAGCAGCGAAACTCATAGATAGAATTTGTACACTTGTGTCTTTCTTTCTTGTGTCTACGGTTTTGACGAGCTCGACGCCCGCCCGGCACCGCGGTCTCGTACGAACTTCATTCCGTTGAATATGGCCACATATGCTTTTGCAGGTTATTTTTAGTTGTGAATTATTGATTGTTATTGTTTCTCTATTTGTTTTTGTTAATGTTAATAGTTTATTAGTTGTTTTGTTTGATTGAGCAAAAATTGTTCTGGCTTCTATTGGCATAAAAGACCCCCATATTTTTTTCTTAGGTAAATAAATATCTCTAAGTACAGACACAGACCAGTTACAGTTTTATTATCTACATTATGTAGATATGATCGTGGTTTCTGATATGTTTAAATATGTTGTTATTGTAACAATAAAAGTTATTCTCCAAAATACTGAATATTTTTTTAGTCCCGTATCTGCGCCTTAGGCTTACATAGGTACTTTTGTTCCTTTTGCACAACCTGTCATACGTTATATTCAACCCCACATACATAAATACCAATTGGGTTTGTTTTTTATTTTAATGTCTTTAAAAAAATGTTTGTGACGTCTGACAAGGTCATTATGCTCACCCCGCCTCCTACTGCGATTCGCAAGGAGACGTATTTGCGATAATTTTGTAAGACATTGTATAGTATCGTTTCCAAAAATGGTGTACATTGGTAGAGAGACGTCAATGACCTTTTGTCCAGATTTATATCGCTTATACTATAGATAAATATCATATTATAATGTGCTTGATCGCTGTGCTGTAGATATGTTTGTAAAATACTATAGCGGAGAAATATTAGTCGGCTATCAATCAGGTCATAGCAGAAGACCAGTGCTTTGCTCATCACAGCTGTGAGAAAAGATTTTCACTGAGCTATGGCCTTTTTGAATTGCTGCAGCGCACACTTGCTGTGTCTGTGCATGTGTGTGCTAAGCATATTCAAATAAATATTTTTCATATCACTCTTGTGATACCCCTGGTGTTGCAGTTGTCCATGGGCAGCGGTTATTGCTTACCATTAGGTGACCTGCTGGCTCGTTCGCCGCCCTGTGTTATAAAATAAAAATCCATCATACACAGGATAGTAGGTACCTAATTATCGTGTATTTGATAACCACTTAAAATAACTCGTCAATATGAGCTTGCCAAAAGGATAGCGCATTTATGTCAAAATTATTTCACAACGCTTAAAAACGAACACTGAATGAGTTTATTAAGTGCCGTAATAAACTTCTAAGAAACATTTCAAAAACGACACCACACATCCATAGGTCACTCTCTCACGTTACCAAATACACTAATATGAATGTCGCAACACTCAAATCGATTGTCGATGGACCGTGTCTCGAATTTCACTCATTTACATTACAATCGAATTCTCGATAATCGAGTCGAGAGCTGGACAAACGTTGCACGCGCTTTATTAATTGTTTTCTTATGAAATTGTTTGTTTTATAATCGACTTTAGTTAGATAACGGTCGGTTGGTAGTTTTTTAGGGTTCTGTACTCGATCAGCGATCAACGTCAATAGTTTAGAGGGGGTATCACGTTAGAGCTCAATATTTGTTGATTCAATTATTTATTTATTTTTATGTATGAAAAGTGATCTAAGTTGAATAGTTAGAAGCTATTTGAGTGGGAGCAATTTATATCGGTGCTCTGATAGTAATATCTCTATTTAATATGTACGGAACTACTGCGCGCACTCGATTCGCTCTTGACCAATTTTTATTTTAAGTGTTATCGATGTGACATATTGCTATATTCAATTTGACATCGAATAACTTGTATTCGTATTGACACGAATTTTCAGACCGTTCATTATGAAGTTGATTTGCATAATCGATAATATTATTCGATTGTTTGTTTTTATGTTAATTTTTTTTATTATTGCCTTTACTGGATTTATATGTGATAGGAATGCGTCTTTTTTTCTTTTCTTTTTTGCCAGTCGGGCGCCCTAGGTACCGCTGGAGCGATGAGGTTCTGAAAGACCTACAGAGCCTCAGAGCAGAAAAACTGGCGAGAATTGGTGCAAGACCGCAAAAAATGGCGTCATCTCGTGTCGGAGGCCAATATCCACTTCGGGTCGCTGCGCCGCAGTAGTAAGTAGTAAGTAAGGAATGCGTCTTTAAATAAAATTCGTTCATATCCGATTATAGTGTTGCTTGTAATTGGGATATTGAATTCAGAAAAATAAAAAAAATTTCGTACATTGATTTTATTTCCATTTAATATGTTGTTACACATTAAATACTAAATACTTAAACTATAAATACTTATAAGGTGACTGTCGTGACATTCATATAACCGCTGAATGGAATAAAAAGGTCCACTAAATTTCAATTTGACTTCTAATTTAAACTTTGAAATGTCTTAATTGTCGGTCGCACAAATATTACATTTTTTTGCATACCATTTAAGAAAATTATACCTAATATCTTAATTATGAGATTTTTTGCATACCATTTAAGAAAATTATACCTAATATCTTAATTATGAGAGTCATTGTCGAATAACCTCAACGAATTGATTACGCGCAAATCGACGCGTGGCAAAAATACTGTATCTCTCTGTCTCCAAAACTAATTGACCGTAAAATATTCAAAATAAAGCCAATAAATGATCCATTAAAAAGTCAAAATTCGTTTGCCCCAATTAAATAACTATCTTTAATTCAATACGTCATGGGAAACAAACTAGTGACAATATCGTAATTTGTGACTATCAGTTCGATATGGCTATCATCGCAGAAAAATACAGAAAAACAAAAAGACATTTATACGTATTTTAATGACTTAATTGTCCAAAAAGTTATAAAGGGACACGCATTCGTAAAGAAGACATTATATAAAATGTTATTGTAAGATTTCGTGTCACGCAATGTGCGTGTAACTTCCTCTTAATTCTGTCATATTAGTCCCCAATAATATAAAGTTACAGTATTGCGTATGCTATTTTTTGTTATATAGTCAAAATGATAACAATATTTACAGATATCCATCATATATCCTTAAACATAGTGAATAGGCTACACCGTAGACCTCATCTCTGTCCTCGGGCAAGATTGTGGTCAAGAGCAAACCCATTTTTTTATAAAAAAAACATAGAAACAAATGCGTTTATAATATCTAATGTCACAAACATATATAAATCAAACCTCTGCAGTTGTTGAGTCTAGTCTGATGGCCATACGACACATACAATGGGCATACGACATTATTATTATGTTTATACAGAAACTTTAATTTTATTGTTAGGTAGCTGTCCTATTTTTTTCCATCTACCAAATTGCACTATGTGTATTACATAGAAATATTGCTTTAGCCTTTTTGACCCTTTACTATTGAATGTTCCATAAAAATTGTGTGTATTAAATACAATGGAGCAATACAAGCGACTACAAAAAGAACGCAACCACATGTTTGTCCAAGAGAAAGTAAAAGACAATACGATTATGTTGCCTCTTTAATTCGTACAGCTGTATTGACATCGAGTCTTGTTCGATGATTTATCGACGTTTTAAATCGATAGTTGTTAACAGCACTTGTGACGGTGCACATTCGCTTAATTGCGATTTAAATGAACACGAAACTCGGACATTTTTTATCGATTTTCTGTTCAATTTATATCCGTTGTGTTTCGTGAGAATAGAACGCTTGTTTTTCGAATCACAATTCGATAGATGAAAAGTTTTAATTGTGATTGACGCCATTTATGATTCGTTTAAAAACTGACATGAGAGAATTATTATATGGTACTTTTACCTTTAACGGAATACAAATATAGTCTAGGGCAAAAATAATCTATGTACCTATATTATATTTGTACGCGTTACGTGTGCACTACGATTCGTACGTGCATATTTTTAAGATGGGGATATGAAAGCAGATACAAAATCGTTAAATGTAGAAACTAGCAGATTGAAATTTTGCAGAGTGAAGAATGAATTTTGAAAATTCCACCCCTAAGACGAAATGGGTAAAACTAAATTCATGTGAGCGAAGCCGAGTGCAAAAGCTAGTTTACTCTATAGATGTCTTGTGAAGTAAAAATAATCTGGATGTTTCATATTTGTACTTTTTATTTTGCTCTGTGCGATGCTGATGTCTGAATGAACCTATATAATAATTGGTGACAATTGATGATTACTTCAACTAAAAGGTGATGTGGGAGGTTAGGTATTGGCTATAAAAGTAACTATTATTGGACTAGGTTTTGAAACAGGACGTGAGGTTTGTGGTTTTGATGGTCCGGTTATTAATTATATATTTGTATATTTTTTAATACTTTCTGTTTCTGTAAAAAAATGGGAATCAATTACGTTTTCTATCCTATGTGTATCATTAAAATTAATAAGCTAAATGATGTTCCTATTTTTGCATCTCAACAAAGAGTTTTATCTGAGATGTGTCGTATGCTCGTTTGCCTAATTAGTAAAAAATTAATAAGATACAAACTTGGCAAACTAGCTTATTACTATGACCTCAAGTGGAAGTGAATATATACAGAAACTGTATGACGTACGGAGTATACGTCCTCATAAACAGGTAACTTTTTAAAATTTATATATTCTTTTAAAATTATGGTAACATTTGACCTATGCCCTGATATTTTTTAAAATATTGCCAATCATAAAAATTTACATACCTAATTATTGATTCGAAACTTCCTCAAAATTATAAATCTAACACTTACCTACATAATTATTACTAGTTGTTTTTAAACTTCCTTATCTAAAAAAATATGATTTTTATAAATTGCTCATCTCAAAAATTTTAAGAATCTTTAAAAAATTACTCCAGCCCAAATAATAATAGTGTTGACAAGAGGCCATCCTCGAAATGTCGATGTATGGAAATAGATGTGAGTCAGACTGACATCATAAAAATCTACAAGTATCGTTCCTGACCTTTGCCGTGATAAATGCGATGAGTACGTAGGTCGGGTTAGGTTGGGGCTATAAAGTCAGCGATTTACGAAAATAATCCACATATTTTTATTAGTCATTTTAACGTTCAATTACTAAGGTTTTCTGTCTCAATGTATTTATCTAGCAACTGAAATTGTTATCAAAAATAGACTGTTGATTACTTTTTTGGCAATATTCGGTTGTTATCTATACATATAATAAAACAGTAAAAATATTTTGTCTGTACATTTAGTATTTTTGACTAAAATGGATAGAGGGACACCTAAAAAGAACAATAGAAAGCAAAAAAAAAATTTTGGAATTTCTTGTCTGTCTGTCTGTCTGTCTGTCTGTCTGTCTGTCTGTATGTATGTACGCGTTTCACGCAAAAACTACTGGACGGATTTGAATGAAACTTTTTTTGTTGTATAGCTATTAAGCCTGGGCAACATATAGGCTATAATTCATTTTGAAAACTGGAACACCTGATGAAGAACCATAACAGAACAGCTAAACCATAAGAAATATGCCATAACCATAAGAAAAAAAGTCGTTCAACCTGATGAGCATTTTCTGCTGACGTATAAAAATTGAAGATCTGGAACATCTGATGAAGAACTGCAAGAGACCAGCTACACTATAACATATATGGAAATGGCGCCTTAACAAAAATCGTTCAACCTGATGAGCATTTTCTGCTGACGTATAAAAATTGAAGATCTGGAACATCTGATGAATAACTCCAAGAGACCAGCTACACTATAACATATATGGAAATGGCGCTTTAGCAAAACTTGATTAATCTGATGAGTATTTTCTGTAGACGTATAAAAATCGAAGATCCGAAACATCTGAAATTGTTTGGAACACAAAAATACTTTTCATCTAAGCAAAACTCACGCGGGCAAAGCCGCGGGCGACAGCTAGTACATATTAAGTAAGTACCTATCATTTATTTAAATGTGGCTGGTGAGTGTTTCTAAAAATTATTGCATGAATTAAAACGAAAAACACGGCAATAATTACACGATGACAAAACTATGACTAAAACTTAAATTAATCGTTCTTAGCTTTCCATTACCATCTCCTGGGTAAGTATAAGGTTCCCTCTGTCTACGCCAATCTTGTTTTTCCCGGTCTATCGTCATCGTCAAAACTTAAATCAATTAACTAAAACGTTTCTAAAAATGTATGTATGTATAATACATATTCCTACTCCATTAATATGAATACACCAAAATGTCAACAAATAACTAAAATAATATTTTGTTGCAATATGAAATACTTCCTGTCCGAACGACTTCATAGCCCAACATTTAATCTGAAATCTAGAAAACAATATCGATATCGATGAGGGGCGGTGCCGCCCCGCCCTATACGAATAAATATTTAATTAAACTTATGAGAGCGCACGATTTCATACACCAGCCCATGATTTGATTTTTTTATTTTTTTTTTATGTAGAGGCTTAGCCATAAAGCTGTCATAACTGTTCTTGAATTGATACTTCAAATACTAAGATATAAGTTATACTAATTATTATACTAAGGAAGAAGAAAGAGATGAAATATTCAATAATATTTTTTTTTGAATAAAACTCGAAGTTTTTTGTTTTTCTTTAGATAAAATATTTTGGGGTGGGTGGGATCTACCTCCTAGCGGTCCACCCCGAGCAACGTTGCCGCATTCTATATGTGGTAGCGGCAGAAGATCCTACAAGCGGTGGTAGGCTCAGAAATGGGCCGCCTGGTTTGCAACCACCCTCCTGCGAATTGCGCGCCAGCCACGTGCAAAGGCTGCCCCGCCACCACGCGAAAAATCCCGTAACGCTCCACCGTGCCAGTCGGCGACTGGTTGGGAGGACCCGGTGGATCGTTCCGGGGGGGTTCGGGCGTCCCCGCGGTCTCCAGGTGAATTCCCCTTACGATCAGTGGAGCCTAAGAGTTCCTTCTGTGGTGAAGGGCACGTTCATCATATTTTTCACACCCCTTTGTTCACTCCATAAGATATGAAATGAAGAAGCTAAAGAGAAAGATTACACAACGGCTTAATTTCCTCCCATTAAAAGTGCAACTCACTAACATCAGAGGATTGCACTCCAATCTCGATCCGGTCCATCACCACCTTGAGACCGAGAAGCCGCACCTATTCTTTCTAACGGAGACGCAGATAGCAACCCCGTTGGACGTGTCATACCTCTTTACCCTGGATACACTCTTGAACATAAGTTCAAGAAACGAGCAGGGGTCTGTGTGTATGTTCGCGATGACATTTGCTGTAAACGTCTCCGTTGCTTCGAGAAGTCAGGTTTTTCAGTGCTGTGGCTGCTTGCTGACACCGGAGCTGAGAAATCTCTCTACGTCGGTGTCTACCGGGCACACAGCGGTGATCAGGAGACAACAGGGCTAATTGAATATCTCACTGAGACGGCTGATACTGCACTACAGAGATATCCAACAGCGGAACTTGTTTTTCTGGGGACTTTAATGCCCACCACAACGAGTGGCTATACCCATACCAGAAAACTGACCATGCTGGTAGGGAGGTGCGAAGGTTTGCCTTAGCACTAGATCTAACCCAGCTGGTGGACCAAGCAACGCGTATACCGGATATCGCTGGCCATACACCTAATTGCCTTGACTTGTTGCTGACAAATGATCCGCACAGACACTCAGTATCCGTCTCCAGCACCGCTGGGTACGTCCGATCACTGTGTGGTGAAAACCGTATCTGTCTGCTCTCCTCCGGATGATAGTCCCCGGGGCTTGAGGCGAGTCTGGCGATACGAGTCGGCAAACTGGGATGAGATGCGAGGTTTCTTTGCATCATACCCTTGGCAGCAAACGTGCTTCTCTTCGAGTGATCCTTCGCGCTCTGCTGATGCAGTTGCAGATGTGATTAAGCAGGGAATGGAATATTTCATCCCATTCTCCGACATTCCGCTTGGTCACAAAGCCCGTCCTTGGTATAATGCGGACTGTGTTCGTGCTGACGCTCTAAAACAGTCTGCATACCAAGCCTGGAGTGCAGGCACGCGATCGCAAAGAATCTGCGCGGAAAATCCTCAGAAAGAAGAGAGCCTTTAACTGCGCCAAAAAGTCGTGAAAAAGGGTTTTACGCAAGGCTAGTTTCAACCATGTCAGCCGAATAGGAGCGAAACTAGCAACCTACCCACCAGGCAGCAAGCAGTTCTGGTCCCTATCGAAATCGGTTGAGTCTAACTTCTGCCGTCCTTCATTGCCTCCTATGCAAAAGCCAGACGGGTCACTGGCTCATTCTGCAACTGAGAAAGCAAATTTATTTGCTACTCAATTTGCAAACAATTCGCGTCTCGACTCTGGCTCTAAGCAACCACCTACTATACCTCGTTGTGATTCCTCAATGCCAGAGTTGACAATCCATAATAAAGAGGTCCGTAGAGCTTTACTTAATCTTGACGTGAATAAAGCTAGTGGTCCCGACGGTATACCCGCAAAAGTTCTGAGGTGTTGTGCGCCCGAGTTGTCTCCAGTATTGACACGTCTGTACCGTCTGTCTCTTTCTTCCAATGCCGTACCAAAATCTTGGAAGCTTGCCAATGTACAACCAGTACCCAAAAAGGGAAATCGCGCCGACCCCTTAATTATCGACCCATCGCTATCACCTCCATACTGTGCAAAGTCATGGAAAGGGTTCTCAACAAAAAGCTGCTCGCGTACCTAGAAGAAAATGATCTCCTCAGTGATCATCAATATGGTTTCCGCCAGGGACGATCTACTAGGGGATCTTCTTGTGTACGTGACACATTGTTGGAGCGAGGCCATCGAGAAACATGGTGAAGCACTTGGTGTTTCTCTTGACATCTCGAAGGCTTTCGACAGGGTTTGGCACGCTAGTCTGCTGAGCAAGCTTCCAGCTTACGGCATCCCTGCTGGCCTCTGTAGCTGGATAGCTGACTTCCTGAGTGAACGATCGATCAAAGTGGTCATTGATGGCTGCTCGTCTGATCCAAAGACTATTGACGCCGGTGTTCCTCAGGGGTCGGTCCTCTCTGCAACTCTTTTCCTGCTGCACATCAATGACCTTCTTACACCCGGTATTGTTGGGTATGCAGATGATAGTACTGTTGTGGAGAGGTACTTGTCCGGTGCAGGGATTAGCGGGGATCAGTTAAAACTTGAGAGAAAGGCCATGGTTGAGCGAACTGACCAGACGTTAGACTACGTATCCCAGTGGGGAGAGAGTAATCTGGTCACTTTTAACGCTTCCAAGACACAGGCGTGTCTATTCACCGCAAAAAGGAGCCCTTTCATCCTTGCTCCTACTTTTCGGGGTACATCGGTTCCTATAACCGACAAGCTTGAACTCCTTGGCATGGAGTTGACAAAAAACCTCAACTTCGGCACCACCATCGAATCCAAAGCCCAATAAGCTGCCAAGAAGCTGGGCATTCTCAATAGGGTGAAGCGATACTTCACACCACAGCTTCTTACTCTTTACAAAGCTCAAGTCCGTTCTTGCATGGAGTACTGCAGTCACCTTTGGGACGGCTCGGCGAAGTACCAACTGGCCACTTTGGATTCGGTGGAACGCAGAGCCAAAAAAATAATCGGCGATGAAAAATTAACGAACGCTAAGCTCCACAGCCTAGCTCATCGTCGAAAAGTTGCCTGCTTGCCGGTTTTCTACCGATTGTACTTCGGAGAGTGTGCTCATGAGCTGCATGAGCTCATACCACCTGCCCCTTTCTTCAACCGGATAACCAGACGCACTGCGGGCTATCATCCCTTCTTCGTTAATATTCTCCCCCCGCACGCACCAAGCGCTTTTCGTCATCATTCTTGATGCGCACAGCAAAGCACTGGAACTCCCTACCTGCGTCTGTGTTTCCGAGCACATACAACCTGACTCTCTTCAAAACCAGAGTGAATAGGCTGCTTCTGGGTAAGCTCGCTTCATCGTAGACCTCATCTCTGTCCTCGGGCAAGATTGTGGTCAAGAGCAAACCCATATTTAATAAAAAAAAAAAAAGATAATATGTTGCTCTAATTTTTATTGAAATAAAAAACTGTAATGTCAAAATGTCTCGTGTAACATAGATCTTTATTTTGAAGTATGGCAATAATTTTCAAAAACCAATATATTTTTTACACATTACGATAGCAAAATTATAAACAAAGTTTTTGATAGATACAAACAGTATTACGTCTTTATACCTTACGAGACAGACAGAGCCAAGAGCAAATGTTAAGTTTTTGAATCATGTAAAATTCTTGTAATGGATGAATCAAATATGATTTTATAGAAAGTCAAAAATTTATATTATTTTGCAAAATCCATCAACCAACAAAGTCCATTCTTCACAATAAAACAATCCACTTAGAAGCTATTCTGTATCATCGCGGGCAGCGGGTTCGATTCCCAGGGCGTAATTAATACACGCCCACTTCTATCGAGGCGAACTTGCGACCTCTGTTGTTTTGTTGTTGTGGATTGCGATACTTTGATTTCTTATTGTATTTCTAGACTCTATTAGAAGAAGAATCATGTAGATAGGTGTTTCAATAATCTAAGAAATGTGAATATTTGTCTGTTCTAAACGTATTGTGAAGCGGTGGTGGCCGAGTGGTAGGGCGCCCACCTGTGGATACAAAATCCCAGGTTCGAATCCTGCCCGGGCTACATGAGTTTGTATACCAATCTGACTCATGTTAGTTTTCATCGACCACCACTTGCTTCCGGTGACGGAATACATCGTGAGGAAACCTGCACTCTGGTTAATGATTATCAGCTAGTGTGTGAAATGGAGAAGGCAATGGCAAACCACTCCATTAAAATTGCCTAGATAGTCGTTGTGTGTGTTTCATTCCATATAATGACCACGACCCTCAGTCATGAGGAACACGACTAAAGAGAGAGGTGCTCTTGACGGTGAACTATTTGCCACCACCCAACCTGTGGTCCTTCTCATTAGTTTACCTAGGGCAGTTTTTTATTCCCGTAGTTAACCGTAAAATTACTAGATGTAACAGAGGTAATCCAGTCTCTTTATTTACATTAGTTTCCTTAAAACATACACTTTTATCTTTTAAGCAGCAGTATAATGACTACAAGAACGACAATAAAAAGGACGATAAAAGATATAGACGTACGTATTGTAAATCTTTTATCATTTAAATGATGTCTTATACATTTGAGTAAGTGAACGAGATAATGAGGGTTCATTTATTACATACAAAATGAGATTCCAATTTTTAAATCTTCGAAGTATAGTGACTAAAATTTAAGAAGTAATACGGGTGCGTTACCTATTTTTTTTCTCTACAAAGGATTACATCCTTAGTGGTTGATATTCCAGCTCACTGCACATATAATTTAGGGGTTTTCAAGGCAAGAGTAAAGGCAATGTTTGCGTGTACCACTCTAAACCTTATCTTTCCTTTCCATCAGGCAAGATTGAGGTCAAACGCACTAAAATTTTTATTAAAAATAAAGTTTATTAATTTTATCTACAAACTAGCTGGCCACCCGGCTCCCGTGGAAATATCGGGATTCAGAAGCTAAGCGTGGCCTTCGAGTCTCACGACTCTTGGCTCTGTCTACCCCGTAAGGTATGTATGTAGAAACTGTTGCAGGCAACACTTTCCCATAAATGTGACTTCGATACACGGAAATATTTTTTTCCAGAGTTTCAGAGATGATAATACAGAGGTTTGCCATTGGCTTCTCCATTTTACACATTGCCTGACATCTCTCTCTTTGCGTAGCCTTCTCCCATTTCAATTGGGGTCAGTTTCCTCGGCATTCTTCGCCATATGGTGCAGTTTCGGGTCGTCGCTGTGTCAGCTCGAGCTTTTTACACGACTGACCAGAAAAGTAGTGTTATGTTTTTTTTCCACCATAAGTCCTGATACGCTTAACACAAAAAACTGTTAAGAGTATGTGAGAGGTATTTTTAGATTCCTTGCATTCCTCCGAGTGACATAGGCTATGTGAGTTGTCAGTCGTGTTTTTTATTTTTAATAATTAGCTTGTGTAAGGCATTATTTACGACGGACTTTCAGTTTTAAAGGGGTAGACCTGGTTTCCTTCTACTGGTGTTTATGTTGAGAAATTAGCTGATAAAAAAAAACTAGCAACAGATTTCCTCACGATGCTTTTCTTTACTAAAAGTGATGTTTTATGAAAATCATGAGGGTCTTTTTAATAACAGATTTATTTTATACTAGCTTTTGCCCGCGGCTTCGCCCGCGTGAATTTCCCACGGGAACAGTGCTTTTTCCCGGGATAAAAAGTAGCCTATGTGCTATTCCAGGTCATTATCTACCTCTGTACCAAATTTCATCGAAATCCGTCCAGTAGATTTTGCGTGATTGAGTAACAAACATCCTCACAAACTCACAAACTCACATCCAAACATTCGCATTTATAATATTAGTATGGAAGTATGGATTCCTCTTTAACAAATAACTGTCACCCTAATAATTTGGACTATTTCATAGACCCAAAGAGGATCTTAGCTGTAATAGTTTAAGTTAATTGAAAAGTAGTTATAGGTGTTTTTAACTCGTGAAACGGTCTCATAATGCGTATTTATGTCTAGTGTTAGTACTAATAGGTTTATAAAGTGTAAATTGAAAAGGTAATGGATTCTAAAGAACACCCATTACTGATGCAGGCAAATTGTAATTAATATTGGAGGAGTGGTAGTTTTGATAGTTTATTATGTGTTAGTACATACTGCACCAAATATTACTTAAAATAGACCTTTATGTTGGTGCAATAGGGGTGAATTCGCAATGAATTTGAGTTGAATAATTTGCTTTTGACTGTACGCTGTAGACTGTTACGTAGTAAATAATGCATAGGTTATTTATCTTTGCTTTGGCAGTAGCTTTAGCAGTAGGTAGTTAATTGCATTATTTGAAAAAAATAAAAAATAAATTGCTAAGTGTTAAAGTGTGAAATTACATACATACATATTATCACGCTTTTTCCCGTGGGGGTAGGCAGAGACTAGCGATTTCCACCTGCATGCAGAAGCATATGTGGTGTAAGTTTGAAAGATCGAATTAAAAATATTGATGTTAGAGAAATGTGTGGAATAAAAGAGGATTTAGTGACCAAAATTGAAAAAGGAATGTTAAGATGGTTTGGGCATGTTGAGAGGATGGATGAAAAGAGATTGACGAAAGGTATTTATAATGCAGAGGTGAATGGAAGAGTTGGTCAAGGTCGACCTCGAAGAACGCACTCCAACCAGATTGCGGACCTCCTTAAAAAGGGAGATATTAGGAGCACCCATAACCGGAGAGCATGTATGAAGAGAGTGATGAGTGTAGAGGAAGCAAGAGAGATCTGTAAGGATCGTAGCAAGTGGAAATCCCTAGTGTGAAAATATTCCCGGAAAACCTTAAACGAAGATAATATAACTAATAATAAGAACATCTGTTCATTCAAAAGTTATTGATGCTCTACTTCACTGCAAAAAACTAAAATGGAAGTGGGCTGGACATGTCGCACGAATGAAAAACGATAGGTGGGCAAAAAAGATAACGATCTGGAAAGGTCCAACAGGAAAGAGAAGGAAAGGTAAACCAAAGGAGAGATGGGTCGATGAACTACTAAAAATAGCCGGAAATGACTGGATGGAAAAGGCAAACGATAGGGAGAGGTGGAGGAGGCCTTTACTCTATTGAGAGGTCCTTAGGAAAATGTTTAAATTATTATATTTATTTTATTATTATTTTTTAATCAATTTAGACTTAATTTTAATTTAATTTTGATTTATTTTTTATTTTAATTTTGATTTTAATGTTAATTTTGTTTTTTAATTTTGATTTAATTTGAATTTAATTTTAATTTGAGATTTTATTATTGATTATTGATTTTAATTTGTTACTAAGGATAGAATAAAGGCTTTTTTATTTTTATTTATTTTTATTTAAGAACATCTGTAAGATTTCCTTCTGTATTATTAGAAGAGTTCCTTATATATACATCGGTATGAAATAACAGGGTTTCATTATAAGGGAATTAAAAAGGTTATGATGAATATTTGTTTTTAGAGCAGTAAAAACTAATTTTCTTAAAATATGCTTGTTAACTTAAATTAGATCCTCATATTATAGAGATGAGATTCTCAAACAAACTTCATACATCAAAGAATCAAACTTGATACATCAAAGAATATTATAGAAAGATTTGATAGAGAATCACTTCTTTATCCCTTACGGTGTAGACAGAGCCAAGAGTCGTAAAACTAGAAGGCCACGCTTAGCTGAATAATAGATAAATTGTTTAATGTTATTGTTTAATCAAACATTAACTAAGGTTAATATTTTAGAAACATATACACGTACGATTTCCATTATCTCAATTCGAGATGAAAACATGCGTGATGACGTATTTGTCAAAATGATGATGAGTCAGTCGATATGAGACCAATACTGGCGTCATTACCGGTAGCGAGCCCAATCTAAATCAACCGCAACGCTGATTTGCGAAAATAAAACAAGACCGGATTACAGACGGCGCCGAGGTAATGGACTAGTGTTGGGTTTGTTTCTTGCAAATATCGATAAAGGATGATAAAAATAATAAAGTCGTCTAAATAAATATATTTGTATTTTTTGTATTTTTATTTGTACTCTGAGGAAAGAAATTGGGATATTAAATTATGAATAATTTTGATCTGTTTTAAAATTTGCCTATAACTTTACGTAGACAGTAAAAGGTATAATCACAGTATAGTCACACAACAAATTCACAAACAATGCCTTTTTTTACTAATTATTTATTATTTTTAAATCATACTGCTGAGTAACCGTAAATAAACAAATCATATACAAAAAAATTTAAAAAAATCAAAGATTTGTCTGAATTCTACTCTACTTTTGTGGCAAGCATAAAAATTAAAACCACATAGAATTTAGGGGAAAACCGAAATTTTAAAAAATATTTCAAACATTTTCATCGATATTCTAAATTTGACACAAAACAACACTAGGCACCCAGAGGATCCGCAAGTAATCATTTGTCTACTTGACTAAACTGAATTATATTATTTTTATTATTATTTAATAATGAACAGTAATTGAAGGTTGCGCAGGAGTGCCGGCTTCTGTTCTAAGCTCGGGCTTATTCGAATCATCGTTGTTAAGGCGATTCTCTTTTCATATTGCCATTAGATTTATTGAATTAAAAACATTATTTTTTATTTTGTTATTTAATATTTTTACTCAACTTATTTATTAAGCCAATATTGGTTAATTACACATCATGTTAATATCATACTCCTCCATGTCTTTGGATTTCTAGGTTTCTGAAATATTTTGGAATTCCTGAAATAAAATGATAATTAATTCTGAAGTGCGAAAGACTGTAAATAAGAAAAGTCTCTTGAGTTATGCAGATCTTATTTTTTTTATTATGAATAAAATCTTTACAGATAAATCAAAAATGAGGTTTTACCAGCTACTCTAAATTAATGGAATAATGACTGGAAGAAATTCCTTTCTGGCATAAGTCCGCCATTTTACGCCTCTTTTTTGATTTCGCAATTTTTTTGTATTCTTTTTATGTGTATGTGCAATAAAGAGTTTACAAACAAACAATAACATTAGTAAATTTTATATTTTCCGTGCGTCAATAATGCATCTTTATGGTAGTAAGTAATTATAGACTTGCCCTTAACTATTCGTTATTAGATTACTCCGCGATTCAGCTCGTGATGATCGCAAGTTCGCACGATGTTTGCTTGTGACCCTGACTCTCATATATCTGATACAATAACTTAAATAATATATTATTGTATCAGAGGTATGAAGATAATTAGGTTAGAAGACAAATTTAACAGCATTGGTATTTAATTTTGTAATTGAAATTCATTGAAGAGATTTAAAAGTGATTTTAATGAAAACAATTGACTTTGACTTTGAAGTAATAGTGTAATATCTGTGATTTAAGAATTTACAGGTGGTGGAGTGTATGGGGTGAATATTATAAAACAACTTCCAAAAGTGAAGGTTATTTGAAAAAGGGGCCACCAGAATAGAGTGCAGAGTAATGAGATAAAGATATAAGAAAAAGTTGGGAAAAATAGTACTCTACGTGGTGTTCCAGCAAACATTCTACCTGTGTATCAAATGTTAAGCAATCCATGCAGCAGATTTTGCGTTATGAATATCCTCACACAAAATACTTGATAAAGGAACAAGTAACTACATATACAAGAGTATGGAATTACTTATTCCTTTGGCTAAGTATTAAAAATCAGAATTAAAAAAAAATATATTTTTAGCATCGAAATACAACTACTACGTAGTACATAATATCTCGATGATGTTCAGGCACTTTTAGTTTGAACTGAACATAAATATAGATATTACAATGCATCCCGGACATTCCATTGTATAAATACGGATAAAACCTAGAAATATCGCATTTGTCCTGCTCTTACCTGACCTCTAGCCCGGACCACCCTCGGACTTACCCTATTAAACATTATCATTATACAAAATTAGTATAATTTGTTACGTAGTCGGATAAGCGCATGGGTTATTCTCTGTTTGGTCACATGGACCTGACCATTGATGTGGTCTTACAGTGAAAGTATTTTTATAAATGAAAAATACCTACCTACGTTAACAGATCGTTAGTGTGACAAAAACAAATAAAACTGAATTTTACCATTTTGGCTACCAACAAAAATATGCGTTTATTAGTTACTAAAAGTATTAAATATCGAATTTCACTATCTGACTACACATGTAATCTCCTAGGGCTGAATTAAGGGTAAGCAATCTCGAGGTAGTATCCAACTGAAGCTAAATAGCGATCTAATGAATACTTTCGCTCTAAAAAAAGCTACCTTGCGCAATTATCACAGAAAGTGTGAAAGAAAGCCGCATCGCAAGAGCAGCAGCCAAGTCCGAGAAGACTGACCCATAGTCACGACCACTCTGTCATTAACGACTAAGAATTTCTTTGTTTATTTCTTTAAAATTAGCACCTCATTGTACTTACAGAAACTTAATATGAGATCTGACCACATTCATAGTCAGTTCAGTGTGGCCAAAAAGAGAATAACCCAAGCCCGCGAGGATGTGTAATTCAATAAATTGGCATATTAACTTCGAGTGTTCAAAGGTGTGCGGCCACAAATTAATTGGAGGGGATAAATCTTGGTGTCGCAAGGTACTTGCGGATTTTTTCGTAAGTGAGCTGGATTGTTACGCTGTAGAATCAACCTAACAGTGTAGTACAAATGGGAAAATTTGTGATATAATGTGATGTAAAGGACGGAGATCGATGAAATTTGGTACAAGGGTAGAAGGAAACTTGTAATAACACTTAGGCAAAGAAAAAATACACTAAAGGCCCCGCCAGGAAAGGTTAGAAACAAAGTACATGCCAAAAATTTTGAACCGATCAATACTTCAATTAAAAGGCGAGCGAAATAATATATTTGCTTTGACCCAAATGTCGCATGCCCATATATCCTTTGTTTACAAAGTTTCTATGATATCCTGGTTGGGCCTTTAGAAAGTGGTTCAAATAAGTCACAAATATACCAACGAAATATCGAACTAATTGTTCCAAAATCTATTGAGATCAGTCTGACCTTTAAAAAAGAGAAAAAAAATCCAGAGCACACGATAACTCATCTGTCAATAGACACGCAATTACTCTATGATTTATATAGAGCAATTATTTATGTCTATGCTTATTCGCGTTATAATTATTGGAACGGAGATCGTATTTATTATATTTTTTTAATGGACCACCCGGTGTGAGCTTGTTATGTCGGTAATATTTTTTCGATGGTGTGCTATGGTTATTTGGAGCGGTGAAGAAATAGATCATAAGTCATAAGCCTACAAATAAGTATCTGAAATTACCATATAAGAAATCATGCAAGCTTTTATTGAGGAGGAGCGAGTGTCTTACTACAAAAAAGATGCTATATCCACTTGCTGGTATAGCGCCTCCTAGTGTCCCTCTCTCTCTCTCTCAGCCGAAAGACGTCCAATGCTGGACAAAGGCCTCCCCCAAGGATTTCCATAACGACCGGTCCTGCACTGCCCGCATCCATGCGCATCCCGCGACCTTCACCAGGTCGTCGGTCCACCGAGTGGGAGGCCTGCCAACACTAGGTTTTCCGGTTCGTGGTCGCCACTCGAGAACTTTTCTGCCCCAACGGCTATCTGTTCTACGAGCTATGTGCCCCTAGTGTCCGCAGAGAGGTAATTGGTGCCAACGAACGTAAGTCTCAGCTGCAAGATTGCCACTGTTCTGTCCCTCAAAGGTTAAAAAGCCGCAATAGTTTTATGAGAAGTGTTGGAGCCCTTGACTGTGGTGTAAATGAGGCTAGATACACACTTTGGGAAATAGACCACGCTGTAGCTAACTTTGTCTCCCCGCGAGAGGAATTACCCCTTGGCCATGACCTGCCTTGGCCTACCTGGAAGACGCTCAATAGGCTGCGAACGCAAGTAGGCCGGTGTAAGGACAGCCTGGCTAGGTGATGGTTTATACCTAACTCACAAAATGTGTGCGAGTGTGGTGTCTCTCCCCAAACTATGGAGAATTTGTTGTCCTGCCCCCTGTGCCCTAACACCTGCACTCGGGATGACCTGATGACCGCCACCGATAAGGCCGTAAAAGTGGCGGAACACTTTTCTGGTACAATTTAATCGTTGGAATGGCATAACACGCCAAGAAGAAGACTACAAAAAAACGTATGCAAAAGCTTTAAGAGGGTCGTAAACCTACAATTTTTTATACAAAAAGTGATATTGTTTTCCTCCCCTAAAACTTTTCAAAAATTTTGTAAGCCGGATATGATGTTCAATATCAGACTTCTCTCCTTGATAATAATATGAGTTTTTTCAACTTCCTGTTACTCATTTCTGTCACTTTTCACAAAATTACTCCCACATCAATCGAGGGAAAGGGCTTTAAACCAGGGATTTCTCCACTCATAGGCGATGGGCTAGCAACCTGTCACTATATCCGAATCTCCATGCCATCAGAAAGCCCACTATTCACTCTTGGCTCTGTCTATCCCGTAAGGGATAAAGACGTGAATCTATGTATGTATATAGGTACTCCTACATATTTTAAAAAAAGCGAGAGAAAATATGTTACACATCAAAGATTCGCGATCAAGAGCGGTACGATTAAGGTTAAGATTGAACCTAATACTGAACTAACCGCTATATTAGCTGAAGAATTTGAAACGCCTGCACAATAAAGACATTATGATAGTTTTTGCTGAAAATCGACATGCAGTAGCAGTCTTTACAAAAACTAACAATCGATAGTTCGATGCCGCAAATGCTGATACGGGAACATGATGAACAACTTGGAGAGCTACGAAACATAAGAGTGCTTTGAGATTTACAGATCTTCTTTGATTCCTTATAATAGATATAACCTAGACTAAACAACAGAAAAATCCTTCATTTGAACTGACAAAATCCAAAGTCAAAGTCAAAATTGTTTTATTGAAACTTGACCTTCAAAGAAGGCTCTTTTTCACGTCGATAACTAATTATTTAATCATAATATATTACGTCTCAAAGCAACAAACTACTAGCATTTCGGAACGACCACTGCTGAGAAGAAATACCGAAAGAAACTCATAAAACAGTCTTGGTCGCCTAGCATGCCAGAGGGGCTATTCATTAACTTTATACATACACTAGATTGTGTACAGTCAAAAATAAAATATAAGAAAAATATAATAATAATATAATAAAACATGTTATGTTTGTGATCAAGTAAACACAATGAATTGGTTAAGAACAAAAAATAAAAATAAAATTCGAATCAGGATCGAAGAATCAGAATCAGGATCCCCTGGCAACACCAAAATCCTTCATTTGAGTGAGTATAAAGACCGGTAATCTAACGCACAGGACAAAAATGAAAAGCGAGCTAGACGTGGCCTTTGTCCAGTGCGACATTATACTTACTGCTGAGGCGCAGCGACTCGAAGTGGATCGGCCTCCGACACGAGAAGACGGCATTTTTTGCGAAGCTCTGTAGGTCTTTCAGAACCGCATCGCTCCAGCGGTAACTAAGGCGCCCGACTGGTCGACGGCCCCTCGGTCGACCCTCGTATGAGTGGGACAATATAGGCTAATAAAAAAACAAAGTATAGCCAGCCAGTACAAACTTAAAGAAAGAAAAAACTTATCAACCTCTACAGTCCTGAAATTCGTAGCTCCCCATTCGACAGTTTGAAAAAGCGTTACTATTCACAAGAAGCATCTCTTAACCGCAGTATAATGTGCCATAATAACTAAACTGCCGTCGGCGTCGATCCGATAAGTAAATAAACGTAACATTTAAGGTACCTACACGACCGGCGACCGCAACAGGCAACCGGACTTTTTGATTTTGCCTTTTTGACGAATCTGAAGAATCTGACAATTCTAGATCTTTGAAATAATCTCTAGTGAAAACCTCTTCAGCTCAACGGTTATCACGCCGGACTGTCACACCAGAGGTCCCGGGTTCGATCCCCGGTCGGGTCAAGATAGAAAATGATCTTTTCCAGATTGGCCTGTATCTTGGATGTTTATATATGTATCCTAACTAATATTATAAATGCGAAAGTGAGTTTGTTTGTTTGTTCGTTACCTCTTCACGCTTTATCTACTGAACCAATCTTTCTGAAATTTCGCATACACATAGGTGGAAGTACGGAGAACGACCTTTCATCCTGGGAAAAAGCACTGTTCCCGTGGAAAATTTACGCGGGCGAAGCCGCGGGCGAAAGCTAGTTTGTTATAAAATATAGTATCGTTAAGTTAGTATCCCATAACACAAGTCTCGACCTTACTTTGGGGCTTACTCAATCTGTGTGATTTGTCCGTATATATTTATATTTACTTATTAATGACATTAGTAACCAAAATATTTCTCAAAATATAACAAAAAACAATTCAATTTTTAGGGCGATAAATGAAACATTTCAATGACGAGACATGTGTATGGAAAGGACTTTCCCAATAAAGTTTGATCCACGCAAATTAATAAAATTGCAATGTCTAAGGCCTGCATAATGTGTGTAATTTCAAATTAACTGCAAATTTTAAATTGCATTGTTAATAATATCGTACTCGCATACTTCGACATTGGGTACTTTGGACACGTAACCGACACATTGGAATACGTAGAACTAGGATAATTTAGAACTAACGTACATCGCACTCGCATACTTTAGAACTAACGTACATAGACATCGAAGTCATAATTATTATATGTATAAGCAAGCCTTCGAGATATTATGTAGAATTTTGATGGTATAAGCGGTTTAAAACATTGTTGTACATATAAAGCTGCCTCTGAAATTTGAACTTATAACTTTTAGATATATGTCGAATGCCTAGCCAACTGGACCACCATTGCTTCTTTCTAAATGTATATCTTAATACATGTTAGTAAAGTACTAACAAGAATCAATTTACCCTACACGACCAATAACCGAAATATCAATCGAAATAGATAATTATCTAGTTTCCGTTCTCACGATACACAAATCGATACATTATACGAATGTTATATTAATTTTTTTGCCGATAAGTGTACAAGGAATGGGCGTGTATTTTTATAGTGTACACACGCCTTTATTTTAAAAATGATCGGTCCAGTTTGAATTGATTTGACTAAAGTATATATTATGTGGATGATAGTATGTAAAATATAGATAGAATTTTATTACTTGGGAACAAAAATTTACTATATCTAGTTCAAATAATTATTACAAATTGTAATCAAAATCTATTTAGAAATTGAACGAAAAAAACTTATATCCTCAAATATAATCCTAATCCTTATAAAATTAGTGACTAGTTCCGAAATGCTAGTAGTTTGTAGCTTCGAGACATAATATATTATGATTAAATAATTAGTTTTTAGCGTGAAAAAGAGCCTTCTTTGAAGGCGAAATTTCAATAAAGAATTTTTGATTTTGATTTTGACTGAAATGTATGACTGAATGTATGACTATGTACTCGTATGTAAATAACAAGGGTTTTTTGCAATATTTATTTATTTCAAAAATACGAGTATACTAAGCGATCTCTTTGAAAACTCGTGATCTCACATCGTTTCCGCATGTCAGAATTACAAAATGACCACACTCAGACAATAATTAAGCAATCAGCAAGTTTCGTCAAACCAATGATACAGTTATTCACGATTCCAGAAAAATGGCGCCGTTTCGACTCGAACGAATCACATTTAAATATTACAGAATTTACAAAATGAACTCTCCACAGAACATATACATTTTAAAATCTATATTTTACAACTGGCAGCACCGGATTTGTAAACGAGATAATTGTTCATATTTCGAACAGACAAATATTTAAATTTGAAAACGGAACTTTCGTTCGGTTCTTTTTTAGCGTTCCGTTAAAAAATAAGAAAAGTCATAATTTCATAAATTAAAAAATATGTAAATTTATATACTAATCAAATCAAATCAGAGAAGAAGAAGAAGAAGAAAGAAGAAGATGCGAATTTCTCAGGGGTTATAGGTAGTTATTTTTTAAAGATGAAAATTATAAAATTTCATTATATTTTGACTCGACATTTTTAGAGGATTAGAAATATTTAAATAAGTTAAAAATACTCACTTCAAGCATATACATAGATGAACACTTTATTGCACCATTTATAGAAAAGAACATTCAAAGTAACAAAAAGTACAGTACGGAACCTTGATATTTTGTTTGTTTATTTTTTACAAACACCCCGATTTTCGGAACACGCACTCATTCACTTAGCGATGTGTTCCGAAAATTAATTTTAAAGTGCTTTCTTTTTACTTGTTTCGCCTGAACACAGGTTGCCAGTGACATTTAAATGCAATAATTTTTTTGTTGCCCGAAGTTAAAATATTGTTATTGTTTTGTGTATTGCAAATATGTTTTATTTTTTCTTATCAATATTTAAATAATAGTCCATCTGATATGACTTTTGACTGGTCAAACTAAATACAAAGATTTTTGTTTTCAAATTGTACATATACCCTATAGATAAATATCCAGGGTCTATAACCTAATCCTATTTGTTTATTTGTTCGTTACCTCTTCAAGCTTTATCTACTAAACCAATCTTCCTAAAATTTCTCAAACACATAGAAGTACTGAGAAGGACATAGGGTACTTTTTATCCCGGGAAAAAGCACTGTTCCCGTGGGAAATTCACGCGGGCGAAGCCGTGGGCAAAAGCTAGTATGAAAATTTCGTTAGTTTGTTCGAAAAAAACCTATGTTTTTGTAATACTACGACATACCTATACAAAGACTGCAAATTGTCTCAATGGTTGATGAAAATAAAAATAAAAATGCTATGAATCTTTAGTGCCGTGGTCAGGTGAGCTAGCTGCGTTGATATCTATTGCGTCTTTGAAGGACATTATCTAAAGTTGTTGAAACCACTTCTGGTTTACTTTTTTTTTGTTCTAGTGGCTTGACCTGCAACTGTTGATTTGATTCTCGTGGATGGGTATTTGGTAAGTGTTTGATATGTATTTATTTATATTTCACAATATAATCATACACTATATCTACTACTAGCTTTTGCCCGCGACTTCGCCCGCGTGAATTATACATATAAACCTTCCTCTTGAATCACTCTATCTATTAAAAAAAACCGCATCAAAATCCGTTGCGAAGTTTCAAAGATTTAAGCATACAAAGGGACATAGGGACAGAGAAAGCGACTTTGTTTTATACTATGTAGTGATGTTACAAATTTGAGTGAATAAGTAAATATAGACATACGTTTTATATTAATCCATGCCGGTTATGTGAAATTTTCAAATACGGCGCAAGGTGTAAGAGTCGAATTTACCATTATTTAGCATTTTTATTTATTTTATTAACTACGTTTCGTATAACTTTAGCCTATTCGACGTATTCATATTACAATAACACTGGCCAATATAATTATTTTTTTAAATTATGAATGTGTATTAATATCTCTATGTTTATACACTAAACTCTAAAAGTTAAACCGTTTCAATGCAAACTCAATCTTACCAGCTTGGTACAAAGTTCAAAATCCTTCACACATCAATATTGTAGTCAAAACAAAAAAAATGGCAACAGAAGCCTGGGAATACTGCAGGAGCGTCGACAAATAGCTAATTTACATATAACAAATACTGAAGTCACGTTTTCAGTATAAAAATCTTAAGTTTGAGTGCCGTAGACGCCTTAAGAGGTTATTGTTGGGGACCATTGGTTTTTTTTTTTCTATCTCCTGAGCTTTCTATCTGGACAGTCGATAAATGGAGACTGAGTTGAATAAAATTATATGTCTATCTCTAATCGTGAATAGTAAAACTGTAGAATTAAAACGAACGCTGACTCTTTCATGGCAAATTCGCCCCTATTACCATCGGATAGAGATCTATGCTGTATAACTTGATATGCATACTTTGTGTTTGATTTAATTATTATAAAATTTTTACAAAAATTTACAAATGGGATAGTTTTGATGTGTGTGTAGATGTTACTCAATTACGCAAAATCTACTTTGCGCTTTGCGATGGCTGACCTTCACGTCAACTCGTGAACGGGTGTTGCCAGGGGATCCTGCTTTGATCCTGATTCGAATTTTATTTTTATTTTTTGTTCTTAACCAATTCATTGTGGTTACTTGATCACAAACATTGATGTTTTATTTTATTATTATTTTTCTTATATTTTTTTTATTTTTATTTTTGACTGTACACAATCTAGTGTATGTATAAAGTTAATAAATAGCCCCTCTGGCATGTTAGGCGACCAAGACTGTTTCATGAGTTTCTTTCGGCATTTCTTCTCAGCAGTGGTCGTTCCGAAATGCTAGTAGTTTGTAGCTTTGAGTCATAATATATTATGATTAAATAATTAGTTATCGACGTGAAAAAGAGCCTTCTTTGAAGGCCAAGTTTCAATAAAAAATTTTGACTTTGACTTTGTACTGGACGGATGTCGATAAAATTTGTTAAACAGGTAAAATTAATAGGGTATTTTTATCCTGAAATTCCTAAAGCTAATTCTTAATTAAAAACATACATAAATATGTTATTCCTACTTGTAATACTGAATACGAAAGTTTGGATAGGAAATGGAAGATTTGTTTTAGTTTTTCATATTAATAAATAAATATATACGGACAAATCACACAGATTGAGTTAGCCCCAAAGTAAGTTCGGGACTTGTGTTATGGGATACTAATTCAACGATACTATATTTTTATGAGAAATACATATATAGATAAACATCCAAGACCCAAGCCAATCTGAAAAAGATCATTTTCCATCTTGACCTGACCGGGGATCGAACCCGGGACCTCCGGTGTGGCAGTCTGGCGTGATAACCGTTAGGCCACGGAGGTCGTCAAAATGAACTTCAACTATTTCTTAATTTAGGATTTATTAGAGTTTTCTTCCTTTCTTACTTTCTTTTACTTGCGCACTATACATATAAAGAATCTCTCTACAAATTTTCAAGTTTCAACTTTACTAATAGTTACTTTGTTTTATATTTACTAATGAATAAACGCACTTCGACCAGATTGCGGACCTCCTTAAAAAGGGAGATATTAGGAGCACCCATAACCGGCGAGCATGTATGAAAAGAGTGATGAGTGTAGAGGAAGCAAGAGAGATCTGTAAGGATCGTAGCAAGTGGAAATCGCTAGTCTCTGCCTACCCCTACGGGAAAAATGCGTGATAATATTTGCAATCCCTTAATTATAGTGATACCGAAAATTTACTAACGCCCCCAGAATGACAAAAAAAAAATTTGCTATGTATTTTAAGTTTTTTTTTTTATATATAAATTAGGGCGGCAAACGAGCAAGCGGGTCACCTGATGGTAAGTAATCACCGCTGCCCATGGACAACCACAACACCAGGGGTATCGCAGGAGTGTTGCCGGCCTTTTTGCTATTTACTTATAAGTTACTTTTAGATTTATTGTATGTAACAGTAGATGTATGTAGGTGTGAGAGCCGTGGAGCATTGTGATACAGGCTTGCCTAATACAGGCTCCAGTCTCCTTACAGTTTTGGTAAATGTACAGTATAAATTCTGTAATTACTAACTTCCTTCACCATGTACTATTTTGGAGAATAAATACATTTTTACTTTTTTTTTTTACTTTTAATATATATGTATGAATAATCGCAATTTGTGGAATATTCAAACAAAATTAGACCACAGTTTTCAAACAGAAAATCATTTGCCTTTACTGACTTGTAAATTCTCACATAGCCTTCTAAATAGAGCCATAGCTCATAGGTTAGGTTTATACGTTAATTGCGTACGTGCCGGTCTGTCGCATGAGTAGAGATACGTGATACAGTGATACCTCTAGTTTTTAGGTGATATGGCAAAATTAATGTTTGACAATCGGGGCTCTTGGGGTTCAAACTTGTATGAATAATGCTTGTAATATGCTTTACAAGCTACGAATAAATATTTTTGAGATCGGGCAGGCACAACACTATTCAGATCAATAGCAGACATAATGGTAGCACTATAGTAAGCAAAAACTGATCTTAAATATTGGTTGAAAGTTTACCATGGGCAATGAAAAATTTTAACCCAAGATAATAATCCCATGACTTTAAATAATGTGACGCTGTTCTGTCTGTTAAGCATCTGTAATTATGGTTATAAATATATTCGTTTGTTAATAATGATTTGTTTCTTGGTTTGTAAATTGCCTCAATTTCGAAATAAATTCAGATACGTCTTTTCTTTTTATGACGGCCAAATGCAGAGAGTTGTTTGATGATTTTATTGTACGAAAAAAAAACATATTTAAGCTAAAACAAAAAAGTATTTAAGGGCGAACTTACCCAGTGTTTACTTACAGTTGATAGTTTTAGAGAACACTAGCTTTCGCCCGCGGCTTCGCCCGCGTGAATTTCCGCGGGAACAGAGTCTTTTCCTGGGTACCCTATGTCCTTATCAGTACTTCTAACTATGTGTATGCAACATTTCAGGAATATTGGTTTAGTAGATAAAGCGTAAAGAGGTAACAAACAAACATGCTCACTTTCGCATTTATTATATTAGTTAGGATTTACACAGTCAAAGGGTAACTCTGCTTGTAAGTACTGACTCATGAGCCGTGGCCGAGTGGTCGACGCTCGGTTATGGCCGCTATTGTGAAGTCAGGTGCATGTGAAATATTTTGTAATGCCGACCCCGCCAGCCGGAGATTTGTAGATAGCTTTTATTCGTTTAGCTCTGTTCGTAATTCATTTATCATTGTCAGTGAGTTAAGTTTCAGTGTTTACTAGTTTACAATCATGGGTGGAGATGGAGAGGCTATTTTGCTTTAATTTTTATCTGCCCAGGAGCAAGCAAAGAAAAAATACAATACGCGAAAAGAAGCGACACTTAAGAAGAAGAAGCTATATGACAAATTTCCACCAGTGTACCTCAACAATACTGTACTCCAGAGGGCGTATAAATTTAAATACCTCGGCCATATGCTGACTCCCGACCTCAAGGACGATGAAGACATTGAGAGGGAGCGGAGGGCTTTGTCAGTGAGAGCGAACATGCTTGCTCGCAGATTTGCGCGTTGTTCTGGGGAAGTAAAACTTACCCTATTTAAAGCTTTTTGTTGTTCTTTTTACACGTGCAGTCTGTGGGCAAGGTATACTCAAAAACCTTATGAAGCTCTTCGCGTGCAGTTCAACAATGCGTTCAGGATGCTGTTGAGGTTACCTCGCTTTTGTAGCGCATCAGGAATGTTCGCTGATGCACGGGTGGATTGTTTTAACACAATAATGCGTAAAAGGTGTGCATCCCTGGTGCGCCGAGTGCGAGAGAGCAACAACAGCATCTATGATCGCAAGCAGGCTGGACTGTGCGTACGTAGGCCATTGCTGCCATATAGCCGGGTAGCCCCTGATGGTGCAGGAGTGGCCTCCGCAATAAATTTTGTAAATAATTTCTACTAACATAGCATAAGTTTACTAACATTATGAGTCCTGGTTACTTGAATAAATATTCTTTCATTCATTCATTCATTAAGCATGTGTGCCGTAAAATTGCTTACGGCTATGTGTGGGTGATTGGACGTGTGTGGGGGTGTTCAGGGGGTACGGGACGTAGTGCTAACCTCCACCAGATATTTGTATTATAATGTCTTTCCTTAGGGCTACTAAGATGCGGTCTGTCACTCATGTTAATCATGACCGGTTGGCACTATAGTCAAGTACTGTAGAGTTTAGATTTTAAGCCAAAGTTTAGCTATTATTTAATATTACTCATCAACCCTAGCCTTGAAAATCCGGCTCAAGGAGTATTTTTTCTCTATGATCACTGGCCCTCGAACTCTCACTTACAGGGAGTGTCACGGGTGTGCCAGTACTATGTTTTCAGGTTGTGATCATATAAGGAAACCTGCACAGGAGATGAGCAAAAAAGTAGATATAGTTGTATTTCTATCAAAGGAAAATCGAATGCGTATATTTTCTCACCATCGACATGGATTTCATACCTTGGAGTCTGTAACTCGTGCTGTGTACTTCAAAAGGAACTTGGTCCCTCGCACATAGAGGTTATGTGATGAGTTCCCTGCCATAGATTTTTATAGAGACTACAATATGGAATTTTCAAAAAGTAAGTAAAAAAAATCAGGGTAGAATGAATCTGCCACAGTTTTCTCCTGAGGCATCCATAGACTCCGCTTTTTATTAGGTAGACCGCATACCTATTTGCTTAGTTAGGTAATATAATTGATATTTTGAACCTAAATACAAAATATGGACATTTAGAGAGAATTCTCTCTCCCATTCTCTCATCGTGCCGTCAAAAGAGCATACGAAGGTCGACCGAGGGCCGTCGACCAGTTGGGCGCCCTAGGTACCTCTGGAGCGATGAGGTTCTGAAAGACCTACGGAGCTTCAGAGCTGGCAGCTGGCGAGAGTTGATGCAAGACCGTGTCGGAGGCCAAGATCAACTTCGGTGTCGCTGCACCGCAGTATTAAGCAAGTAAATCTACTAATATTATAAATGCGAATGTTTGGATGTGAGTTTGTGAGTTTGTGAATTTGTGAGTTTGTGAATTTGTGAGTTTGTGAGTTTGTGAGGATGTTTGTTACTCAATCACGCAAAATCTACTGGACGGATTTCGATGAAATTTGGTACAGAGGTAGATAATGACCTGGAATAGCACATAGGCTACTTTTTATCCCGGGAAAAGCACTGTTCCCGTGGGAAATTCACGCGGGCGAAGCCGCGGGCAAAAGCTAGTATTATAAATGCGAAAGTGAGTTTGTTTGTTTGTTCATTTATTTGTTTATAACCTTTTCACGCTTTATCTATTAAACCAATCTTTCTGAAATTTCGCATACACATAGTTACAAGTACTGAGAAGGACATAGGGTACCTTTCATCCCGGGAAAAAGCAATGATCCCGTAGGAAATTCACGCGGGCGAAGCCGCGAGCAAAAGCTAGTACATAATAAAGCAATCTTTTAGTAATGAAATTAAATTATTTTTATTTTAATAGGCTTAAAAATACCACTTTTATATCGTCATATTCCTAGTTGACGTTAGAAAATTACTTAAAGCTAAGGTTACTACCACCTCCAAAGCGAGTACCATCTTTATTACGCCACAGTTCACTATTATAATAACAAGCAATCAGTCTATACATTGTATGTGTTGCCAATTGCAGCATTTAAAAACTAATTAAAACTAAGCGTAGGTTAAACTAACCAGGTCAATTGTTCACTAAACCTCAACTGCCTTTATTCTAAACACCCACTAATATGCTACAAAAAGTGTGTACCAATTAAAAGATTACATAAAATGACCTTCGATCATTTAACTGGAGATTAATTAATTCTATTATGCTATTTGGCGTAACATTGATTCAGATGTTTGCAACACTAATCAAAGACAGCAGTGAAATAAAATATTTTTAATTTTCGTTTAATCTCGTTTTTAATTTTTATTACAGAGATATCCTTAACTAAAGAGTACATACATATTGTTATTTGTTCGGGTTTCAGACAAAAATTTTAAATACATGTATTTTGTATAAGGTCTACGCGGTAATCTGTGGCAGATTCGTTTTTTTTTTAATAAAGAAATATTTTGGGTATTATTGGCTATCTACAGTAGGTGCATAAGTGACTTGACTTGACTTGACTTAAGGTCCTAAGGCCCCCAGGTGGGGCAGAGGGCGTCCATAGTGCTTCTCCACTGGGATCTGTCTTGGGCGATGCGCTTCGCCTCCGACCAGGTGAGCCCGACCGCCTTTAACTCCGCTGCAACGGTACGCCGCCAGGTCTGCTTGGGTCGTCCAACTTTCCTCTTGCCTTGCGGTGTCCATTCGAGAGCTTGCCTGGGAATATGCGTGGGGTCCCTACGAAGCGTGTGGCCGATCCACGCCCATTTGCGGCGCTTGATCTGGTGGTCAATCGGCGCTTCCTTGCATATTTCCCAGAGCTCCCGGTTGGAGATGACTTCTGGCCAGAAAATGCCAAGGATTTGACGAAGGCATCGGTTGACGAACACCTGCAGAGGATGCGTGATGTCTTTGGTGACCTTCCACGTCTCGCAGCCATACAGCAATACCGATATGACGTTCGACCGGAAAATCTTGAGTTTGACTCTACGAGTCAACTTTTTCGAACGCCATACAGGTCGAAGCTGAGCAAAAGCAGCCCGGGCTTTGGCAATCCTCGCAGTAGCATCCTTTTCAGCTCCACCAGATTGAGAGACGATGCTTCCCAGATACGGGAACTGCTCAACTTGTTTTATGGGCTCTGCTCCCAGCATAAGTGGCTGACTATTTTTTTCCGGTGCGCATCTCCTGGGTCTTCTTGGCGTTGATCTTGAGACCCACTTTAGCTGCCTCTCGCTGTAGGTCGTCCAATTTGGCCTGCATATCGACGCGTTTATGGCTGAGCAAGCACAGGTCGTCAGCGTAGTCTAGGTCATCCAGCTGGTTGGATAACCCCCACTCTATTCCACGTCGTTTGCCGTCGTTCACTTTATGCAGGATGCCATCTAAGACAACGAGGAACAGCAGAGGAGACAGGAGGCAGCCCTGTCTGACACCGGCATGAACGGCTATATCCTCGGAGATTAGTCCATCATGAGCAACTTTGCGAGTACGAGTACTTGCTATAAATCGCCTTTAGTATGTCTCTGATCTTAGGCGGGACTCCTATTTCGTCCAGACGGTACCAAATACTGGGCCAATGTAGGATGTCAAAGGCTTTTTCAAAGTCGACGAATGTGAAGTAAATGTCACGTTGCCATTCTGATGCCTCTTCCAGAATGATCCTCAGTGTATTGATTTGGTCCGTACAGGAGCGGTTGGGGCGGAATCCAGCCTGCTCGAGCCGCAAGAGTGGCTCAACTGCTTTCGTTATTCTGTTAAGCAGGATCTAGCACAGAATTTTCGATGGTACAGAGACTGTTATAAGGACACCTTATTCCAATCGTCGGAGAGCATCTCTTCAGTCCACATCTTCTCCAAGAGAGGTGTTATGACATCAGCGGCGATAAACGGATCGGCTTTAAGCATTTCCGCTGTCACGAGGTCGAGACCTGGAGCTTTCCCGTTTTTGAGAGCATTGATAGCGCCTATAACTTCATCGCGTGAGGGTGGTGAGATGTCTACGTCCAGCAGGTGCATAAGTACTGTACTGTATAATTACCATAACAATACATTGTCAATTAATCTGAACTAACATATCAATTTTCTACTCAATATGATAAACAAAAATTGTTAAATTCAAATTACAAGATTTGACCTGAACAAACATTGCAAGTTAAATAGAACCTCGTTAACTTAATCCAATTCTGATCATCGCTAAACCAAATGGAACTTAAAGCTCGCACCCACGATCGCAGCTTTTGAGCTTTGACTCGCGCGGGCGGCTGTCAAGGTGTGGGTCTACGCTGTAATTACTTTCCAACGTTCGCGTAAAGCTCATTAGGAGCTTTTACAATGAACCGCGATGACTTAAACGAAATATATTGTAGAGTAACTAAGATAAAAAATACTTAAAATATGCTTTGATAGGCGATCTAAGTGGAATACCTATGTGCGAATCGTGGTGCGAATGGAATCAGAGCTGTTTGTATTGGTGCTCTGAAGAAATATATATTAAGAAAGGTATTCCCGAATTGAATGTAGTTTGGTGCATGGTAGTTAGAAGTACTGATAGTCCTTATCGGTACTTCTAGGTACCTTTTATCCCGGAAAAAGCACTGTTCCTGTGGGAAATTCATGCGGGCTAAGCCATAAACATAAATATGATTATCGATTTCATGTCTAGCTTATCGAGTATGAACGATTTTAAGTAGCGAAATTGAGCTGTGGCCCCAATCAAAAGTAGCACTTTCACACGCTAATCGCCCAAAAAATATAACTACATACATAGAATCACGTCTTAATACCTTACGAGATAGACAGAGCCACGAGTCGTGAGGCCCGACGGCCACGCTTAGCTGAATGGTGGGCTTTCTGATGGAATGGAGATTCAGATATAGTGACAGGTTGCTAGCCCATCGCCTGTGAGTGGAGGAATCCCCAGTTCAACGCCCATTCCCTCGATTGACTTTTACAATCTGCGCGGGAAGAGAAGTAGCTGGCACATTCTATGTTTTTTCTTCGCTCCCAGACCAGCTTGGAAGCAATTATTATGCACTAACTGGCGCCCGCGGCTTCGCTCGCGTTAATCCTTTCTTAGCGGATGCTTACGTCATAACATCTACCTACATATCAAATTTCAGCCCGATCCATCCGGTGGTTTGGACAGTGCATTGATAGATCACTGTGTCAGTCAGTCAGTCAACCGGTCAGTCAGTCAGTCAGTCACTTTTGAGTTATATAGATTAACACAAAACTGATTTAAGATCTTGACATTTTACCAATTTGAAATTACCTCTTCAACATTTTCATTAAAGGCTGAGCAATATGTACCTGCGTTCTATGTTGTGTCGTAGACTGATCGTGTAGTGTAAACGAAGTTCAAGATGAACAAGCATCTGCCCTGATTAGTCTGATGGGGCTGTGGGCGTGCCCTTGAGTTAATTCTATTGTTTTTGCATGGAAAGTTTTGGGTAATCCATTTGGTAATCGGATTTTGATTAATTCGATTTAAGACAATTTAAGACCACCTGGTTTAGAAGTATCACATCCCACTAATAAATAAATGCGAAAATGTGTAAGTGTGTATGTTTGTCACTAATAATAATCACGCAAAATCTAATGGACGGATCTTGATGAAGTACAGGGGACAATAGCACATAAGGACATACTTATACATACTTATTTCTATAGAAATAAGTAGAACCTTTGTACTTAGTTTTCCTATGTTTTATGTTTCCTTTGTATGTGTTTGTTGTGTACAAAAATTAATAAATAAATAAAATAAGGTACTTTTTATTTCACTTTTTCTCTTTATTATATCTCTCTCTTGAGAAAAATGAATCAGCTATACAATATCTTTCCTGTGCAAGTCGTAATGTCGATCAAGGCAATGTATTATGGCCATTGTTATTTTTACATACGAGTACATACATAGAATCACGTCTTTATCTTTAGAGGAAGCAAGAGAGATCTGTAAAGATCGTAGCAAGTGGAAATCGCTAGTCTCTGCCTACCCCCACGGGAAAAAGGCGTGATAATATGTCTTTATCCCTTACGGGGTAGACTGAGCCAAGAGTCGTAAGACTCAAAGGCCACGCTTAACTGAATAGTGGGCTCTCTGATGAAATGGAGATTCAGGTATAGTGACAGGTTGCTAGCCCATCGCCTATGTACGTTATTTTTGAATTTTTAGCTGTGTTAAGTGTAGCTGGTCTCTTGTAGTTCTTCATCAGATGTTCCAGATCCTCAATTTTTATACGTCAGCAGAAAATGCTCATCAGGTTGAATTACTTTTGTTAAAGCACCATTTCCATATTTCTTATAGTTTAGCTGTTCTGTTAAGGTTCTTCATCAGGTGTTCCAGTTTTCAAAATAAATTATAGCCTAAATGTTGCCCAGGCTTAATAGCTATACAACAAAAAAGTTTCATTCAAATCGGTTCAGTACTTTCCGAGATTAATGTGATCATACATACAGACAGATAGACAGACAAAAAATTCAAAAAAAAATTTTTTGCTTTCTATTATTCTTTTTAAGTGTCCCTCTATCCATTTCAGTCAAAGATACAAAATGTACAAACAAAATATTTTTACTGTCTTATTATACGTATAGATAAGAGGGTGAAGTAATTAAATAAATGGACAACACTCAACGGCCTACACTAAGCACTTTGTATGGTTGAAAAACGAACACGCAAGCGAAGCCGAGGGCAAAAGCTAATAAGATAGTAACATATAATTATTAAAGCATCATTTAAACACATATAAACAAATCAATCCAAGGTGAGATCCTTAAACAAAGAGCGCAATCTGTTAGATAAATCCCATTTATTTAATGAGATCTTATCTCGGAGTACGCTAGGCGTGAGATTCGCTGTGACTCATAGGTACAGTCAGATACAGACATATAGGGGGCTATTTCATAGAATCCTATCTTAGGATATCTTAGGATCCGACCCATACTCGAAGTGATTTTCAGACTGTATTTATCTGTTTCTTAAAATAATGTGATGCTATGACCGACCAGTTATTATAGTCACTAATCTTTATATATGTTGTAGCTGACGTTTCTTGCGATGTTGCAGATACAGTAGTTGCAGCTAGTCTGGGTGTGTGGTGTCAAATTGTGATAGAGCTAAACCCCATTGTTATTATGAGTTTGAAGCTCCTAAGCTAAAAAATACATTGGTAGTTTTTATTCCAAATTAACATTCCAAATAAGGGCTAAATTTGCATGTAAAAAATATACATTTAGATTTAACAATTTGACAAAACATCACACTAATATTATAAAAAGGAAGTTGTCAAAAATATTTTCACCAATTGAAAGTTCCATTATACATGAGTTATAATGGCTTCAATTTGTGCATGTATCTCTCGAGTGAAGCCGGGGCTGGGCGCTTGTAGTAAAATGTAATGAATTCGTAGGTTTAGGTAAATTGTCGTGGGCGTGCGATACCAGCGTGAGCGCCGTTCGCGCGAAGCTTTATCTAGTTCGCTTATGAGATATCTCTGTTGGGTAATCTTGATTGCTTCGATAATGATGATTTCTGCCTTTAGTTCTAATTATCTGTGCAGCAGTTTTGCATTTTTAACATCCTAACTAATATTATGAATGCGAAAGTGAGTTTGTTTGTTACCTCTTCACGCTTTATCTACTGAACCAGTCTTCTTGAAATTTCGCATACTCATAGTTAGAAGTACGAAGAAGGACATACCTTTCATCCCGGGACAAAGCACTGTTTCCGTGGGAAGTTCACGCGGGCGAAGCCGCGGGCAAAAGCTAGTTTTTAATAAATTCGATCGTATAAATAAAATCAAATCATGCCCTGACAGCATCTTAAAAAAAAAAAAGTAAACTTCAATCATCTAAATAAAATGATAGTGAAAAATAACTTATTAATCTTGCAAATAATAAACTTTTTAGGCAATCATTTCCAAATTATAAATTGACACTAAACATTATACTTATATATTAATCTATAATACATATAATAAAACAGTAAAAATATTTTGTCTATACATTTAGTATTTTTGACTGAAATGGATAGAGGGACACTTAAAAAGAAAAATAGAAAGCAAAAAAAATTTTTGGAATTTCTTGTCTGTCTGTCTGTCTGTATGTATGATCACTCTAATCTCCGAAAGTACTGAACCGATTTGAATGAAACTTTTTTTGTTGTATAGCTATTAAGCCTGGGCAACATTTAGGCTATAATTTATTTTGAAAACTGGATCACCTGATGAAGAACCTTAACAGAACAGCTAAACTATAAGAAATATGGAAATGGTGCCTTAACAAAAATCGTTCAACCTGATGAGCATTTTCTGCCGACGTATAAAAATTGAAGATCTGGAACATCTGATGAAAAGCTCCAAGAGACCAGCTACACTATAACATATATGGAAATGACGCCTTAGCAAAAATCGTTCAACCTGATGAGCATTTTCTGCTGACGTATAAAAATTGAAGATCTGGAACATCTGATGAAAAACTCCAAGAGAGATTTTTCATCTAAGCGAAACTCACGCGGGCGAAGCCGCGGGCGACAGCTAGTCTATAATAAGTTTCGAAAAACTTTATTTCAATAACTAATTTTATGAGCTGAACAAATAAATAAATCTAAAATTAAATATATTTACAAAAATGCCAGCCTCAACAGTTCGTTGCCCTGAAGTAAAGTGCCCAGAAGGCTGGCAGCATTGCCACGTTGGACGGAAATGCTTAATCTCTGAGTGAGCTAAATACCAGCCATCTGGTCACGAGAAACATCAATTAATTAATTATAAAATACATAGCTCCTAAAATTAACAATCTAGCTCGTTTAACGTAAAATTAATAACAGAATAACCCACACAATCTAATCACAAAGCTCCGTCAGTTTGTTACATCATTACTCCTAAACCGGGATGGTAATGAGATCGTGATTTCACTTTATGAGGAATTCCCGTCTTTGTTCCGGTGACATTTGGAGAACAATCCCCAATACTCCAAAATATTCTATTTGTTGGCAAATGAGCCAAAATGTCAAATGTTTATTGAAATTGTAAAAGATATTGCCAATTTGTGAAACCGTTCTGCTTAAGATTATTTTATGATGATATCATTACGGTTGCACAGAATTGGAATAAAATGTAAGATCATAATCCCGTTATTTTGCTGCCATAACTTACATAAGACTTTGAAGCTCCATACAATGATATCGATTTTCCGTTCGAATTTGAATTATTAGTCGATAAGCAATAAAAATTCACGCCACTTGTCAAGTTACCAAATTTCATCTGATTTGGTCCAGTAGATTATTATATTTACTGTGAATATTTGCTGTGACTGACGGACGGACAGACAGACGCATGAGTGATCGTATAAGGGTTCCGTTTTTTCATTTTTGTACGGAACCCTTCTTCTTCTTCTCTTTTTGTCCACTGCTGAACGTATGCCTCTTGATTTGATCTTCTGCGGCGACTTCCACTCTGATCTTGATGCGGCGATTCTGGTCCAGGTCGGTCCTGCCGCATCGAGATATTATGTACGATGGTCCTGCCGTCTTCCTGTACGGGGTCGCCATAACAGAACCCTCTGACCCCATCTATCATCATCTCTGCGGCAGATATGTCCAGCCCATTGCCACTTTAGTCGCGCAACTCGTTCACCTATATCCGTGATTTTTGTGCGCCGGCGTATGGTTTCGTTTCTGACCCTGTCTCGCAGAGTGACTCCGAGCATTGAGCGTTACATGGCTCTCTGAGCCACTTTAAGGCGGTGGACCCCTAAAATGCATAAAAAGTTGCATAAAAAGTTTAGATATCTAGAATTTATCAAAAACCTACCTATTAAATACATGTAAAATCTATATATCACGCCGTCGATGCCGCGGGCTAAAGCTAGTTTATAATAAACCAAATAAAGCCACCACTATTTGTCACTAATCAAATCATTTTAATAGCCAGCAATTTAAAACTGAACTTCGAATATCTGACTATACTTAACGACCATTTTAAATCAATCTTTCCCCATTTGTTTTTGACTCCGAAATAAACAAGTAATCATTTAGATCGAAGTAAGTTAAAAAGTCAAGTAAAACTGGCCAGTTGTATCTTTGATTTAGAAAAATAATCTTCAAGTTAAGAAAAATATCCGTGTCAATCGTTGAAGAGATTGTAATGTGGTACCTATTCGTTGGTCTTTCTGTCCGTACTAATATGTTTTAAAAGGTTATATATATATGGTGTTATATTTAAACGATATTAATGTGTTACTGGCAGTTAAAAATCGATGTGTTTTTAAAGTTAATAATTATGCAATATCCTACTAATATTATAAATGCGAAAGTTTGGATGTGATGTGAGTTTGTGAGTCTGAGTTTGTGAATTTGAGGATGTTTGTTACTCAATCACGCAAAATCTACTGGACGGATTTCGATGAAATCTGGTATACGGGTAGAAAAATACTGAGAATAGCACGTAGGGTACTTTTTATCGCGAAACTCCCACGGAAGCGAAGCCCCGGGGCGCGGCTATTTGTTTATAAATAGACTTTGTAAGCTTTCTGATTGTGAGCTTTCTGAATCTTAGTAATTTCATAAAAAGAAAAAATAAACTTGTGATTTTTCAGGTTTTTTTTCATGATTTATTTAAAACTTCATTGCTCGTTTATTGTTTTAGTTTTTTTGTCAACAGAGGTACAAAAATAACGTTTAAGCAATTTTATTGGAAACTAGCTGTCGCCCGCGGCTTCGCCCGCGTGACTTTGGCTTAGATGAAAAGTCTTTTTGTGTTCCAAACTGTTTCCTGTGTTCTCGATTTTTATACGTCTACAGAAAATGCTCATCAGATTAACCAAGTTTTGCTAAGGCGCCATTTCCGTATATGTTATAGTGTAGCTGGTCTCTTGGAGCTTTTCATCAGATGTTCCAGATCTTCAATTTTTATACGTCAGCAGAAAATGCTCATCAGGTTGAACGACTTTTGTTAAGGCACCATTTCCATATTTCTTATGGTTTAGCTGTTCTGTTATGGTTCTTCATCAGGTGTTCCAGTTTTCAAAATGAATTATAGCCTATATGTTGCCCAGGCTTGATAGCTATACAACAAAAAAAGTTTCATTCAAATCCGTCCAGTAGTTTTTGCGTGAAACGCGTACATACATACAGACAGACAGACAGACAAGAAATTCCAAAAAAAATTTTTTGCTTTCTATTGTTCTTTATAGGTGTCTCTCTATCCATTTTAGTCAAAAATACTAAATGTACAGACAATAGTAGATTTTACAACAAGTGCACAAAACGAACCATTTTTATCCGAGACTTTTAGCAGCCCGAGCCGAAGGCGAGGGCTGATAGTAATGTCGAGGATAAAAATCGTTTTGTGGACGAGTTATAAACTCTGCTTTTCACTTCGATTGCGAGGAAATAAAACAGAAAACGCACGAAAAAACAAGAGCTGTTTCCCGCCGCTTCATTTTTTTTACATCTTACGACATTGATATTAGGCTTCGGCTGCAGACTTATACAGCCTACTATTAAATTAATTTTGCAATAATAATTTTCTTATATTAATTAAATAATTTTAATATTATTTATGTCTTAAAAAACACATAAGGCAAATAAATTAAAGTAAAAATTATAAAATAACAAATTCTATCTATGAACTTTTTATTGTGTTTGGCTGTATGGCTCATTATCTTTGCCTTAATATAGATACATTTATGAGTAGATACGTTAATGCCCTTGTGCACAAAATTCGATTTTGTGCAGCCTATATCCTGCACAAATAAGCACTTTCTGAGCATGAGAAGTGAAAAATATTTTTACTGTTTTATTATATGTATAGATTTTTTTTTTTTATATATACGAGATGGATTTGCTCCTGACCACAATCTTGCCCAAAGTTAAGGTCTAATTGGAACATGCAAATTATTTTTTTATGTTTTTCTTAATTTACATACATACATACATACATAGAATCACGTCTTTATCCCTTACGGGGTAGACAGAGCCAAGAGTCGTGAGACTCGAAGGCCACGCTTAGCTGAATAGTGGGCTTTCTGATGGAATGGAGATTCAGATATAGTGTCAGGTTGCTAGCCCATCGCCTATGAGTAGAAGAATTTCCAGTTTAAAGCCCTTTCCCTCGATTAACTTTTACTATGCGTGAAGAGATTCAGCACATTCTATGTTTTTTCTTCCCTCCCAGACTAGCATGGAAGCTTTAATTTATTTTCACTTAAAAAAAACTAAAATTAAATGGTATTTTGTAATACACTCCCAGACAGAGGTAGCAAAGCAATTTTACCACAGATTCATCGATCTAGATCCACAGGACAGTAATGGGAAAACCAATAAAATATTAGATGATTTCCTGTGCGCCGGATGTGCCATGACAATGCTATCGCAGTCGTGCGACAGATGCGCGGGCGACGCCCACGTGACAAACTTTCGTAGAATATTGTGGATAAGACTTTTTTACAATTCTAGCTAAAAAGCTTATTATTTAAAAAAAAACACGACTGACATATCCTATGGCACTCGAAGGGATCTAAAATACCTCTCACATCAATATCTATTAAACCGTTCAGGACTAATAATAATAATATCATTTATTTTCAGACCATTGATCCATACATTAAATTACTAACACAAAAAATTAGATTATATTAAAATACAGCACATCATTTTCATATGACATAAAATTAATATTGCCGTACTCGTTCCCGAGGCACTGCCCACTCATGTTGGAATAAACAAACTTACATACATTACAAACATACATACATGAACCCTGAAAACATAACACTCCTTTTTTGGTCAGTCGTGTAATAATAGAAATAGAACTAAAATGTATCTTTCAGAAAGACTCTCGTTTAAGTCTTTTAATAGAAAAGACATCAACGAACACGTTTCATTCTAAGGTAAAGTAAAATTGAAAAAATATATTGCGAAGGCCTTCTTATGATAACTGTGTGACTACCTATCAGATATATCCGTATAGTGGTTTTTGTGTATCTAAATATCTTTTTTTATTTTTTCATATAAGTTATATCAATTGGTACAAAAAACTTATTAGTCCATACAAACCCATACACTACTAGCGGATAGCGATCTGTGACTGAGCGCGTTTGCGCAGTATACCCAGTACTAAACGATACTATTATGAGTATATACTATTATTGTATACTAGCTTTTTCTCTACTATTGTTAATATAACAGATTTTATGTGGCGAATCATGATGAAACCTAAGCCAGATTTTAAGCCAGCATTGAGTCTTTTTCTTTGTCTATACTATAGACAAAATATAAAACCATATATGATTAAGAAAACTGAAAACCAAAGATTTAGTTGGCACAAAAACTGACTAATCAAATACCCTTATTTTTGAAATCGGTTACAGTTATAAATCTAGTTCACATACTTCCAAATCACGTTATCGAAACACAACAGTATCAAAATAACGACTCCAACAATAGATTCCCAGGGTGTTAATGACGCCAATCACTTGACATCATTATAAACTCATCACCAAACTCATCAGCTTTACCGGAAGGTCACTGAGGGTCATTGAGACTTCCGATAATGTTTTTATTTTTTTGGGATGTCATGGGAAGTGGTTAGGGATGGTATTTGACACCCCAATTTTATTGATGTGGAGAAATCATAAGCTTGACGATATATATATTTACAGCAATAATCAGTCTTATACACAGTGATATTTTGTGAGTACGACATTTTCTATACCTCTCTAATTGTAACTAAATCTTGTAAGCCAATTTGGGCCCAGTTTTCGGTTGAGCTGAAATTTTGCTTGTATAAAAACTGAATGGCAAATGTAATTAGCCATACAGCTAATACGGGTATACTTATTGGTGGTATGTTATGTGACCAATAGAACTGTTTAAAAAACTTAGCAACCCGGTGATAAAAATATTTATCACCAGTGAAGTTTTCTACACACATTTATTTATGAACTAGCTTTTTCCTACGGCTTCGCCCGCGTAAATTTTCTACGGGAATAGTGCTATTTCCTGGTATGAAAGTACCCTATGTCCTTCTCAGTACTTTTAACAGTGTGTAGGTATGCGAAATTTCAGGAACGTTGGTTTAGTAGGTAAAGCGTAAAGAGTTATCATTTTACTACTAACTGTACATTTTACAAAAAATAAACTTGAGTGGCAAATTTACCACAAAAATTTTGTAATTTTTATCGAAGTACCGAATTTACTTTAAATGTATGGAATATTAATTAGGTACCAAATTAACTCTAGGGACAAATTTACAATAACCGCTTTTAAATCATCATATTCTTGTTTTATAGTTAGTTGACGTGATAAAAGTACTTAAAGCTAAAGTTACAGGATGACTAGTACGAGTATCTAGAATTTTAATAAAAATCTCGCTACATTTGATTCAAAATGTAACCTATTGATCCGCTTCGCATTCCACATATGAAACAATGTCCCCTCTCACCTCAGACTTTGAATTGTAAATATTCCCGCCCTCCTTTCGTTTTATAAATATATTATCGGCGGGAGCGTGAAAATGTTCGGTATTAAAACATTCATGACTTATAACGCTTAACACGCCGGTCGCCACGATTCGCGTTGTCGCGGAGATACCACCAGCGACATTCGCACGACAGAGGCGTAAGGGCGGTTGTAGACCTGGCTATTGAGGTGGACGATAGTTTCGCAACTAAAAGCCCTTAAAAGGGCTTTTAGTTGACGGTGCAAGTTTCTTGCCTTTTGCGTACAATTAAATTGAAGCAAGTAAATACTTGCATGGTTTAAACAACAGTTGTTGCAATTTATATCAATTGTTGCGCTGCAATTATTGCTCTTGTATATGTATAAGAAACTTGTTCCGTCTAAATGGGCCTTAACGTTGAAATGATAGGAAATTAATTTCTTAAATTAACTTATTAGTAGATTAGGTTTGCAAATAAAGAACGATCAAACGACGAAACGACAAATCTTGTTTGTGCCTACAAACAAGAGAAAGAAAACAAATGAAATGACTGTCGCTAAAATTGAGTTAATGACTATATTGTCATTCTAATTTATTTTAGGAAGGAGTCGAAACTTCTGTTACCGGAGGCCAAGGTTCTTTGGGTCGTCGAACCATTAAAGTAAGTATATTTAAAACTTAGCGTTTTTCTCCTTTCAACAACACCAAGAAATATATTCATTAAATATGTATTAAATTATAACTTGAGACCAGAATACACTGGCTGCAAACATAATGGTAACTTAGACATCAATTAGTTGACTTAGGGCCGATTTCACCAAAGTTAGATAAGTCTTATTCCAAGAATAATGACGTAAGTTAATCCTGGGACAGCAAATTTTACATTTCACCAACAACTTAACCTAAGAATAAATAGATAACCGAGGGATAATATTTATACTCCCGATTTTGAGGGAATAAGGATTTATTCCATGGTTAAACATGGCCGCCAGGCTGTCAGCTGTTACTTCGAAAGAGATGTCATTTTCCAGTTTTGACATATAACCCTGCCGAACAAAATAATACGCAATACACTTATTTTAATAGAGGAGAAACGAACTATTGAATTTGGGTGGCTTATACAGTCATTCATTTCAATCATTCAGATTCATCCGAGAGTAAATTTACTCCAGTGTAGAGTGGTGAAACGTGGACGAAGTTATCCAATAATTAAATCTAAGAATAATTTTATTCCGTGGATAGCTATTCTCGTGTAAAGTCATGTTTGGTGAAATCGACCCTTAGCTAGCAAAATAACCACGATTTTTAAATACAGTCTGGCACAGAAAGCTCTACTGTGTGCTAAGTACTTTTGTGATACCTATCCCTGGTGTTGTCTTTGTGTATCGGTGATCGCTTACCATCAGGTGACCCGCGTACTCGTTTGCCGCCCTATGTTATAAAAATAAAAAGTTACGATCCTTAATTGCAATTTATGGAAATCTGACACATGACAACTAAATCTCGCAACTAATAGTTGCCTATTGTGTAGAAGTCTTAAACCTAGTTGACGGTACATGGTTCGAATATTGAATTGGAAATACGTCGACGACACGAAGGTGGTGGTTATTTGAAAACTATTCGAACTAAAGATGGGTTTACAATGTAATGGATTATGGAAATATTTAATAGCTGCTATTTTTTGTTTTTAGAAAAAAATACAATTTTTATTATCATAATCAAATAAAACAAATATTGTTTTTAATATTGTACTGGTGATGCATGTAAATATTGTAAGTTTTATAAGGACAGGACAAAAAGTCTGTCACAACTTTTTGACTTTTAACTATGTCTGACAATACGGATGTTTAAATTTGTGTCTTTTTTATATGGAACTAGCTGTTGCCCGCGGCTTCGCCCGCGTGAGTTTCGCTTAGATGAAAAGTCTTTTATGTTCCTAATAGTTTCAGATGTTTCGGATCTTCTATTTTTATACGTCTACAGAAAATGCTCATCAGATTAATCAAGTTTTGCTAAGGCGCCATTTCCATATATGTTATAGTGTAGCTAGTCTCTGGAGTTATTCATCAGATGTTCCAGATCTTCAATTTTTATACGTCAGCAGAAAATGCTCATCAGGTTGAACGATTTTTGCTAAGGCGCCATTTCCATATATGTTATAGTGTAGCTGGTCTCTTGTAGTTCTTCATCAGATGTTCCAGATCTTCAATTTTTATACGTCAGCAGAAAATGCTCATCAGGTTGAACGACTTTTGTTAAGGCACCATTTCCATATTACTTATAGTTTAGCTGTTCCGTTATGGTTCTTCATCAGGTGTTCCAGTTTTCAAAATAAATTATAGCCTATATGTTGCCCAGGCTTAATAGCTATACAACAAAAAAAGTTTCATTCAAATCCGTCCAGTAGTTTTTGCGTGAAACGCGTACATACATACAGACAGACAGACAAGAAATTCCAAAAAAATTTTTTTGCTTTCTATTGTTCTTTTTAAGTGTCCCTCTATCCATTTTAGTCAAAAATACTAAATGTACAGACAAAATATTTTTACTGTTTTATTATATGTATAGATAGATGATCATCGTCATTTCAGCCACAGACAGTTAACTACTGGACATAGACCTCCCCCAAGGATTACCTCCAAAGTAGAAAGATATTTATATTTATTTACTTACTTCTTACTTCCAGCGGCGCTACAACCCTTTGTGGGTCTTGTCCTCTTCAACGAGTTTCCTCCACCTACCACGCTCCTACGCCACGTTCCTCCAGTTTTTAAATTTGCCCATCTTAAGGTCTTCTGCGATACAGTCCATCTACCTCTTCCTTGGTCTGCCTTAATCGCGCGAAATCTACCGGACTGATTTGGATGAAATTTATATTACGGGCAGAATAAAGCTTGGAAAAGCACATAGGATACTTTTTGTCTCAAAATTTTCACAGAAACCCCGGGGCGAGACAATTTTTTTTTATTGTTTCTTCTAGATTTATATCTGAAATTAACCGGTTTACTGTTATACATGGGCCTAAGCCAAGTGTTTATAGCAGGAAGGTTATCAGGATTGTACAAGACTGTTTTATGAGTTTCTTTCGGCATTTCTTCTCAGCAGTGGTCGTTCCGAAATGCTAGTAGTTTGTAGCTTTGAGACATAATATATTAGAATGAAATAATTAGTTTTCGACTTGAAAAAGAGCCTTCTTTGAAGGCCAAGTTTCAATAAATGATTTTTAATTTTGCGGGATTTTGTGATTGATTTGAAGCGTTTTTGTAGTTAAGCGGGTTGCATGTCTATTATTATTTGAATATTCAGTCGTAAATAATTCATCTAAACAGCCCCTTAGCGTCGTGATAAACCGACCGTCAAGTTCACGACTGCTTATTAAGTGAATATTGTTATTATTGAAAAATTGTATTGTACAATGACGTCACACTGCACGTAATTGGATCTCTCACGGATTCTGTGTTCCGTTCCAGCCGTGGGAATGAGACGAGAGTAATATTGATATATTTTGACTAACTAGCTGCATCCAAGGGCTCGGCTTCCATGAGAATTTCGGGATAAAAAGTACCTGAAGTGCTATTTCCTGTATTTTCGTACCCTTGTACCAAATTTTATCGAAATCGGTCCAGTAAATTTTATGTGTTTGACCATACATACATCCACATACAAATTTAAACTTAATACATATAAAGTAAAAAGAAGTATTATTGAAGTCCGATCTTTTTTTTTCAAATAGGGAGCATAGAGTATGAATTTATTTTTCGTGTGTTTTAGAATAAATTGCTATTAAATTGTCAAATATTTGAACCTGAGCCTTTTGTACGTTAAGCATGCAGCTGACAAATCGCCTATTTATTGTGGGTAATTAAATATTACATTAATAGTACATAACATCATCACATCAATAATTTAATTTACCCAATTGTACAACTTTTGTTTACCTAATATTTTTTTTTTTTATGTGCCCACTGCTTTCCGTTTGGGTGAATTAAGACGGATGAGCCGTGACCCACCACGCGGACCCAATGAGGATTCGTGGTACCTAATCGACCGAGCGAGCGCAGCGAGCGAAGCGTCTCAGTTTCCACTAGCCGAAAATTATTTTGTCTGTCCGGATGTTATCGCCTACAGGTCGCATTTCTGAACCGATTCTTATGAAATTTTGTGAGCAGGTTCGGTAATTTTATAGAATTTTTTAGTCGAGCCAGTTTTTCAAAATTTTATAAAATGGCGATAATATATAAAAAAAACCTTATATCTCAGCTATTAAAAAAAAAATCAAAAATGTCATTAGACATTTTTGTTATCCTTATTAAGACGCAACTTTTTTGTATGAACAACATAGTGAAATTCAATAAAACCGCTATAAATCCATATATTAAATTCTTATACGATAGTTCACAAAAAAATCAATAGATGGCGCAGCAAAGCTTTTAATACTCGCAAATTCATTTAAGAGTGACTTGATTTATTGATTAAAATGAGAATGTTTGAAATGCGTGTATTTTTTTTTTAAACTGAGTGCGTTTGACCTCTATCTTGCCTGATGAGAAGCATAGATGAGATCTAGGGTGGTACACGCAAACTGAAAAAAAAAAAACTCAAGTATTTATTTGGTTAATGGTATTGTATTGTGGATTGCTTTGCTTGGTGGAATTATCTTGAACATTTGAAATAAATCTGATATCAAAAAACTTCATTGTATGATTAGAATCCTATTAAAAAAAGTAATATATACGTATATGTATATAATAGATTCGATTTCAAATTGAACTTTCTTTTTTGAACTTTAATTTTGTTGCGCAAATTACATAAATATACATATCTATAAACAATAGGTCAAACCATGTATTTCTGACGACTGACGACCTCCGTGGCCGGTCATTACGCCAGACGGCTACACCAGAGGTCCCGGGTTCGATCCCCGGTCGGGTCAAGATGGAAAATAATTTTTTAGATTGAAGTGGGTTTTGGATATTTATCTATACATATATGTATTTGTTATAAAATATAGTATTGTTAAATTAGCATCCCGTAAAGTCTTGAACTTACTCAATCTGTGTGATTTGTCCGTATATATTTATTATTATTATTTATATTATTTCGAGGCAGAAAAGGCAGGTCTCAGTCAATTTTTTTGTGGTATTGACCAACCACAAGAACTTTTAACTTTCTTTCCAGCATTGGTAGGTTGGTTTCAAAACTCTTCTAAGCCAGGGACACGGTAAAATATCTGTTATTTCGTGGAAGGGCTCGCGAGGTCTACTGTTCTCACAGAACCACTAGTTATATAGGGCCTGATTGGTACCCTATTCCAACTAGTATTTTAAGTTTTCTTAGATAATTTAGTGATTAAATGTATATATATGAATTGTAAATTGTTATTGAATAAATTCCAAAGTGAGTTTGTTTGTTTGTTACCTCTTCATTATTTATCTACTGAATCAATCTTCCTGATAGTTCTCATGTACTGATAAATATATAGGGTACCTTTCATTCCGGGAAAGAACATTGTTCCCATGGGAAATTCACGCGGAAAGAAGCCGCGGAACCCAATTAACAAAAACAAATCAAATATAACAGAATCAAGATTTAAAAATATTAGCAATAGAAAATTAAAAAAAAAAAATGTTTAGTTGGTACAGTTAACAGCCAAATTTGTTGCAAATCTCTATTGCTCTATCGCCTCTATTACCAAACCATAAATGTCCATGCCGGTTAACTTGACATGCAATGAACTGTACTATAATAACATTCATAAAATGCAACTTATATTACAAACGTAATTATATCTATAATTAGACCTATCGGACGACATGACTTTGAATAAGAGACCAATAAAAATAAATACTCTAACGATCAGATACCAGCCGATATCTTTTGCAGAAAATGTTGTAAATAAATGGTATTGAGTGCAAAAATCGTCTTTCTAATTAACTATAATGAAACCCATTTAATACCATACTACGATAGCGGTTGCCACTGAAAAGTATAAAAATAACTTTACGTTGGTACCTCAAAAACCAATTTATAAATTCATATACAAAATACGAGTCATTGGAAAGTAGACCTTATAAGAATGTTTATAAAGGAGACGGGAAAAGATGGAGGTGTAGGGTTAAGTTGGAAGGATTGGTTATCGAAAACGTTTCTCGTGCTAACTCGTGAGATAATCAAGCACCTTTATATATCTGACACACGGTTCAGCAGGATGGATAGCTTTCTCAATTAAAAATTAAGGTTTACCGGAAATCTTGTGGGCAAAAATTCCCTGTTTGTACTGGGGTTCAAATTGGAAATTACGGAAATGGAAATTACGATTTTTTTTAGCATTGAGCATGCATTGTATTTGAATGGATAAATTTTCACGATGAGGAATCAGGATTTTATTCAATTTAGAATTTTACTATTGGGTACATATTAAGAAAAGAAAAATCTTTACTAGTTAAGAGCATCGATAAAAATTAATTATAATAAAAACCATTACAAATTACAAATTTCGGGCAACTAAGTATTTTAGAAAATGTAATTTAAAAAAAATTAGTCACAAACCATGGACTATGATTTATGAAACCATGGATCAGACCAAAGAAACATACATCAGAAACGAAAGCAAATATTTTTTAAGAGGGACGAAAAATAGACTCAAATTTTATTAAATTTTTAAACATTGTTATCCATTGTCTACAACCGTATTATAGACAGAATAAATGGCGAAAATGATATCTAAGAAGCAATAGTAATGCGTTCGGAAACATTCTGCTGATAGCCTATCTGCTAGATTTGTCTATCTAGTCGGCTCTAAATCCTTTTTATTAATGCGATATCAGAATGGACGCAAAACGTCCAATTTGCATAATATTGTCTTATAATTGTGTTTGTATGAGTATTTATGCTGCATAATATTACTTTAATGGGTACATACATATATGCTGTTTTATTTTACCCGTAGTTATTGATTAGATAAATGTACCCTATAGTAATTAGACTATCTCGAATATCTCATGGAAGGGAAGTCCCTGGGCACAGGGAGGGCACTTCATAAAAACGGGGCGTCCTATATACCTTCTACTACTACAAATGCAACTGTACATCCGTGACAATAACATGTCAATGAGTGCGTTTTCATAGTCATACCGTCCCAATCCGAAACAAACGGGGTGAAGTGCTGGGTACGCCATATTGCAGAAGGGGCAGGGAGCGTCCTTTCTGTACGTAGAATTTCAATCTCAACAATTCATCAATTCTGTGCTCTGGGTGCAATATATAATCAATTTTTATATATGTGAAGTTGATAGACTTATTTTTAATCTTTATTTAAATTAAGATATATAAAACTCTTTCGTTACTTACTGAGTGACTGACAGACAACGCACCGTCGAAACTACTTGGTGTGGGAAGTTTACAATTAGCATGTAGGTTCCTTGGGGAGTGTAGGGGAGCACTAAGAAAGGATTTCCTGAAATTCCCACGGGAACGAAGTTGCGGTCAAAAGCTAGTATATAGATCTAAAACATTTTTCGCTCTACCTTTTTGCGACTAAGATTAATAGGAGCAAGCAAGTCTTCGCGTAGCTCTAATTAGTTGAGTAGTAGGTACTTAACTTAATGTATATTGACTATTTTATACAAATGGGGTACTTAAGGACTAAGAGATATTAAAAAAATATGCAAACTTAGGTTTTATTTTAATTTTTAAGTAGCAATTTACTGTGAACAGTTTTTGCTATTTCTGGTTAAAATCATAAGAAGTCAAAGTCAATTTTTTTTATTGAAACTTGGCCTTCAAAGAAGGCTCTTTTTCACGTCGATAACTAATTATTTAATCATAATATATTATGTCTCAAAGCTACAAACTACTAGCATTTCGGAACGACCACTGCTGAGAAGAAATGCCGAAAGAAACCCATGAAACAGTCTTGGTCGCCTAGCATGCCTGAGAGGCTATTCATTAACTTTATACATACACTAGATTGTGTACAGTCAAAAATAAAATAAAATATAAGAAAAACAATAATAATATAATAAAACATGTTATGTTTGTGATCAAGTAACCACAATGAATTGGTTAAGAACAAAAAATAAAATTCGAATCAGGATCGAAGTAATTAGATAAGTTATCATTTTAGATATTTATATGATGATGCGTTTTTTTTATCCTTATTAGGTTTTGCTTGCGGCTTTCCCAGCGCTGTAGTCGTTTATAGCATGTCCCATGAGAATATAGAATTACGTGATAAAATCATCTTGTATAACTTACTTATGTTATTTGAAAAACAAACTCCGTTTATTTTGCACGCAGAAAATACCCTCGACTATCTAGCTTTAGTAACGTTATTATATAATAAAACAGTAAAAATATTTTGTCTGTACATTTAGTATTTTTGACTGAAATGGATAGAGGGACACTTAAAAAGAATAATAGAAATCAAAAAAATTTTTTTGGAATTTCTTGTCTGTCTGTCTGTCTGTCTGTCTGTCTGTCTGTATGTATGTACGCGTTTCACGCAAAAACTACTGGACGGATTTGAATGAAACTTTTTTTGTTGTATAGCTATAAAGTCTGGGCAACATATAGGCTATAATTGATTTTGAAAACTGGAACACCTGATGAAGAACCATAACAGAACAGCTAAACTATAAGAAATATGGAAATGGTGCCTTAACAAAAGTCGTTCAACCTGATGAGCATTTTCTGCTGACGTATAAAAATTGAAGATCTGGAACATCTGATGAAGAACTGCAAGAGACCAGCTACACTATAACATATATGGAAATGGCGCCTTAGTAAAAGTCGTTCAACCTGATGAGCATTTTCTGCTGACTTATAAAAATTGAAGATATGGAACATCTGATGAAAAGCTTCAAGAGACCAGCTACACTAAAACATATATGGAAATGGCGCCTTAGCAAAACTTGATTAATCTGATGAACATTTTCTGTAGACGTATAAAAAACGAAAATCCGAAACATCTAAAACAGTTTGGAACACAAAAATCATCTAAGCGAAACTCACGCGGGCGAAGCCGCGGGCGACAGCTAGTTATATAATAAAACAGTAAAAATATTTTATCTGTACATTTAGTATTTTTGACTGAAATGGATAGAGGGACACTTAAAAAGAATAATAGAAAGCAAAAAAAAAAAATTTTGTAATTTTTGACTATCTGTCTGTCTGTCTGTCTGTATGTATGTACGCGTTTCACGCAAAAACTACTGGACGGATTTGAATGAAACTTTTTTTGTTGTATAGCTATTAAGTCTGGGCAACATATAGGCTATAATTGATTTTGAAAACTGGAACACCTGATGAAGAACCATAACAGAACAGCTAAACTATAAGAAATATGGAAATGGTACCTTTGCAAAAGTTTATCAATTTGACGAGCATTTTCTGTTGACGTATAAAAATCGAAGATCAGAAACATTTGATGAAGAACTCCAAGAGACCAGCTACACTATAACATATATGGAAATGGCTCCTTAGCAAAAGTCGTTCAACCTGATGAGCATTTTCTGCTGACGTATAAAAATTGACGATCTGGAACATCTGATGAAGAACTCCAAGAGTTCAGCTACGCTATAAGATATATGGAAATGGCGCCTTAGTGAAAATCGTTTAACCTAATGAGCATTTCTGCTGAACTACAATTTGGAACACAAAAATATTTTTCATCTAAGCTAAACCACGCGGGCGAAGCCGCGGGCAACAGCTAGTATTATACAAGAATACTTGCTGCGACTTATATTAGCACCAACGTTACTTAAAAGCAGTAAAATTTAACCGAGAATCAGGGTAACCGCTACCTCTAACCGCGACGTTTAGTGTTAACCAACTAAAACTGGATTATTTCAAAGCGTCATGTTACAGCCTCATTCAAATCTATTGGGCTGAAATTAGATGCTTTGAAAAAGTCAACTTATGGCCCGGCGCTTGCGCATCGCTGTTGTAAACTAGATTTACGACTAACGAGAAATAAGTTCTCTTTATAACTTGTTATACAATGTATATAACTCATGTCTAGGATGGCAGATAACTATTTTAAGTCTCTGTGCAGTTTACGTCACATTATTTAGCCTCTGCCCTGGACATGTACTTAACGTAAATCTAAAAATACTGCCTTTTGATTAGACGGGAAGCGGTGTATCTCTCAGTCGGCAAGACAGGGTTTGTCACTTTTTTGTACCGGTACCAAATTCTCATATAAAGTTTATATGGAGAACTTTGCTCGCGGCTTCGCCCGCGTAAATTTCCCACGGGAACAGTGCTTTTCCCGGGATGAAAAGTACCCTATGTCCTTCTCAGTACTTTTAACTATGTGTATGCGAAATTTCAGGAAGATTAGTGTAGATAAAGCGTGAAGAGGTAACAAACAATCAAACGAACTTTTGCATTTATAATATAAGCTTTTGCTCGCGGCTTCGCCTGTATGAAATTCTCACGGGAACAGTGCTTTTTCCCGGGATGAAAAGTACCCCATGTCCTTCTCAGTACTTCTAACTATATGTATGCGAAATTTCAGGAAGATTGGTTCAATAGATAAAGCGTGAAGAGGTAACAAACAAACAAACTCACTAACGCATTAGTTAGGAAGTTAAGATTTGGTATCGATAACAATCCCTACGGCCGCGGCCAGATGCTCTGTTGGTTCCAACATCAGCCTGACAGATATTTAAATAATCTACGCCAGATTTTAAGTTAGACCTTCTATTGTTTTATTAAACAACTGTGAAAAATCACATCAAATTTAACCTAGTAATTTTGCATGATGCGTATACAAACTTAACGACAGAAAGACAAAAATTAAAAAAAAAACTTGTTTGCTTCTATAAAGCAATTCTTTCTGCACTATAAAGACTTCTCAAATATATTTTTTTTAATATCTCCAATGAACAGACATAGTCCCATGAATAGACATAGTTACAGTTTTCTATGTATATGAACAGATGGACCTCTATGCCGCGAATCAGCAATGAATTTAGATAAATTAATATTTTGTTGTCTGTGCAATTCAGCACCAGTTTAAATACCTACAAAACTCTCGACCAATATCATTCATAATTCCCAAAAGCCGTTAACATCTACGTTCCGTTGTAACCTTGCTACATGAATGAAGCAGTCGTGACGGCAGATCTTATCTTAGCGTTTTATTTGTTGAAACGGAACGGCCCAGGCTTAGAGGATGGGAGTTATAGCCGTTTTGATTTATATATGTGTAACATCGTGAGGAAACTTGCAGATTTAGCAGCTAGCGTGTGAAACGGAGAAGACAACTGGCAAAACCACTTCATTATCATTGCCTTGGTGTGTTTCATTCCACGTCATGACACTGACAAGAGCGTAGCTCTTAAATAGGATAATAACATGGTGGGCGAAAAAAAGCACTTATTTGCGTAAAGTAAATTTTTTTTTTAAACTTTATAGTGGCTATTCGAACTGAAAACAGCTGCATGAATTACTCTACTACAATTGTTATAAAAATATTAAATAAAAAATTGTTCGTAATTTTAGTATAAGTACATAGAATCACGTCTTTATCCCTTACGGGGTAGACAGAGTTAAGGGTCGTGAGACTCGAAGGCCACGCTTAGCATAGCGGGATCTCTGATGGAATAGAGATTCAGGTATAGTGACAAGTTGCTAGCCCATCGCCTATAAATGGAGGAATCCCCAGTTTAAAGCCCTTTCCCTCGATTGACTTTTACAATCTGGGAAGAGAAGCAGCTGGCACATTCTATGTTTTTTCTTCGCTCCCAGACCAACATGAAGCCCCTTATTATAAGTATACATGTAAAACGTTAATTTAAGTCAAAGTCCTTATAAATTGAACAAACCAAACATTTATTTTTTTCATATTAGTTTAATCGAAAAATAATAAAAAGAGGGAAAAATTCATCATGCAAGATTTGACTAGACAGACCACGTCAGGTGAAACTAAATAAAACCATATAAAAATATCTTGACTCCTTCTCTATAGCTCAGAAAACAAACAAACAAACAAAGGCGAGTTGCGTGTAGAGCGCTATGAATGGAACATCGCCATTGAGAGCCGATACCATCCGGTAGCCGAACACGACTCTGGAAAATAAAAAGAGTATAGAAGAATCTTCTTTATTACATTTTTTTTTTAAATTTTAAACCTTGTACAGATAGATATCTCTAATTTTTTGGTGCAATAAAGTATTATTACTTACATATTTACATAGCCTTGTATGACAAGATGAGTTGATTGATGGAAATGATAATATGGAAGCTAAAAGAGGAAGTGGAAAGCTCGAAAGAGCATTTATTGACCAGATAAGCATAAGATAAAGGAGAAGGCAAGGGTCGTGATGTAAAGGGATGTCAATGGATATAGGCATGGAAGATACTACACCTTCAAGAACAATGTTCTTAATTAAAATTAATGAATGAAGTCTATTAGCCACTAGACGGGCTTTGGACTGGAATCCTAAGGCAAAAGAAAGCGTGGCTGTCCTAAACAGATGTGGCAAAAGGCAGTACGCCTTGGAAAATAAAAATTCAACTTAAAGGAAAACAGTTCTCATCACCGGATGATGCGCTGGCTGCATTTGAGAAGGGTGTCTAATGCGGACTGGAAAATGTGTTATGAAAATTGGCTTAAACGTATGAAACTGTGTATACACACCGATGGAGAGTTTTTTGAAAAGATAGGTAATAAAAAATTATAACCTGTAGTATCGCAAAACTTTCTGAGTGCTCCACGTATGTACTTGTACAATGTCATATAACATTATGGTATATTAAGTATATATATTGTACATTTTCAGTTCCCGACACGTCTCATCATTTAGCCACGCCGTCTATTCAATTTTCCATACCACTTCGCTAATTTTATGACGTTCCGTTATGTTTAGACGGGTCAGATGGGACTTTAACTTTACTAAAACATTCCGTTTCAGTCCGTGAATTTTAATGATATTCAATATTTTTGTTAGGTTTTAAAAGAAACTTCTTTCGTAGGAGGAAATCGTCGTTAAAATGGAAGTTAACTAACTTTCTGCGGCTGTATTCCGGAATCAATGCCACATTGGTATCTTCAAAAAACGAGTCTGCGCTTCTTTTGGAAAGGCCGGTAACACTTTTGTTATTCTCCTTCTATAATATTGCAGAAGTTCACATGCATAACATCCTCTCTCATGAAAAAGTATTTACAGTAATACCTAATCAATGGTTCAAATTTTGAAACACCATTCAGTTAAACTCAAATTAAGTTTTCACGTCAGTTGAGCGTCAAATAGGCGACGACAAAATCACGTATCTTTGACAAAATCACACTTCAAAATTCTGGAATTAGATATTCTCAAAGCTACAAACTACAAAACAGCTAGTCTACAAACTACTACTCTTACTCAATACGATTTTTTTTGAACAGGACGTATTGTAACAGCCCATTTGCAGCCCGACCTTTGCCCGTACGGTAAGCATAAAATACGTAACAATATTATTTGCCCTTTCGTTATGTGCGTCTTTATAGATTTCCATTTCAGCAAATTTAGGTGCAACTTGTTATTTCTCTGCTAGTTCTCGGATTTAACACAGATTTGACAGACTAAAAAGACAAAGACATAAATCAGAAATATTTTTTTATACAGTTCTGTAACAAAATTATATACTTTATTAGTAATAAAGTGCGCATTTTTGTTACTTAATTTCTTAATAGGAAACTCGCTTTTGCTCTTAGCTTCGCCCGCGTGAATTAAACAGATAAGTGTGCATGTATTCTCGCTATAATAATGATGATAATGTGATTTCATCAGATTAGTTGCAATCTAGTGACAAAAGCTGTACCTAATTTTATTAGCTTAAAACTAAAATTTACACTACTGGAAATAAAAAAAAATGGTTTTTATTTAATTACGAGTACATCGTAGACCTCATCTCTGTCCTCGGACAAGACTGTGGTCAAGAGCAAAACCATCTTTAATTAAAAAAAAACTAGCCTCGTAGGTTTTGTGTCCTACTGTTGGGCAAAGGCCTCCCCCTTTTTCTTCCACTCGTCTCTACTGCAAGTTGTAGCAAAAAAAATGTATACTTAATACATTTTAGAGAAATTCCTGAAATTCCCAAGAGAACAGACCCCCAGGGCGAATCTAGTTGGTAATATTCAGGAAACAGTCGCTATTACCAACGTATACCAATTTGTGTTGTGGTATTTGGAGCGATGGGCATGTATATCAAGTCCGTGTTATTCAAGGAGCTACTAATATTTTAGTGCTTTTATTTAAGAAAAGCATTTGCCCGCGGCTTCGCCCGCGTGAATATCCCACGAGAACAGTGCTTTTCCCGGGATGAAAGGTAGCCTATGTACTGTTCTCAGTTCTTCTAACTATGTGTGTGCGAAATTTCAGGAAGATTGGTTTAGTAGATAGAGCGGTAAGGGTAACAAACAAACAAACTCACTTTCGCATTTATATTATTAGTTAGGATTAAACATTATTAAATTTTGAATACATGTCGACATAATCATGGTAATATAAAATGTTCTTTTCATAAAGTAACTATTACTTTTCATTTAACACTATTTTAAATGTAAAAAGTACATCGCAATAAATCGTTATTAAAATTTTGAATACATGTTGTATAGAAGAAGACATAATCATAGCAATAAATGTACTTACTATTTCATAAAGTGACTATTACTTTTCATTTAACACTCTTAATGATAAGCTAATGCGTAATTTTTCATCAAATTTGTATACGAAAATATTTGTAGGCAATGGCACACTATTCTATTCGATTCAATAAGCTACTAATATTTTTAGTGCGTTGTAAGTAATTATAAAACAATATCAATATACAATGAGGAGTTAATATGATAGACGTGAAAATTTTGGAAGAATATTTTTATTTTACTTATTTACACCCCAAAATACTTTGCACATAGAATATTTACATTAAAAACTATAAGATACCGATGCAAAATCACATCTTTAAAAAAAAAAAACTGTAAACTCCATCTTACTCGTTGTTCCGTGTCTAAAGCCTGCCCACGCGCAGGTCTGGGAAAGGGCAAAGATGAGCAGACGCGTACGCCCTAAGAACAACGATATCTCATAACTATATGTACACTTACAGGTGGAGTTATATCATCTGTGGTAAGGTTTATTCATGAGGTGATTCTCTGTTTTAATGTTTCTATTTTATTCATTAAAAAATTAATTAACATCATTTGCAAATAAGTTCATAAGTTTAATTAGGACATCAATGAATAGTATTTAAAAATATACATATGGCAGTATGTTTGTATGCGCGTCATATAGTATGGACTAATAAACATTGTAACAAAAATATTTTTGGCTCTTTTTGGCCTATGAGGACTCTTCGTAATCATCCTTTTTGTAAACATAGACTATTTACAGATTTTTCGTTTGATAGAGATTACAATCAAAGTGAAGTGAACTATATTATACCAAGTTATGTATTAGGAAGTCTCGTAAAAATATCATAGACACAATTTCGCAAAAACATCTAACTTGCAATTTGATGGATGACGGATGAGGATTACATTCACAGTATGTTTTTAAATAATCTAATAAAAACCATAATATTCTACTATACATGCCATGACATATCTAAAATAAATGCACAAATGCGCCAATCAGAGTCGTCTATTGAAAACTCCCATTTTATTTACAAAAGCACAACTTTCACCGATTCTTTCAGCGCGTCCCATATTCAACACACACGGACCCGTGATTGTTGTATGATTGATACATCTGATTTCATTTGCCACGTGAACTATGCCTCTTGGGGTCGTGGGACTGACGTGACGTGAGTAAATATACGGATGAATCACACAGACTGAGTTAGCACAAAGAAAGTTCGAGACTTGTGTTATGGAATATGAATATTTTAATACAAATATAGATAAACATCCAAGACCCAGGTCAATAGCCCCTCTGGCATGCTAGGCGACCAACACTGTTTCATGAGTTTCTTTCGGCATTTCTTCTCAGCAGTGGTCGTTCTGAAATGCTAGTAGTTTGTAGCTTTGAGGCATAATATATTATGATTAAATAATTAATTATCGACGTGAAAATAAGCCTTCTTTGAAGGCCAAGTTTCAATAAAAAATTTTGACTTTGACTTTCAATCTGAAAATGGTCATTTTCCATCTTGACCAGACCGAAGATCGAACCCGGGACCTCCGGTGTGGCAGGCGTGTTGACCGTTAGGCAACGGAGGTCGTCAAATATACAAGCTGGACGTCCAATGCGATTTAAAGTCAGTTTAACTTTAATTTTGGTCTATGTTATCTAGCTTAGTTGACGTTTGCGTTGGAATACATGACATACATGTATGAAAAATTGCCTTACCTTGCGAGCTAAGTTAGTTTAAGATGCGGTGGATGTTCGGCTATATAATTGGAATTTTAGATGATAGATTTTATAGATGTAAATAGATAGGTATAAAATTGGACCACTAAACGGCATAACATATTTTTTTTCAGAGAGGTTTTTTATATAGCATAAATGAGGACTTAGAAAATAATTTGAAAATTCCATCCTTATGGCGATGAAATAGGTGAAAAATATATATAATAAAAATATCAAATTAGTTTAGACCAGTATTTGGCTACGCTGATGGCTCTGTCGTTGTGCAGGAGGTGGGGCATTTAGGGCCCGACAACAGGTGCGTCCAAATTCTCATGTTAAATAGTCATATTGGTCATGCGTGATGACTAATAACGGATCACTATGTGACCATACAATTTTAACAGTTATTATTATTATTTGGTGAATAACATAATAACAAAATCTGTATCTTCAAGAACAAAGCTAGTATACTTATAACCGCTTAAAAGTTACAGTGTTAGTTGCTAGACTCCTAAATTATACTAAAAAAATGTTTAAAGTCAGCATTAGACTAGAACGTATACCTAAGCTCATTATTACATAAGATAAATAAGTACCGTTTCGAACTCTGGCTGCAATTCTTACTCATGTGGCCTGACCTTAGTTTGCTAACGCAAGATTCAAGTCATTTTTAATTGATTTTCCTGTGACAGATGCTTTGAATTATAACAATAAACCCATGATTGGTTAAACTTCTCAACGTTTGCCATTTTCATTTAAATAAGCAGTTAATTAATTATGCACATTTTAAATGATTTCTGAACTTGAGTGATGAAATCTTTTAAGAAAAAAAAAAAATTAAAAATTGATTTGGAATTCAGTATTGACATTACCTATTAATTTGTCATTATGGCGCGCCGCAGTTGTAAACCTTTACATGAAATTCAATAAAAAGAACTATGCTTTTATTATTATTATTACTTTTGAAAACAGATAACAGTTTAAAAAAAATGTAATTTTAATTTTTCAGCAGGAGAGTATATTTTTTTGTGTTCACATCGAGGAGAATTGTCACTTTACATGTTTGTTTTTATGTTTTTTTAAGTAGGTATGTCAGTTTCGTTGACTAATAAAACATTGAATTTGTATCGTATGCTGTTTACTCCAAAAAATCTACCAATTTCCATGAATCATGGCTCAGAACAATTGATTAAGTCACCATCCAAAAAAAAATTTTTAAAATCGGCATCCTCTTGGTACAGATTACATAGGTACACATGAAACTTAAAACACCCTTCTGTTCGTATTGAGGGTTAAAAATACGATGAATACGGCACTTGCGACTCCTGCTTCGCGTCATAAGTGAACGTTCACTTTAAAACATAGATTGTTGATATAGATCGCATTTCTATTTAGCGTCTATGAACATCTCGATCCATAAATTAGTGAAAAGATCTAGCAAGTTCGTTCATTTGTAAAAATCAATCAATGTTGATTACTCATGATTATCTTACAATCTTATCTCCTAATTTTGTAAATGCGAAAGTCTGTGAGGATGGATGGTCATTCTGTTTCACGCAAAAAATAAATTAGTAAGTATAACATCACGTAAAAAGTAACATACCTTTTCATACATAAATTCTCACGGGTGTAGCCTCAGATATTACATTATCTATAAGATCGTAGAATTATGATCTCTATTCTAACTATAATTATAATTGCGAAAGTGAGTTATATATATCTTATGTATAACTTTTTTTGTTTGTTACCTCTTCACGCTTTATCTACTGAATCAATCTTCCTGAAATTTCGCATACATATAATTCGAAGTACTGGGTCATAGGGTACCTTTCATCCCGGGAAAAGGCACTGTTTCGGTGGAAAATTCACGCGGGTGAAGTCGCGTTCAAAAGCTAGTATAATATAAATCAATTTTAGAAAAAGATAATTTTGGCTCATCAAAATACTAATTTTTAAGCGTCTCGGTTTAGAGACGCTGGTGTTCATGGACTGCGGTGATTGTTTACCATCAGGTACCGTATGCTCGTTTGCCTACTACTTACCTACTTTTTAATCAAAAAAATTACCAGTATTTGTGGGGGTCGATTGAATTTGTAACTGATATCATCAGGGGGTGCCATCTTTAAAAAGAAGTTTGGAGGTCAGCATGCGGTATCTCTCCCGGTCCTGAGCGGCCTGTTTTAGTCTTCAAACTAAAGGCCAGGTCGAACCCCACATTCGAAATAATTGTAATTTTTCGTGAAGAAATTTATCTAATTAGAGTTTAATAACGAAGTGGAAAAATAATACAGGATATAGATTACGATCTCTATTAAGGTTTCAATCGTGTACTTTTTGATACAAATACATATTTTCGGCTTAATTAATTCATAAAGCACCGAAAATTTAGAAAATATTTCAGTTTTCAAGTCAAGAAACTTAAAATTATTTTTATATAATTAGTTTATATATATGCTATATTAATGTTTTAACTGAGCACTTTTGTTTTAAAACTAATATTTTTAAAGATATTTGAGAAATAGTTGCTAAATCGGTACAAAATCTGTTCGATCCTGCCAACGAAAGTAGAACATTATGTTGTGCAAAAAACTATCTTATTGCAATGCGCTTAGCATATGAATTTTGTTTTTTGCAGCTCAGGTTGGACCTGGGGCCCTATTTTTGAAAGTGTGACTCACCAAAAAAACGTGAGCCGAATGATTTTTCATTCGATATCCATTATTCCGTATTTTTGAATTGTCTATGTCGAATAAATCGCAACGAGTGGTCTAGACCACTCGTTTTCGTATGAGTTGGTAGTCGAACGTTTTTACGTCAAAATCATGAATGACATTGTTGAGGCCTTCAGCCTCCAATTTTTATATAATTTCTTTTTTTCCTCTTCAATTCGGTGATAAGGCACCTTGATATCGCTGTCCCTTTTAGCGGGCAAATGAGGGAGCGAGATGGAGTCTACTCGCCCCTCCCGGAAGCATCGCCAGTGATTGCATTTCAGTCTCGTATCGTCTGTCATTGAGATAGCGTGTGTCTCCGCGCCCCATTGCCGCGCGCGCGCCGATAAGAGATTCCCCGCAGATCTTTCCAGAACATTCTTGTCACTGCTGTACTCAGAAGAAATCTGGTGATCACCACAAGAGAAGCCTTCAACACGCGAGCAAGGTAAGCGATTATCGAGCCCCTGTCGAGTTGCCGAATTGTTGAACTTTTCCCTTTCATATATACACATATAGGCCGTTTAACCGAGGTCTCATCCGAGTCTAAGGTATATCTTTAGGTCCTACATCCCGCACAAAAGGAGTCAATCTATTTACACGGTTGCCACTCCATAATTTGGTCCTTTACGAGCGGATTTGTCTAGCTTTTAATATTATGTACTTTCGCTTCGGCGTTAGTGCTACGAACCGCCATCTTGTTAATTGCATTTTTTGCTAATTCACCTTCCATATACTTTCTTTATAGCAATTTCCAATAATGGCTTCTAACAAACTCGAAGCCAAATTAAAACAACTCATTGCCAAAAAAGAAGCTATTAGCTATGGATTTTATTTTATTACATTGTGGTTTACGAAAGGTTGACTCTCAAACAGCCCAGCTATTCGAAACGCATATTAGTGGAAAGGAATTGCCATCTTATACAGAATTTATATCTTTTATACAAGATCATATAAAGGCACGCGAAAGATCAAATACTAATAATTGTTCGCGGTTTGAAACGCGAGTGACAAATTCCACTAATACTTCAAAAACTTTCATATCAAATAGCGCGCCACGGTGTGAAATAGAAACGCCCTGCCCAATATGCACAGGCGAAAAACATCCATTGTTCAGGTGTGAGCAATTTAAAAATATGAGTACACCGCAAATTCGTTGCGATTTTATTAAGTCAAAGCGTGCCTGTATTAACTGCTTAAGCCTAACCCACTCATTGAATAAATGTAAGTCGCGTTCGACATGCAAGTTTTGTAAAAAGCAGCACCATTCATTGTTGCATTTCTCTGAGAATAATAAACTGGACTCAGCTCCAGGCGACGGCAAACCGGTTTGTTATCTCGGAGACGCCGCGCAGTCTGCGCTCACCCAGTCCTCGCCGCCCGTGGAAAATACAACTTCTGTAACATTAAACACAGGAATGCGAAATTCAAATTATGTTTTATTATCTACGGCGCAAGTGTATGCGACTCATAACAATGGTCATGATAAAATTGTGGTCAGGTGTTTGATAGATAGTGCGTCTCAGAATAATTTAATAACTTTGAATTGTTGTAAGCGTTTAAACTTACCTATAGTTAAGCTACATAACTCCTCGTTACAGGGTGTTGGGATGTTCACGCAGTCAGTGCATGGCTACATACATATAAAAATAGAATCGCGCGTTAATCCCGAAGATAAATATTATATTCATGCGTTAGTGGTAGATTGTATTACAGGTAAGCTACCCGCGAATTATATTGAATTAAATGACGACATGTCGTATATAAATAAATTACCACTAGCCGATTTAACTTGGAATGTGCCGGGAAATATTGACATTATTCTCGGCGCGCAACTTTTTCCATATATTTATTTAGGTAATATGATTGAGTCGGGCGGTCGCGCGCCTCAGCTGTCTTGACTGGCTTCGG